>VZTB01015539.1:1032441-1149015 GCA_013397245.1 Thryothorus ludovicianus | reverse complement strand
ACAAAAAAAAAAAACCAAAAAAAAAACCAGAACAAAACAAAAAAAAAAATCAAAACCCAGGAGGCAATAAATGGAATTGATTTTTTAAAAGCTCTTTTTTCTCTTGAATAACTAAGGAGCATGCAAGTTTTCAGAGCAAAATGTGTACTTTGGCAATAGCTGCCATATGCTACTTTTCTTTTTTCTTCAATCATCTCTTCTAAGGGAGGTAGAACACTAACAGAGCGTAACTACTCTAGAGAGAGTCACCCCTTAAATACACATTTCATTATGGTGTTATGAACTGGTGCAACAAAACTGCTTGACAGCCAAGATAACTATGTCAAAATACATTTCACATATAAAATAGCTGTTAAATATAACACAATTGCATAATCTTAAATCTAATTTTCAAAGACGTGTGAAAGCAAGAGGCGATTAGGAATTTCCTTAATATCTGACTATGCTGTCAGAGTTTCTGAAAAAGTTATGATAATACAGTGGTAGTCAGCCACTGCTGTCACTTAATGTAAAAAGCCACACATAATGATGTGCTTCCTGATGTATCTTTTTGTGCTGACTATGTGATTATCTACTTGCAAAATGGAAGTGAATGATACCTAAGACATGCATGTATTTTTCCTTCTTTCTCCTGGAAAGGTACTGAAGCAGCAACAGAGTAGTACAAAAGCTTCTCACTGCTGTTGGAGGGTGACACCAGTAAAGCCAAGACTGACAAAGGCATTTAGGAGCCTAATTCCCATTGAAATCAATAGGAATTGGGTGATTAAAGGCACTTGTATGTGTGGATATGGCTTCTGGCTAGGCAGAACAATGTTACTGGGAGGAACCAGGGATGGGATCAAACAGCACGTTTTGGATTCCACTTCCCTTCTCATGTTGGTCCCATCCATTGTTTGAACAGTGCTGGTCAGCCCTCTGGCCATGAGCAGTGATGACTTTGCTGACAACTTCTTTGTGACAGTCAAGTTGAGCTTTCCATTGACAGTAACCCACAGCAAAGACTCCTTATTTTCTGTGTGTCATCTATCTTTTTTTTTTTTTTAATTCTGTATCAGCCACAGATGTGCCAGTGCATAATGCATATTGTTCC
The DNA here is from genome assembly GCA_013397245.1 of Thryothorus ludovicianus. Lineage (NCBI taxonomy): Eukaryota > Metazoa > Chordata > Aves > Passeriformes > Certhiidae > Thryothorus > Thryothorus ludovicianus. The sequence goes on along the minus strand of VZTB01015539.1, from coordinate 1,147,922 downwards.
TCACTTTTTAAAGGGTCCTTTATGCAACCAGCAGCATGCATTTTGCAATTGTATTTTAGAAAGCTGCTTGTTTCTTGGTTTTGTTTAAGTTGACATGCAGTTAAATCTAAATGTCCCCCTATTAAAAAAAAAAGAAAAAGTTTTTTTAATCCTGAATTTATGTGGTGGCATGTTTTCATTGTTGTACAGGTGAGGTAAAAGCGACTCTGGATTTTCCTCTCTGGAATTTCTGTCCTGTCTTCTGGATGCCTATAGCTCATATGCTCTGAAATGAAATGTAAAACATGCTCAGTGTTTATCTCTACTGTCACTACATTATGCAAACACAGCCATCAATGTCTTTTGAGCTGCAGTCTGCCTTGAAGAGTTTCTTGTGGAGCTGCCCACACAAGAGGTTCTGCAGATGGAAGTTGTAGCAGGAGCTCCCAGCCTTCAATTCTCAGCTGGAAACTGAAGATAGAATTTCCTTACTGGCAGACAAAAACCAAAGGAAACAAGAAGAATCTGATTATATTTAAAACAAATTTGTATTATGCCAGATGTGAACATATGAAAGGTGATATGCGGGCAGTAACTCTTCCAATGGTGCTCAGGGCTAATTGATAGGTGGATGACTGTGCTATTTTGTAGTTTCATCCCTCTTTATCAACATGGCCTCTTGATTACTGCTTATAAAAGCTTTAGAGCTGAAACTGATTAGAGGATAAAAATCCCAGAAATTCTGAGGCATTTTTAAATTTTAGCATTTTGTTCATCTTTATTCTTTCCTGGGTGCTTGGATCACTAGAGTATCTTTTTCAAAACAGTTTCTCAGTAGAACCACCTGCCTGTGAAATATGGTTGACCTTTGTCTTGGTTTGAAAGGTGTCTGCTAAGGAAGGCAGGAGCCTCCCTTGAAATGGAAAACATAAAGCCCTTCCCTCTGAATTATTATAATTAAGGGGCTCTCGGGTAAAGATATGGGAATTCTTTATTAGGAAAATTTAAATAAAATGCAGTAATAATAAAAAAATCCCCACTGACAGAGTCAGAATACAGCCTGACACCCTGTTAGTCAGGGTGTTGGTGGCAGTCCAGTTGGAATGGTGGCTGCAGTCCTCTTGGAGTGGCAGATGTGGTTGCAGCAGTGATCCTGTAGGAAGGTGTAGTTTTCTTCTAAATGTCCAGTGGCGATAGATGGACCTGGTCTTCCTCTGGGAATCCAGAGGAACAGGTGCAATGGTGTGTTCCAAATCTCAGATTTTTGTCCAGTTAGGAAGTGCTTGGCTCCTCCCCCTGGATGGAGCATCTCATAATGGGATGATGTAATTTTGTCAGTCATGCAGTGAGACTCAATGGCCTATTAACAGAAGATATCTCCTTGGACAGAGGAGATGGAGGATGGGTCGTGGAAGAGATAAAGAACACTGCCCCACCTGGTTTTTAATAGCTGGCCCATTAGCAGAGGACATCTGTCCCAGACTTTTGAGGGATGAGTCATGGAAGAGATAAAGAGCACTGCTCTATTTGGTTTCAACAGATAGTGATAGAATACATACTTCTGGTTGCATCTTGCACTGCAACCCCAAGAAATTTTAATACATACCCATACTGCAAAGAGTTTCATGTTGCTGTACTGTATTATATTGCTTTTGGAAAAAAGTATAAAGGGAAAATTATTAGTCTTGGCAGACTAATAGGAGTTTCTCACATCTTAACTTCCTCTCCTTAAATTTTAGTATAATCTGAGTTTGTAAGAGCATTAAGTTAGGCAACTGAAATGTGGCATAGTGAATGTCCAGCTTCATTTTGAAATAGCAGACTACAGGATGTTTTGGAAGTTTGGCAGAGTTTGCACTGAGATAGGTGTAATTCCTGGGATGCTTCTCAGCTTTTTCATGGCACCTTACTGCTTTACAATATCCTTCCAGTTGTGATCCATAGCTTCCAATAAAACCTAGCCTACTCAGGAAAATTTAGTCTCTCAAACGGTTCTGAAGTAAATTGCTGATTTTGTTGTCTATATGAGTTCAGAGCTTTAATGATAACTCCCTGTATCTATATTGCAGTTACAGGTGAGATAGCAATGCTCACAATACTGATCTTGCTAACCTAGACAACAGCACTGAAAATTCAAGTGTTGGATTTTGCTTTAGCCGTACAAATCTGGGCAGTGTCCTGGCACTGTGTGGTAGCTGAAGCCTTCGCAGTGCTATTTGGGTTATAGCTATTGAGTTTTGGTGTAAAACTTCAGCTTCAGTTCTGCCTGTTTGCTACTTACTAGCAGCCTGAAATTCATTCATTCTGAAGAAAGAGGAGATTCTAATACTAATGAAAAGCTTTAATTTGAAGAAACAGAACACTCAAAATGAACGAGGTCATGCTATATATTATGACTACTTGTTTGAACTTGCAACTGCCTTCTTGACAGGGAAGCACTAATGTTGCAGCATTAGTAGCCAGACCATATCTGTCTGGGTTTTGGGCCTGGCTCAACTCAGAAACTGTTTTTTTTTGTGCAGTTCATATAGACCATCCAACTACTTTGCCCTTTTCTTCTCCAGACTGAATCAGTTTCAGCATACTTTGTCACATCATATTATTGTCATTATGACACTTATTACTGTCATTAATGCCATATATATATGAACCTAGGAGCTCATGCAATCTAGAAAAAATTCATGTGCACACTTTTGTTTGCTTCCCAGAGTTTTGGGAGGTTCACATTTTTAAGCTTTTCTGTAGAGACATGAGCTTATAAATCCCTTTGAAAAGGCCAATGGCCTCATGCTTCCAAGAGCAGTGTAAGAGTCTGTGTTTGAGTCCCCTTGGCCGAGCAGCTGCTTGTTCCTCCCCTGCTGTTCCTTGCTCCGGACAGCACAGGCCTAGGCCATGGCTGGCATGGGCAGGCCGCAGCCAGGCCCTGGAAAGGCTCGGCCAAACCAAGCTCTCAGCGGGCAGTGAGGTAGAACGTGGCTAGCATCACTGGTGAGAGCTAAAGCATCGATGACTTTGGGGTGCCAGAGCTTTGAAAGGAGATTTATAGTTATAGATACAAATGGTACTCAGAGCAGAGCCCCTTGGTGTGAGGTAACACATTTCTGTGCCTCAATGAGCCTCTGTGCTCTCTCCTCTGAGTCTGTGGCAGAGTAATGTGAGTGAGCGTGTTCCCTAGTGAAGGGACCTGAGCTGCTCCCAGTTGCATTGCATTTTTTTGCTAACTTACACAGCCGATTACTCTAGGTCACCTGAAGTATGATACTTGATTAGCTTCCAGCAATTAATTTGAACCTTTAAGCCTGTAGACACCTAAAAATCTCTTTGGATGTGGCACTAATGATATAGAAGCAAGTTATCTGAAAGTGCTTTTATCTAGCAGTTGACCAGGGAAGACTCTTAAGCCTGCATTGGAATGAGAGAAGAGCAGCTGGCAGGGCATTTTTCCACACTGCTTTGGAACTTGCACTTTCCCCAATACCAAAATAGTTCTGGGATATGCTGCAGTGGCCCACTTGTTTTTCTTAGCAGTAAGGGGTTGGGAGGATTCTGGGGGAAGATTGTAAATATATCTTTTCAGCTGTTGGGCTATGTTTATTATCCAGTAAAAGGGAGCTACACCTTTAGTATATCTTTATAACTGACACTCTAAAAATACAGCCTCAACCAAAGGGTAAGCATCTCTTTCTTTAGACTAGCTGTATTCAGATGGAGTACAATCATAGAATCATAATGAGAAAGGAGGCAAATCCATTTTGCTGAGGATTAGAAGAACATGTAGCAGTGTACATATGTCAAGATACTAAGGATAACGTTTGCTCATGAATTGAGGGTAAGTTCTCAGTCAACTGATATTTACTCTCTAATTTTAGCTACAGTAAGTTTATCTAATATTGGATTGCCATTTGCTTCTTTTCTATGAACATACACAATTACTCTAAGTAGAAGCTGGAATTGTGGTTGCAAAAGACACAAAATGGGAATTATTTTTTCAGCCCATTTTAGCTCTTTAGACTTTATTATGTTCAAAGAAAAAATATCACCTTCCACCACTCTTCACATCATATATATTTGCTCCAAAAAATGGAAGATAGGAGGAATGATAATTGAAATTAGATTTGAAAAAAGGCTTTCACTGTAGTGACATGATAAATGTCAGGACAGAAACAAAGTCCTATTGAAAACAATATAATTGGAAAGATTACTAAAGAGCACAAGACTGACAGCAGATTGCTCAGTATAAAAGAGCAATTTCTCACACTTTGTGTTATAACTCTTACCTCACTTTCCTTCAAAATTTTAGCGAGTGTGGGCAAAACAACATAGTATTACAATGCTGTCCTAACTCTATATAGAAGATTAGGAACTTGAATCTCATGAAGAAATATAATCCAAGCTTCGAGATGCCATGGGATCATATATCATTTACATCATTGTTGGAGCCCAGGACACTCCTCTGACTGCCCTGGAGGACTCGAGACCCTGGCAAGGGGCTCAGAGACCTTGGCACAGAGTCAAAGACACCTGCGCCTTCGATTTTAGCCCATGGAAAAAATTACCAACTTTGTGTGAAGGTTTACAAGCCACAAGAGATTGAGCAGAATAATAGCTAATTTGTCACAGGGTGAAAAAGTGGAATTTTGGGGATTTAGAATGGGGGTTCAAGAGGCAAGATGGAGGAATCTGGGTGTGTCCTGTCCTTCTTCTTATCTTGTCCTCCATCTTCTGCTGTGATGGTGGCACTGTTGATTGGTTCAGAGTAGAAACTGACTGTCTAACATAGGTGATAGGTTTTGGAAAATTATTGTAAATAAACTACACGTAGTTTTTAGTATAAAAAACTAACACCACCACAAGGGTGGTCAGTGTGCTGCAAACTGACCTGCCAGACAGACCTCAGGAGGTCAGAGAAAGAATTAAATAGATAAAAGAAAATAAACAACCTTGAAAACCAGAGCTGAGGAATCTCGATTTTTTCTTTGGTCACGGGGCTGGGAAAAAAGACTTTTTTAATACCTTGGGAGCCATTTCAGCAACACAGAAACCCGAGACATCATGAGTTATAAGTGGTCTCTACATTAGATATTCCTCTCTTTCCATCACCTTCTACCTTCCAAAGTCCTTCTAAATAGATTACATCTCTTTGGAGTTATGTTTGCTTTGCTAATGGCGATTTTTGGGCTACCAAATGGCCAGGTCTACTGCTGAAGCTCTGCTTCAGTGTCTTCTCTAGTTTAAAAACTTACTCAAATGTAAATTTCAAAGCCCTGAAGTTCCTTTTTCATAAGTGATTGATGAGCCTGTAATTCTGCTACTCTTGAAAAGTTTAACCCATAGCTTACTTTTATTTATTTATTTATCTATTTACTTTTTTATTTATTTTTAGAGAATGAGACACAGAGAACAATTTTAAAACATTCTTTCATAGGGATAATTTAGAATAAAGGTTTTCTCTTTGTTTAAATGAAGCCAAACTTACCTACTCTCTGGTAGTTTGGTATGTGCTGGCCTAACTTGAATTAGATCCTCTCAGAGCTGAGATAATTTTGCTTCTCTGGTCATCTGACAGGGACTGCTGAAGATTTCCTGAGAAAAACAGCTTGCTGCCTCAGACAGTGTGCATGGGTGGAAATACAACTGTAATAAACAGACTGAAATTTATTAATGCCTGAAAGGAAGATCCTAATGAAATGGCTGCAGTGTGCATGACCTAAGCCTATGATTGTGATAAGGATACAGAAAGTGGCCTCTCATCTGTTAGTCCCACTGGAATGGACTCTAAGCAGAGTGCAAGTAAGCACCTGAGTCTTCTGTTGTATTGATTTCTCCAATTTAGTTTGGTGAGATTAATAAAGGATATGTATGTGTTATGTATCCTTGTGCAGTTATGCACAAAGAGTGAGGAAATTGTTTATGATAGAACAGAGAGGGTAGTTTTTCAGGAATAATGTGTTCTATTCTACTGTTCTGTGTTCATAAAGGATGAATTAACACTGGAACATGTGGAGAGAAAGGCTCTGAGGTGGATAACAGGAATGAACAGCACCTTATAAGAGTTCATAAAAGCTAAATAAGCCTGCATCTCTATAAACATATGGCAGGAGAAAATATAGTAAGACTGAAAAATAAAGTGGGGATAAGAACATGTGGGTGTGAACCAGGCTAAAATAATTTACCGTAAGGTTTTTATAGTCACTCAACCTTCAATTATGGGCGTGAGAGTGGAAGTGTTCCCTTAGGACTGGTGGGTTTAAGAAAACAACTTTTTGACATTGAGATGATAACAACCTGGAGATTGGATTGATTCTTTTCAGTCCTGTTTCCATAATGTGGTAGTGAAAATGTTAGCAATGTCTCTGTTTTAGAAATCACAGAATAGTTGAGGTTGGAAGGAACCTCTGGGGATCATCTAGTTCAATCCCTCCTCAAGCAGGGTCAGCTAGGGCAGGTTGATTAGGACTGCATTCAGCTGTTTTTAAATATGACCAAGGATTCAATCTTCAGACCATCTCTTGGCAACCTGGTCCGTGGTTTGATCATTCACACTCACTCACACAGAGTAAAAAAAAAGGGTTGGTGTCCACATGGAATTTTATGTGTTTTAATGTGTGGCCATTGCCTCTTACCCTGATGCTGGGCACTACCAGAATCTGGTTCCCTCTTTTTTTGTTTACTCCTGTTCAGTATTTATACACATCGACAGGATCTACCTGAGCCTCTCCTCTGGGCTGAACACCCGAGGTCCTACTCTGCAGAGCTGCTGTACAGGCAGTCAGCCCCCAGCCAGTACTGGAGCCTGGGATTATTAAAGCCCAGGTGCAGGAATTAGCACTTCCCTTTGTTGAACCTCATGAGGTTTTTCTCATTTCTCCTTCCTGCCAAGGTTTCTCTGGAAAGCAGTGTGCCCATGTGGTGTTTTAGCCTCCCTCTCCAGTTTTGTGTTTGTGAACTTGATGAGGATGAGTTTTTGTCCCGTCAAGCAAGTAATTAATGAGAATATTAGAAAGTACTGGCCCCAGTACTGATCCCTGGGTTACACCACCAGTGTCTTGTCTCCAGCTGGACTTCATGCCACCCTTTCAGCTTGGCCATTCTTGTTTTCAAGGCACCTCACTGTCCACTAATATAACCCATCTATTGGCAGCTTGTCTGCGAGGATATTAGACAGAGACAGTGTCAAGGACCTTTAAAGTTAAAATTGCAAGAAGTTTCAAGAAGTTGTCAGAAAATGGCTGTTAATAGCACTGAGACAAAGTAGAATAACATATGGAAATTAATGAGGGCAGGAGAGATGTGGCAACCAGAATAAAACTCTGTTAAGAATAGAGGTAAAGATGCTCATGTTTTTCAGGGCAAGAACTGATTCTGCAAATTATCTAGTATACTTTGTACAACAGCTTGTATACCAACAGTTCTTGCCTTTTAAGTACTTGATAAAGAAAGGTACAGAATAGAATTAATGAATAAAATTATTTTTTATAGTTACAAGGAATTACTTTTTGTGCACACCACTGTTACTAGCTGGTATTGGGCTATTTCCAACAATTGAGTGTAGTGAAAAATAAAAAATCAGTGCCCTTTTCCCAGATATTTTTTGTATGTTGTCAATGCTGCCACCACAAAGGAATGCTCTGTGTGCCCAGTGGATAAAGCTGACTTTTGGAAACAGGATTCCTGGATATTTAAATTACAGGAAGAGGAACCACATGATAAGAGTGAATGATCATAGTGAGGTCAAAGGAACTGGACTGATAATGCAGTTATATTTGATTCTAAAGAGCCTTAGGTTCTAAGTGTTCCGTCCTCCTGTACATTAACTGTGATCTACCAGTGGCAGTAAAATCAGAGTTCCAAGTTTGAGTGTTTCAGCATATATTTATGCCTGTATGAAAAAGAAATAGTGATAGTAATCTAAGACAACACCAAGTCACACCTTAATTGAAGAGAATGACTCTAATTGAGAATAAAAACATTAAAAGGGGTAATTACCCAAAATATAAGCTTAGTTGTGATTATCAAAGTTTCTAGAACAAGAGCTGTCTACTCAAGACAGTGCTCACGGGACTTAGAGATTCTGAATGTACTATTCAAGGAGGAAACACCCACCAAGATTCTCCCAAGCCATGACAGTGCTCTCACTCTCACACCTGAGAATGTGATGAAGGAATATTACATTAGCTGCTGAAAGAATACCATTTAATCTCATCTTAACCTGTACCTCCATGGTTTGGGCTCTAGTATTTCACAGGAAGTGGAGCTTTAGAGTAACATTAACCTCAAGAATTCTCCAAAATATGATTCTCCCATCCAGTCTGTATTTCCTATTTGGGCTTTATTAAGACTGTAATGGGAAAACTGCTTCCTGTAGCCAAAATAAAAGTTGTAGGTTACTATACCACCAGGTTTAAAACAATAAGCTCAATAAACAAAAATAAGCCTCTAGCTAGATGAGGCTGATACATGATCTTAGCATTTATTCTAAAATCTGAGTACCTGTCCTTGAAATAGTGGCTAGAGTGGTGATTTTCAGACCTGTTGGGAGTGGCAGAGGTAAAACTATAAATAGCAAGTATTACAAAATGATCTGTCTATAACAGTTATCTGAATATGTTTTTCAGAGTACTGTGATTTAAAAAGGCTGTAGACCAAATTCTTTCTGGTGTAGGTGGATGTCAGAAATACTTCCTCACAACCGAGTTAAAGTGGGAAGAATAAGTAGGTGGGATGAATATCCATTTCTATTGGTCTAAACAACACAGAACTTGAATAGTGACATTTTTTCAACCAGAATTACATCAAAGTTCAAAGATTTGAGGTGTCAGGGCTGGTCTGCATTGTAATTACTTCAGTACTATTTTTATCTGCTCCACATGACTATGTGGTAACTGCTTTATAAAAGAAAATTATATCAGTGAAGATGCAAGTGTTACTGTGTGTGTTTCTCTAACAGATTCTTAATAGATGTATGTCTCAACTTATGTCAGGATGGGCCAATCCTATAACTGTGGAAGTCAAAAGCAAAATTCTCTCTAATTTGTAAAATGAGGTGATTAAAGAGGGCTTCTGAAAGGCTCTAGATAATAAGCACAATTCAATCAATTCAATTTACATTTAAAATATAATATTTGCATAAACATATTTACTAATTGCTTTGGACCTTTGTAAGTGTTTGCCTAATAGTCTGTACAAACAGATATTGAATCATAGGAATATAAAACTTATTTTAAAATTCTAGTTTGTTACAGCTTGAAACTTGGAGAGAAACTAAAAATCTGTTTTCTTCTGAATCCTTTCAAAGAACTAACACCTGCAGAAGGCAATTGGTATTTGGGACCGTTCCTTATGAAGTTTGAATTATCCCTTTGAAATAGAGAATAGAGTTTACAGGAGTTATAACTACAGAGAATATATTGTTACCTTCAGAAATTTAATGTGTGTAAATTGTCTGTCTGGGCAGTTCGGTGATGGGTACCTCATGTTTCCTCACACAACAGTGAATGTCTTGAAGGCAATCATGAGGTTCAGCCTAGTTTTTGACAACCTTTCTGCCCTAAAAAATTAATATAATTTTTAGCCTCAGCCTATACATTGTGGAAATATCTTCTGTTAGATTTTCCCTTAAAATGAACAGAATTTATTTTGCCACATTATGAATATGGATTCCTGAGACATCTTGCTGCCTTAGAGGTGTCAGTCTGTAGTTTTTCCAAGTCAGCAATTGTTTTCATATGTTTTATTTTCCCCTTAATGGTCTTGATCAGCTTGATTTAGTTACTGTTCTGAATCAAATCAGGGCAAATTTGGGAAGGTTAGAGCCCTCCTGGATTTAGAATCCTGACCAGAGAAATTTTAGTGAAGTTCATTGCAGTGGGAGTCATTAACTGTAACTCATTTGGATGGAATAATTTTTCTATTGAATAGGTCTGCCTGATATCAGTTGTATAGGATACCAGTAGTTCTTATTAATCTGTATTAATGCTAATTGTAAATGCTGTATAGTGTTCATGACAGAGACCATATGATTAATTTTACTTATGGGGTTTGCAAGGTCAGCTTTTCTGTGGTATTGTTGCCATATCTCTGCTGGACATAACAGAATTTTTTATGTTTTTGCTTGCATAAGAAATGGGATCTATAATTGTGTAGCTTCTTAATTTTTTCTGTGTACAAATTCCATTGCTACCTTAGGCATTGGCTGCTCTGTTATTTCAATAGATCCCATATTTTAGTCTATAGATACCATCAGAGTATTTGAGGGTTGTTATTGAGGGTTTTGGGTAATCTGTTTACTCATCAGTCCTTCATCTGTACTGGATCTCTCTCATGCTCTGCTGAGGGAGTGGAGATCATCTGTTAAGAGTGTTACCTTTGACTGCAAGTTTGCTTTGTTAGTTTGTTTTTCAGTAGATGTCTCACTATGAAAATGTTAAAATAGATGTGGCCAAAATTATTACAAGTTGTTCCTCAATGTACTATAATTTCTGCAGGAAGAATTCCAAGGGTAACTATAACTATAGCTTCCTTTTGCTAACTTGTTAGTTTGACAGCATTTATATCTTCTCTTACAAACCTTATCATGAACAAAGTCCCTCTTAATCAACTAAAAAAATTAAAGTATGTTCAATTGTTTGTCTTTTCTCTTGCAGATAAAAGAAGTTTAAGATATTTCTGATAGGCTAAATGTTGAACATTAAATGTTCTGGGAAAATGGCAAATCAGATGCCTTGTCTGAATCTTTTTATGGTTCATCACCAGATTATGCTTAGCTTATTCTTTTATTTTTCTTTCCATAGACTTTCAAACCCTCATAGGAAGTTGAATCAGGTTAAATACATCCCCACAAAGTTCCTTATTCATTGGATTAGTAAACAGGAATAAAAACCTCTTTTTCTGAGAATTTTCAAATACCCTGTATCATCACCTTGTTTTCTGGTGAGGTAGTTTTATTGTTGGGACTGCAAAAGTTGAATCCTAATGTGAGCCATAAACAATGACTTAGCATTTTTGTTAGTATTAGACATCTGTCCTTTTGATTTCTACTAGTGCACAGCATGCAAAGGTACTTCAGTGGGGCCTGACAATTCTGTGTCTCTGAAACTTCATAGCTGAAGGTCTGTCAAGATCTTTTCTTCACAAGGGAAAGCATCTTACTTTCCCAAGAGAAGTCCTGTAGATAAACTCTCCAAACAATATTCTTTCTCAAAACAACAGATGGTATTTTTCATCCCTGTTTTCATAACATAGAATACATTGTTTCTCTTACTTAGCCAATGGTAATAGAGAAGGTGGTGTTCCTATTCACCAATCACTTTTCACTTAGAGAAGTGCCTTATATAAGGTGTTTCATTTTGTTAATAAACACTCTCTTGTTAACCTTCTAATGAACTGCAGCTCAAGTCAGTGTGTTTCTGTTCGTGATTAACAGCGACACTTCAGGATCTTGTCTGCTGTGTCTGGAAGTACAATGTGGAGTAGTAAGTCTGTACTATATGTAGCAGAGTTCTTAAGTGATTCCACATATATGGTGTATCTACTTAGGCAGTTCCATATATTTGCAACCTTGTATTTGCAAGATTCTGTACGGATGATGGTGTAAATTGACATGTTGACTACTGTTGACGAGTATTTACTAGTGACTAAAAGCAGTTATGAAGATAACTAGTGTCACCTTGTTGGTTGCAAAATGTTAATCCATCCATTTAATACTGGAATCTGACAGGGAGTCTGAAACACAGTGGCAATCCATGGCCTTTTCTGCATGAGGAGCTCTAGCTGGCAAACAGTCTGTTGGCATAGTGCAGCTAGCAAGATTTTTTGGCAGAATGCGTTTACATTTGGTTGCTTCTGTTGGCAATATATTTCTTCATGGCTTCAGATTGTATTGGCAAAATAGACACGGAGTGTAAGAGGATCTTGGTTACTGTGTCTGTAATGCTGTGCAGCATTCATCTTGAAGCCAAATGTGTTAACTATTCATTCTGCACTTGTTAAGGCATTGTTATCCCTGAATCTGGGGGCACATGAAAACAGCTGATTCTCTTGCGTGAAAAACATTGGTTAGTGCTGAAATTTTAAAGATCATTTAAGAGCAGCCTCACTGCTTTTTGGAGGGTAGTCTGTGTGCTTGGCTAATTCAGTTGTCTGTGCAGATAAGATAGCTCCTTGTCCTTAGGACAGCTCTATTGCTTGCTGTGAAGACGATGAGATTTGTGGGCAGTCTGAGTGTCTGTGAGTAGACCCAACTATATTAACATGTTATTATTTGGTGGGCAACTAGGTGACACTGTTTCTGAATATTGAATTCTGACTGAGAACCCTTCAAGAACTGATGGAAATATGCATTAAAGCCGTAGAAACTGCTTCCTCAAGGCTGTATTTAGTCTTCTCCCCACTTTCTCATTTGTTTCATAGAATAACATAATTATTTAGATTGGAAGGGACGGCTGAAAGCTCAGCTAGTGCAGCTGCTTGCACAGAGCAGGTTCAAAAGGATCAGGTTGTGCAGCTCCCTACCCAATTAGGTCTCCCATAACTCCTCTCTTACAAAGTCTGGACAAACACAATTCTTCCATCTATGTACTCCATTTCCCAGTCAGCTTGGTAGCCTTCCCCTGAATTCACTCTAGAACATCCATGTCTTTCTTGTAAAGAGGAGCTGCAAAGTGAACATAGTACTCAAAATTCTTCTATAAAATAGTGAAGCTGTACTGATAATTTCAGTGGTTTTGTCTGTTACACTGTTCTGTAGCAAAGTCTAATAAGAGGTAGGTTTTTCTACAGGTAAAATGGTTCTGATGGTGAATGCCACTTCTTGTATACTATGTAATTTCTGCAACTATTATGTCCTTTGTGGACCTATTCAAGTGGATAAATAAGGTGTTTTTAGTATTGTTGGAATCAGAGATATGCCAGTTCCACGTGCTCTGGGTACCAGTTGTTTTAGGGAGCATCAAAGAGCATTGTGATAGCATGCCGTGTCCAGACAGTGACTGTTTTCTTCATCATATGTGCAGAATTTAAAAAATCAATTAATTTTGACAAATTTTCTTCAAATAAAAACTAAGGCTGGGTTTTCAGATATTGGACTGTTATCAAGCTTAGCTTACAATACGAGCAGTGCTCATATTGGCATCTATAGCTGCTTCTGAGTAGGAGGATTAATAGCAAATCTTCTTGTCCATCAATGTTCAATTCTGCTATAAAATGGAGTAAGGAAGATGATGAAAGTCTTTAATCAAATATTATTTTTCATGCTGTGTTGTAGATTCTAGGTTGATAGTATTATAATTTTCTGATCAAGGATGCAGCTTAATATCTTTTTTTGTTTATTTTAATTTTTTAATATATCTTCTTGCAGTTTTCAATCTTTCAGGTTTTATCCTAAGTCTTTGCAATAGGAGGGAGTTTATGTTCCCAATGCAGAAAAAAAGACTTTCTCTGATCTATTTCTTTCCTGTTTATCATATAGGGTATTTACATTGTAAGGTGTACCCCTCAGATCCATACAGTTCATTCAGTGGGATCTGATGGCTTAGAAATCCTGGAAGAGCTTTAAATATCTGTGATTTCCTCGCACATCTAGAAACCATTATGAAGGCACTGTTGTTGCCTAATAGTCTGGAAATGATGGAAACGGTAACAGCTATAACAAAAGGGTGGAGTTTCTGTATGCCACAGGCTTACTGGGTGGGATTCATTTTACTAAACAGACAATTCCTCGTCTGGACTTCATTTATTGTGCGTAGTGGGAAATAGGCATTTATAAGGCTTGTTGTTTTCATCTTGCAGCATTTTCTCATCCCAATGCCACTGTCTGAAATTAAACAGATAAATGACTTGTTAATTTTTTCTTCATTGATTTTAAAGGGAGCCTGAAATGACTCTTTCAGGTCTAAAAATCTGTGCTATAGCTGACTAAATATTTCAGGTTTATTTTCTGTTGTGAGATAGGATTAAAAGGAAAGAAAGCAAAGCAGATTCAAATTTGAAAATATACAAAGAAAACTTTATTAACAGAACTAAAGAGAAAAAAACAATAATAAGAAAATCAGAATAAACCTTCAGAACACCTTTTTTCTTTTTCACTGACAATGCAAAGATAAAACCTCTGACTTTCAATCAGTCTACCACCTTTAAAATAGTCTTTTTCTCAGTTCACTTAAGGAGAAGAGTCTCTCTTGCTATGCTATGGAGACTTTTCCACAAGAAAACAGGTTTTCTTGTGGCTTTGTCACAAATGAAATCAGCCGCCTGGAATTAAAATCCTATTTGCAGTGTCAAAGTCTTTCCCATGTTTTGCAGCTTTTACTCAGCTGCTTTCAGGGACCATATCAACTATTGGGGTGTTATTTTTTAAGAATGAGCTACTTTAGTATACAACAGATTTTTTCTTCATCTATCTCTGGAAACAAAAGTTTTTCCTACTATCTTTTTCATCTCTCTCGTTTCTCTTTAAGTTTCTCATTAAATCATAGCAATATCTATTTGTTTCAACTACTAATATTTCAACTTACTGTTGTACTAAAATTGCTACTTTCCCCCAATACATTTCTATAAGTTACAGAGAAAATAAACAAGGTCTGATATATCAAATATATATCTTTACCATAGCTTCACAAAAGAATTTAAATCTAAGCTCAAAGCATTCTCTTCAATCCTTTCATCTAGAATCAAACTTCTTCTTTATTGACCTCAAGAGTTTTTATCATTGATTGAAACAGCTTTTATAAAGCCTTACAATGCCAAAAGGTTAATCTGATCCGAGCTCTGCATCGAGAACATAGCTCGCCATGTCTCTCTGTTGGCCATGTGGATTTCTGCTGGCCTGGCTCTGCTGAGGTGCCGAGACTAAGGAAAAAAAAAACCTGCAGCCGATGTTTTTGTCTTTTTACATGCAGTAAAGCTGGCTCAAGGTAGCTGAGCAGATGAAGTTCATTGTGAGCCATGCTGAGGTGGCTGTAGCTGCTCAGCACCGTCCTGGCTGTTGCAATCTCAGCCACGTGGCTGCTCCCTATCTTGGGGCTGCTCCTGGCCCCAGAGCCCCTCCTGGCCTCAGGGCCACCCCCGGTGCTGGTCTCTGCTGCATGGTTGCCTTTGGTGTCAATAGAGCCTCTGACCAGCACAGTTCAGTGGCTCTGCTAGAAAAGAGAACAGCAGGCATTGTCAGGAAGGGGGCCCAGCCACCCTTCAGGACAGGGCCTGGCAGGCTCCCCAGTGAGAGGCTCAGCAGCCCTCTCACCATCCCTCCAAGAACAGAAAATCTCAGCTGGGCCAGGGAGATCAGATCAGCCCAGAGCTGGCCAAGCTGGCCTGGACCCCACTCGGACCTGGGCCTGCCACCTCCTCCCAAGGCTGGAAGTCAACCGGGCTACCCTCGGCTTCTTTTGTCTTAAGAATGTGTCTTCACAAAAGGCCATCTCCTATTGGCTCAATTGAAACAATGCTAAACTATGACTCTGAAGTTGTCTGTAACAGGTTTGCTTTCATTGTAATAACAGCAGGCCAAAAGGTTGTTAGGGGGGAACGATATTTACTTCCCCAGTTTTTTTCCCTTGCTGCTCTCAGGGGAATTGGAAGCAGAACAGGAATGCACACAGTCTTCTGCTGGCTGTTATTTTTCCTGATTAAGAGTTCTTTGTTGTCTAATGGTTGTTCCAGAATAAAGTGTCAAACTCATTCATGCCTAAAGTTTTCAGTGTTTCAACCTGTCTTCCTGCATTAAAGTTTTTGAACTTATTAGGAAAGTAGTCTTCACACTGTTAGATACACAGTGGATATTTTTGGAGAAGATGCAATTGGCTGATCATCTCAGTTTCCAGGATTTGAACAGCCACACTGTGACCTAGTTAGTTTCTGAAGCATTGAATTTCACTTCTTGAAGACATATTTGTGGTGTTTTCTATTTCCTTTCAGTGGTCACATTCAAAGAGTTATGGTCCCACTGCTCAATGTCCAAGTTGAGACCAGTGAAGTTCCTCAGGGATCATTATTGGGACTGGTGCTGTTTAACATCTTTCTCAGAAACATGGACAGCAGGATCAAGTGCACCTTCAACAAGCTTGCTGGTGACACTGAGCTTTGTGGTGCAGCCGAAATGCTTGAGGGAAGGGATGCCATCCAGAGGGATCTGGACAAGCCCGAGAAGTGGGACTATGTGAACCATCTAGAGTTCAGCAAGGGCAAGGTCCTACACCTGGGTCATGATAACCTTAAGCACAATTATAGGCTGGGTGGAGCATAGATTGAGAACAGTTTTGAGATTTTGGGGTAAATTGTTTTGGAATGTCATTCTTAAGAGTATCATTACCTTCTGTCCTGCTTCTATTCCTTTCCACTACCAATAAGGTCTTCAAATGATAAAATAACTTAAAAGAACCCTATATTTATTTTGAAATTATATGACTTGGTCATTTAGTGTTAGATCACTTCAGCATTTCATAGAGGGAATTAAACACATCTGCTTATTTTGTGGTGGAGTCTTAATGCAGCTGATTTTTAAGGTCTTTGAATCCAGTTCCAGGCAAAAGTCAGTGGGATTTAGGGCTATGGCAGTAGGAGCAAGTTTGAAAAACTAATGGCCAAATAAGGCAGTTTCCTCCCTGACATCTTACTGAGTTACAGTGGCAGTACAGAGGAGTCTACAGCACACTGCATAACAGACCATGCAGAACTTTGCTGTGTGTATCTGAGTATGAGCTCCTAGATTTGAGTTCCCTTGTATGGAAAGTTAGCATCTATTTTCTAGACTTAAACATTAGAACTGTATGTTTAGTCATTAATTACCATGCTTGCATTAATAGGACTTGGTCAAGAGTTTGTCCTACTTTTGAGAACCAAGTAACCAGCACAAGTAACCAACCTACTATTAAATCAGAAGATTGTATTACATGAATTTCTGATATTTTTTGGTCCTCTTTTACTTTCTTTTCCTTTCAAATTGTTTGTGAGCTTGCTGTTGAAAAAGTTTCTTTCAATCTATCCTTTACAATTGATTTCAATTTTACTTTTCAATAGTTTGTTTTTCTAGTATGAGATGTTAGTATTCCAGTTGTAGGGTTGGTTATCACTTTTTGAGTCAGCTAGAAGACTTGACAAAAAACCAAGAAGGAGCCCCAGAAGTTACATTTTTTAATTGATCGTGTGTTTACAAATTTGTCATCTCTGTTTTCTTTTTCAGTTCCCAGCCTGAGCTAAAAGACTGACCACTGTATACTAATGTTAAATGTATCAGAAGATTTGAAAAGAGAAATTCAGAGGACTGTATAACAGTATCAGTGTAACAGACTACTGGGTATATTTGAACCTATTGGTCAGTGGCTGCTTAATGCCATCACTTCCTGATGCTGAAGGTCTGATGTCATGTGCCAAATTACTTATGCAGTCAGCAGTGCAGGTATGTTAGGAGAGCAGTAACCAGCAGTAGACAGAAAATATTAGTAAGTCGATCTTTTAGAGAAATAACTCTTCTATGTAGCTTTCATAGCCTTTAAAGTGAGTTGAAAAGACAATAAATATCCATCATTAGCACTATTGTCACCCTTGCTTTTGCTAACTTTTCAGTTGCTGTTATTTTTGTTTTTCAGACTGAGGAAATGGGAGGGTGCATTTGGGAAGTGAAGTTGACAAGTTGACAGGAAGCTGACACTGTGCTGATAAAGGAAAATAAGGTATGTTGGGCTGTCTTAAACCACAGATGTTTCTTCTGAAATATGTAGAGACTAAATTTGGAAATTATCTGTTTGTGTAGCCATTCACTGTAGTTCATGCCAGGCAGTTTGTATCTGTAGATGGATGCTATTTTCAGCAGGAAATTAAGGAAGCCACCTGTCTTCACTGTGTCCCTGTTTTCTCATGACATTACTCTTTAATTCTGGCAACTACAAGAAAGTACCAGGTCTTACTACAGAGTTATTTATACAGCAACCACATTATGACTCCATCTTACATAGAAATACTTAAATTAGCTTTAAATTAATTAACATCAGACAAATACCCTTATCAGTATAGATTCAGCAGCAAAGAATTCAGCACAAATTAACTTTCTGAATTTGCTTTTCAGGCAGGCTTTGCAGTCTGTGCCAAGTTCCATAGGTTCGCTGCCGAACTGCCTGCAGGCCACCTGTGTGAGTATACCTTGACACAATACAGTCATGCCTTGCTGGAATTGTAAGCATGCCCTATTAGTCTGGGTAGCACGAAGCAGAGTAGGCTTCTCTTGTGGTCACAGTGTTTTACTATAACCTAGAGATATGTAATATAGTTGGCATATTTTGTGGGTTTTTATCTCCAAAATTTTATGAAGGGATGTCCAAGTTCCAATGACATAAAACTAGATGAAGATTGAAATAAATTTTGAATGTATCAGCAAAGTAATATCACTAACATTAGTGATTAGAAACAAACTGTTGGAAAAAAAATAGTGATTAGAAGCAACAGGTTGGAATGAAGTTTTGAAGTTATGTGTATGGAACTGGTGGCTGCTGCAAAATAAGTAAGCTATTAACTGTAAGCCTGTGGCACTTGTTGAATTTCTTGCCATTAGCAATGTACTTTCTAAAGAAATCTGGATTTGTTGCCTTGGAATAGTAAAAATACTTCCTTCAGGAAGGAAGCACTAAATGGACAGTATCGAAAATCTAAAACTGAAAATTTAATAGCTTCAGAAGGCACATGACTAATAATCTAACTAGCTGGCAAGGAAAACCTTACGAATTTGACAAGGCTCTTGATGACTTCTATACTTAACCTTGTTTTCTGAACTGAGTGCTGTGAGATGACTGAATAGTTTTTCGAAACACTCCCAAGTGCTATTAAGGCTTTCATGCTGAACACATAGATACAATAATATAGAAATATCCAAATGTCATGGTAAAGCATAAGATGCAAAAGCTATCAAGTACTGTGAATTTATGAGCTGAAACCCTTATAAATTTCTCTTGCAAAGGAAAGTAATTGCAGCTTAACAGTTTCAGAAATTTTTTTAAAATGTAGTAATAATGCACTCATTTTCATAGTCTTATTTGGATCCATGAGTTACTTGAATCCAAGAGTTAATGAGATTAATCACAGCAACATTTGCTTTAAAAGTAATTTTTAAAAGAAAGGCTTAATTGCCCTCATTTCTTTTAGAAGTGTATTTTATGATAGGAGGAATCACCTTATTTAAATTACAGAGCTTCTTCCCCTATTACTGAGTGCCTATGCACCCAGTCTATGCTGCCTGTGCTGGTGAGAATGGACACCCAGCTTCCACCTGGTTACACAGATTCATAAGGACAGAGGGATCCTACCCACGGTAGCTAAAGTTGTACATTTTTACAATAAGAAATTCTAAGTAGTAGCCATTGTTGATGTTTCAGTATCCTCTAGGAAAAAAGGGAGAGACCTTATTTCTTATCTTTTCAATGCATTCAAGTATAGGGATATATCTACAGGAAATAAATGGTGGGAAATGTAAGCCTTTACAGTAGGCATAATGTGGGCAATATAGATGTGGAGGGGTCCATTCCCTCTCATTTTCATCCAATTTAAAGGCTGCTCTGTATTCTGTCAGTTAAAACATTTCCTGAGAGAAATTCCAAAGGGAATGGACCAGATTATTGGAAAAATTTATACTTTGGCTTCTGGTCCCAATCTAATGGTATATTCCCATATAGCCCCACCACTGTAGGGCTTCCACATGAATGGGAGAAATGATGACCACTGTATCTTCTGTCTGTTTCACTGAGTAACACAAAAGGAAACATATGAAATTAAGTTTTGGTCTCACTGAATTCATAGCAGAACTACCATGGATTTTAGTAGTATTAAGATTTTACCACTGGTATATTTATTGGCCCCTCTGAACTATCTTTTCTCTGCACTTCTGTCCTGCTGTGTTGTCAGGGTTTTTTGAGAATAAAAGGAAGTGGTTACTCTTTTGTTTAAGCCAATAAATCTGAATAGAGTTTTGTTGAGACTAGAGTTGAAGCACTGCTTGAAATTGCTGTTGTAAAATGTATTAAAGTAGTCTAAGAAAGCACTAGCCTATGGTTATTTACTGTACCACGTTTCACACATGTAACAGGAGTCTAGAGGCATCAGACAGCTGTTCTGACAGGTGATTTGACAGCAAGACATTAAGACTGTCATTTTGGCCTTACCAGACTATAGGACTAATGGAGCAGATACTGCTTGCTTTGCCATGAATTCACTAAAACTGTCAACACTATCGGTAACTCTGCTATTTGTGGGACTATTGTGAACTTCAATCATGCTTCAATCATGCATTTAATTTGCCACCATAGCTGACTGAGGGTGTCTTTGCTGCAGGAGTTAAAAGAGCTGTAAATTGTACTTCCCTTAACAGCCATTAGCAGCACCCAGCGTGGTGTGCCCTCCTCATTGCACAGTGGGACACTATCACATGGCTGCCTGAAGCCTATTAATACATGAAGCACATTTCCAGTGCTGGTTATGACTCTAAACTAACATGACTCATTGAGACTTTGGGGTTGGAGTGTGTGGGTAAAGGTGAGGGGGAAAAAAGGAAAATAAACACCAATTGTTAAATTGTAAAGGCTTTTCATAGTGTTTCCATTATGAGCAGGAAATGGTAAAGAATAAATTGTACAAAAATTAAGCCAAACGTTTGGAAGCTGTGCTCTGCAGGCAGAGTTCTGTTGACTTAATCAGATGAAATTCCTGCAGAAAGCCTTCTCCTTTGCCAGTGAAATAAGTCTAACAGCCTTTCAGGCTAAAACAAATTTTAAGGATTTGTAACAATAACGCTATGGTTCTACAGAGACAACAACATGTTGAAACTAGTTTTTTTCATAAATTGAAACTAGTCATCTGACAGTCTCCATTTGTCTGACCTACTTTCTACTTGCACTCTGTAAACAAGGAGAAAATGTGGGGATGACAGTAGGGGCAGTTAGAGGGACAGGCAAGAGAGGCAGAATGTTATGCAGCTTACACAAGCTTTATATCTCAAAATATATAACCAGAAGAAAACAAGAGAAGAGGAACGATGGAAGAATACTACTGTCTGTTGAAACATAAGCCCAGAAAGTGGTTCTTTCCTCTTGGCTATCACCAGTGACTGATGTGGGGGTGGCAATCTCAACAGCCACCATAAGGATCACCCTGCTTTTTATCTTCATAAAATGGATGAAAGAAATGGTCCATGTTCTGAGAAAAATTTCTTTTTCAGATGTTCATGTTCCCCTTTCCAAATGTTGCTATCCCCAAAACCAGGATGGCAGAATGTATGCCAGCATGTCAGTCATCCCAGCTGACAGTCTGTTTCAAGGCTGGTTTTGTTTATATACCAAATGATGAGGTGGAGCAGCTGAAGATACTTTTCCACATCACTCTAGGTACCTAAACGTTGCCTTTTTTGCCTCATTGAATATGTATCTGAAGCTGCAACCTACGTAGTGTGAGCTACACTGTCACATTCTACAGCTAGCAGCCATCTTACTAGGTATTGGTTTGGAATATTTGGGATGTAAAATGTTCTGGGATGTAAAGTAGGTTCTGGAAATCGCTGTTCTAACAAAGGTGGGGTATCTCTTTTACTCAGAAGCGTAAAGCTAAAAAAAAGCACTGGAGTCTTTCTATTGAATTGAAATCTCAAGTTACTCTTTTCTTAAAAATTGCACCTTTTTTCTCTGCTTTGCATTACTTATTACAAATATCCATGGCTAGTTGTTAACCTGCTGCAAAACCTATTTAAAGTCTTACTGAGGGTAGGAAATTTACTGTTAATACTAAAGCAGCCCAGTTTGCAGCACTGCCAACACAATGCATATCCTGATCTGCCCTGGCTTTTGACATTCAGGGAAATGATTAACTTGTAAACTCGTATGGTTTTCCTCATGAATGAATTCTGCAAGAGATACATGTGTAAGTACAACTTCAATGCGTAGACAAGGCAAGTACGCAATCGTTCAAAAGCACCATTATGTTCTCCAAAATATTGACAGGTCAAGTAAATAAAGTTATGAAAAACGTTGATTCCAACAGACCTATGCGTAAAGGGAGCCCTAGAAGTCAGTGACGGTTGTGTGCTTGGAGCTGATGCAGTACTTAGCACTCAGTTATGAAATAACCAGGCAATAAGATAGAGTGACCACGTGGACACAATAATTATAACACTTGGCAGTGCTTATGTGATGGCTGACCTCTTGCCAGTGCAAAACACAAGAGCTGTGCCATTCAGCTAAGGAGCAGAAGTTCTAGAGCAGGAAGCAGGAATAGCTCATGTTCTCTCTGGATTTCCAAAGGAGAAAGGGTGTGTGCACACAGTGAGGACTAGAGTGCCATTCAGCTTCCCTGTCTTCCTGAGGGCTGCTTTATGCTGCCCTATCTCCACCATCCTTTCTTCTTCTTTCCTCACCCACCCAAGGAGACATAACTTTGCTGGTGAACATGGAGGCACTCCAGTTCTCGCCAGTTCTTTCTATTATAATATAAAGCCTAGCTTAAGTCAAATTTTAATGGACAGTATTTTTCTTTAAAGAATTCTCTTTCTTTGCTATTGCATCTTAACTATGTGAGGAGTGATAATCACAGCTTTGCTAGCTTTTGCAGCTTTGCCAGGGAAGTAGGTGATAATATGGCAGCTTTCACAAGCAACTTGCATGAAATCTTTAAAAATGTGACATTTTTATAGGGCTTTTCTATAATTAGTTATTGCTTTTATTCTAGCGTCCAGCTGACATACTGCAGCCAGGATTGATGGGATAATTAACAGTGTCAAAGAGACTGAGTACTCAGAGTTTGTCAGAAATACCCTGAAAACAAAGATGGAAAAAAGGAAGTCCCCTCCCATGCTAAAAGCATAGGGTCAGTCACAAACAACCTGTGGCGGTAATCAAAAGGTTTTATTAGCAGGAGTGGAAGTAGTGGAAGTCAGGCTATGAAATTTCAGGGCATTGGTCTTTCCATTAACTGCTCACATGGGAGAAATACCTGGCAAAATCCCAACAGGAGAGCTTATAGCCTCTTTTCACTTATCCTTTTTCTCCTTTCTTATGTAGGATCAAATGAAGAAGATCTGATCTTTGATTCTGACCTGCTTTTCCCTTGATGAGAGGAAAGTAGTCAAGACTTTCCTAAACTAAAGGAACAGTGTTTTGTTATCTGTTTTAATCCGGGTTTGTGGATTAGGCTAACTCATGCCACATAAGACAGCAAAGACATAGTGCTTGATATAAAATGACTAACAGTGACTCCTGTGCACGTCATACCTATGTGATTATTTCTCTGTTTGCTGATTCATATAATGCTACTCCACAGCACAGACATTTCATACAGTACCCCAGTTGTGTTCACCAAGTTCACAGCAGTTTGACAGCTAAACCTACTGAATTCTCATGCTAATAAACAAGGTTTAGCTGATAACATGTTGTTTGCAATGTTCTTTAGCAAAGGTACTGAAGATCATAATTTTGTGAAAATCTTAGTGTTGGCAGACAGTCAAAATAATACTAAGGGCTGCTTTGGAAAATTTCATTTGGCTTCCAGAAATACCTTTTTATAAAGTCCATCTAATGTGCATGGGCTCTATGTCACCAGTGGGATATTCATGATGAGCTTTTTGATAAGGGCCTTAAAGAAAACTGTCTTCAATAGACTCTTCTTTCTAAAGTGTATCTTTGGGGTCACAGGGAACCCAGCTGTTTATTCTGGTGTCCAGAAACTGCTGCCAAGGTTTTGTTTGTCTAATCTAAGAAAAAAGGAGCACTAGGTCAAACACTTGTGTTACAGCACTGTAGAAAGAATTTTTATGAAGGCTTTATGAAGGAGGTTTAATCCACAGTTTCTCTTTTTAAAAAAAGTGAAATGGAAGATAGTTAAAAACTTTTCTATAAACACTGTAAACTCATTAAAACATATAATAACATATATTTTGAAGAAAAAATTACTTCTTCCTCTCTATTATCCTATGTCCTATAGTGTTAGGATAATATCTAATATCATGTGCTGAGGTTTAAGAATGAATCTTGATTCAGAAACTCTTTTTCAGCCTTAGGGAACACTTGCTGACTGTGGTACAATCTAATGACATAGGCTATCTCTTCAAATTTGACTCCTGTAGAAGCAGATGTAGTCTTGTGCATCTTGACAGTGAGTGAGTGGCTGAATTTGCATCAGTTGAAATTATTTGCTGTATAAATTCTTCTATACTGAAGCATTCTTTCACCATATAAGTTCTATACTGGCTTTTATGTCAATGGATTCAGCCATGTGATGATTTAGCCACATGCCCTGTTAGCAGATTCTAAAGCAGGCTTAGAGAACAGATATTTCAGCACTTCCCAACCTGTGGTGTTGTGACTGAACTGTCTGCCTGCAATGTTGGTGGCTGGGGAAGAAGAAACAAAGGAAGCCTGTCAGTAAACAAACTTTGTTGCAAACTCTTATCACAAATGTCAACATATAAAAGAAAATGTAACATAAAAAGGTATGTGTTAATTCACCACTCCCAGTGACACTCATGGAAATTCCAAATGTGCAGGAGAAAAATAGACAGGCTGGGCAGAGGACTAATATGATATATAACAGACCTTCTTTGATTCTGAGTTGGTCATTTAGTCATTGAAGCTTCACTGACTGCTGTCAGTGTGAATTATGCTGCTGACTGAAGCAGAGTGGGAAGTGTCCCGTGTTTGTGCCTATGCTATGCCTGAGTGAACTGAACTACTGATTGGTCACTCACTTGTTTCTATAAAGCCATGTTGTTCCCATTTGGTAAGTGGGTGTGGGTCTTCTAGCCTGTCTAAAACTCCTGTCATTGCTTTTGCAATTTAGCAGTGCTTAGCAGCTGTCTTGCAAGAAGGGCAGATGGGGTAAATGTTGATGTCCAGCTAAGTGCAGCATGGCCACTCTGCCTATGTGATCTGTACATGTGTACACTTGGGCCCATGTTAGGGGAAATGTAGGTCTGAATCTCCTTTCCTCAGTCTTCCCTATATCTACCTCATGTATTTGACTGAATTTGAAAGTTAAACCAAAGCACAATTTTGAGGTCATTATATTGCCAATACTTCGTTTCCCCATCCAGCTCCAAAAGTGGATGAAACAGAACATTGCTGCTATTTCACTCCTAATAATGGTATAACTGCAAATTAAAATGCAAGACTGAAGTGCTTGAGTACTGCTGTGACTGGGATCATGAAAGCATCATACATGATTGTGTTGTAGGTTTGCTTCTTGTTCCTATAGCAACATCCAGGCAAGGATCTGAAGGCTCTTTACAAGTATTCATGAATTAAGCCTATGAGGTCAGGGATGGTGATTATTCTTGTTTACAAATAAGGAAATGCAGAGGTTAAACTGCTTGATCAAGGTCACACAACAAATCTGTATCCAAGCCAAGAATAAAAGCTGGCTCCAGTCTGTGCTTCAGTCACCAGCTGATATTCTGTTTGAAGGGCTGTGCAGGGCTGAGGGGAAAGCCTTGTACAAAGTCTACAGATCTGTTCATTCAAAATGTACATTCCAGCTCAGACTGCCTCACTTAAGTGACCTTATATTTTTATCTCGTTGTCTATCTAAACTTTGCCCCTGTGAAAACATCATTATATCCAGTCAAAGCAGGAATAACATGATTTTGACAAGAGTTTTGTGGATCTCTGACAAAGCAAAACTGAAGCCTATGCTGAAAAATTTTAACAATCTCTCCATGTGTGATTGCTAATTTGTCAGTGGCAGTTAGATGAAAAGGTCCAGAACATACCTGGTTAATTTCAGTGACTACATAGATCAAAAACCTCTGAATGTATTTTTATTATGAACAACTATGAATTTTCTCTGGAGTTACCACAGAGATATTGTACTATATGATGAAAAAATAGGGTTTGTTGATAGGCAACAACAAATATAAGTGAGTTTCTTGAGTTTCTTTTTAAATCACAGGAAGGGAAAAACTGTAATCTCTGAAAGTTTTTATTGTTATCCAGCCTCTGCTCCTCCTTCTGCACATAGTGCTGGCCAGTGCCAGAATATTGTGAACTGAAATTGCAGAGGAGAGCAACAGCCACATTTCTTTAACTCCACCGTCCCTCTGGATGATGTTTGCAGGATCAAAGAGTAGAAAATAGCAAGTATAGTCTTAGGAATGTCCTTTTCTACTCTGGGCTAAATAGTATAAAATGCTTTCTTGCTTCCTGATTGCTTAGGCATATAAAGGTCTGAATCAAGTCATGCTTTTTCTAGATACTATTGCTTACAGTTATTAGGTGGATGTTGGGCTGCTTGTTAGCTATATCCTTGTGGTCATGGTCTTTTATTCTGTTTGGGTGGGTGTGACTGAGTATTTTACGTTGCTTAGAGGAATGATTTGCTACTGTTTTCTCAGGATCATTGGCTACTATGGCTGTGCTGGAAGTCTGCTGAAGACAGCTGGGTGAATGTCAGTAATTTAGTGAGGAAAAGTCTTGTGAGAGTCGAGGATCACGTTTAGCAACATTTGCAAGTCTAACTAAAATATTCACAGGAGCACTAAGCAGAAAGGAGGCTTATTGGACTGGCTTTATTGCTTAAAAGGAGCTAAAGCAGGGGTGGGTTAAGGACAGGAAAGGGGATGATCATCACTTCCTCCTGAAAGATAAAGCGGATATGGAAGCAAAATAGCCATATCAATTTCTATATTTATATCTATATATAAATATATCTAGATATCTCTAGATATATGTATATGTATATAGATATAGATAGATGTATACCTTGATGTAGGTACAGACATATATATATATATCTCCCAGTTGGAATGAATATCTGATAATGTTCTCAGCTTCTCAAAATCTCACATACATGAACATTAAAATCCGTGAAACCCTGAAAGGATAAAGTGTAAGTGTCACATAGGGTCTGCTATCAATCTGCATTTTGATCACTTTGTTGAGTGACAGCTGCACCTCAGCTGTTGCTGTGCCCTCTGAGCTGGGCGGTCAGGGATTGGGATAACTCAGTCTCAGTGTAAGGCACTACTTCTTTTTTTTTTTCCCCACTTTATTTTTCAAATGTTTCACTAACCTCTTTCTGAAACTTCTATAGCAATCAGACTTGCTTGAGAAGTTGTAGGTAGCTAAATAACTCAATATTACCAGTCCCTACCTTGCTTTAGATAGGATCACTTTGTATTGGGGTACTCAGCCTGACTTTTCAGGTGGTTTTCGCTGATTAAGATCCAGGTATGTTTTACAGGTCAGAGCAAGTGAAATGGGAAAAAATGTAGCAATAGAACGTAGATCAAACTGTGACTCTCTGCTTGACAATCTCAGGTGCAGGCTATTAGTTCTTCTTTTCAAAAATGATATCCACATTAATCTCACAGAGATCTTTACACTTGTGGCAATAAATGTTTAAGTGGGAATACTTTAAAGAAATTAAATTACAGGCTTTACATAAAGAAGATCTACTGATCTTTTAGTGCATTGAGGTTTTTGAGAGAAGATGTCTTCTTCTGTATGTTTATAGTTTTGCTCTGCTTTCACAGGTTGGAAATGAAATAAACCACTGTAATTGTATCTTTATGGAATTCCACCTTTTATTTCATTTTCTTGCTCTCCTACTGCTTTTAAAAGAAGGAAATTTTACTTGCCACTGTCAGCATGTTGCAGCTTGATAGGAGATAGGTAGTCTAGAAGTGCTGAATGCTGAGAGATTTGATTCTGCTGAATACACTGGGTCCATGATCCATGGTTCAGGGTTTCACCTCCTGGGAATGCAAATGCCTAGTGTTTTTCAGACTAACTTGAAATTTTTCCCAAAATTGAGGAAGGTACATCAGTGAGGTAAAAGGCACCAAAGAAACCCTTTAGAGAGAAACTGATGGAAGAAATTCTACACTCAGGCTGTCACTCAGTTGTTGACACAACTGTTTGAGGGACTGTGAACTGGATCAGGCAACCAGATAAGGTTAAAAATAATGCAAATGAAAAGGGATCAGGAGAAGGTACCAGCTTACTTCTGTGGAAGGGGAAAGGTTTTGGACTTCTTCCCTGAGCTGAGCTGTGCTTTGCATTGGCTCTCTCCCTGTCCTGAGCAACAGTTTCAGTATTTGTCAAACCCTTACTGAGCAGATATAGCTCACTAGGTAGAGCAGCAGAAAACTACCCAACCTTGTTTTTTACTCTTCCATTTTTGCCCACTAAATTATCTCTAAGTAGGGTCTGGTGAATATCAGAGCTACTAGGAGATAAACAGAAGCAGAAGAATGACCTTCTGCTCACAGTTTCAGGGACCTGTTAGTTTAGCTCAGCGTACCTCTGGAAACCCTGTTCAAATAATTGTGTCATTGCATGTGGAGTAGGAAAGTGCACCAGTGCTAAGCAAAACAAATGACTGACAGAGGGCAGAGAACTACTACACAGCCAAAATTCCCTGATTCATGAAACTGAGGTGTCAGCATAAGACAGAAGGACAACCCTTGTCTTTCTGTATCGGCATGTGAAAATCAGGAGATTTAGAGGTTTGGAAAAGTCTCAGTACTGAGAACCTGATGTGCTGTATTTGCAACTAGCTAAAGGACTTTGAAAGAAATGTAGAGTTGAATGTGAAATAACAAATGGAGATGATTTAGTAAATGAAGGATTTTCCCCTTTAAAAAAAAGATAATTAGTGGAAAGATTAAATTCAGATTTGCTTGTAGAATGATTCTCTATCATTGCCTAGAAAAGAATTGATTTCTTATTTCAATTCCAAGGTCCAGTTAACAACACAGGCTGGTGGACAGTCAGCCCTTGGTGAATTTCCACTACACACATTCTTCATGTTGATCTTGTCCTTCTAGCTTTGGTGATCTGTCTTTGCTCCCTAGGGACCATCACCAATGGACCAGTTGTACTAAAGTCACAGTACTTCAGCAAACTTTATTTCCCATTACAAGCAAACTAACTACGGTGCACTGCACAGAATTAGGAGTGTGTGGATGTAACTAGGATTTTTCCACTCCTGGAGACTCAGTCAATTACCAGTAAAATGAAAACATTAAACTCTGAAGTTAACTAACATGAGTTTAAATTAATAACTACAATGCAGTGCCTAACCTTTGTCTGCTCAGTGCTGCTCAAAGTGAACATGTAGCTTTAAACTGGTTCTTAAGTACAGAGGCTAAATAAGCTCACTACCACTTGTGATATTACCACAAAACAGTATTTTGAACAGTATTTTTATCGGTGATTTCACAAAGGAAATACAGACTGAATGTGTTTACAGGAGACATTAAACTTGTTCTGTGGATAGAGGATGTCATTCCTCAATTAGCTATTTTTACCATAATATTGTTTCCAATTTATTTACTGTGCACATTAAAGACAAATGGTGAAATGTGAGCTTTGCATAAAAGTCCATTGATGCACAGAAATGAGGGCATGATTTGATGAGACAAGGATGTTGATGGAAACACAGCTTGATGGGAGTGCTCTGCCTTCCTGGTGGTGCTGAAAACCCTGTCAGAGTGAAGGTGCTACTCCTGATACAGATCAGCTCTTTGATCTGCTGCTCAGTGTAACCCCACAAATACTTTCATTGGCATGACAGAAAGAGGGGCAGAGGGGAACAACTGTGTAGTTTCAGTTCTCATTAACCTACAGTCAGGGCACTAAAAACCTCTTTATCCACCTTCAGCTCTCACCTAAGTGGTGAACCAGTTGTTCCTGTACTTGTCCTGCTTTTCACTCTTCTTTCTGCTATACTATGGTAATCCATGAGAGGCTGACCATAAACTGATCAGCGAAATTATTCAGGTTGAAAACCATTCCCATTCCTTATTTGAAGTTCTGGCTGTTCAGTTGATATGGTATTAAACAAAAGTTCTGTACCAGTAGTTGTACAGCACAAATAAGAAGGAAAAACAGTTGGCCAAAGATAAGGACTCTGGAAAACTTTACTATTGGTTTTCTTGTGGGTAAAAATGTGAATAGGACTACCCTTTAAATGTAAGGTGCAGTTTAAAACTAACTTAGTTTATTTAAAAAGTACGTTTTTGTAGTAAGGCTAATCTTGCATTTTACATCTTTGTCTGTGAGGCAGGTTTCAATTGCTCACTGATATTCATGGAGAGGTTTATACCAGTCTGCCTGTGTGGGTTTGAAACTGGTGCTCTAATCATACAAATTGTTCAAATTCTCTTCTCCTTGCTTAGTTAAAAGCATTGATCATTTTTCTCCTAATTGCCCTTTTATAACACTGAAAACATGCTGTTTTATAATTATCCTGTTGGTGAAGTTCTCTTTTATTTTGAATTGTTAGGGCTCTGATAGGGTGCACAGTGTTCATTAATCTGATACAGGAGTAAGCAGCTGTGGTGGTGTGATTTAAACAGTTACCTAACATCTACATCCAAGGTGAACTCAGGGTGACACATCCTTGGAAACGTTCCTAGTGAAAGCTGTCCTGGAGAGAGCATATCCAGCAAACAAAATTACCCAGGGAAAGGTTTGTCAGTTACTGCAATCTGAGAAGAGGCAGCTTGGAAAAACAAACTGGACATTGCTGTAGGAAGGAAATCATGCCAGTGCGTTCTGTGAGAGACTGGGCACATGATAAAGGTGAGGACACCCTCAGACATGTCCTCCACAGTGATACTTGGATGGGTCACTAAGGTCAGAAGAATTAAAATAGTAATGGTTATACTCAGTGTCTGTGACATGTCTTGCAGCAATAGAACATTCAAATCCTTTGCGGTGCTCTCATTTTAAAAATTATGTCCCTTCAATCATTAACACTCAGTAGATCATGGAGTCCATATCCCCTTGAAATTTCGAGGTATCTTCTTTATGTCAGTTTTATTTTCCTATCTAGTCTAATTTTAAAACTTCTAGTTAACATGACAGCTGGTACCAACAACATGCCAATTACTGAACTTCCTGTATTGTGAGAGGAACAAAGCCCACCATTTTTTAGGAGAGTTTAAAACCTTCATGTGGTAAGTACAGATGGGTGTAGCCTCCATGTTTTTTCTTTAATAATTGCTCCAATCTTGTACTTTCATACAATTATATAAATACAAATCTGTAGGGCAGCTGAAAAAATAGCTTAGATTAATATTTTCTCATGAAGCAGGTAAAAGTTCCACCTCAAATTGAAAACTATGGTATTTTTTTTAGAACTCACCCTTGCTTATTAGGCACTGAAGAGGCTTTTCTCTAAATGATAATACATGAGTTAACTTTAGCAAGGAACAAGAGCGAGTCTTGAGTAATACTGGCACTACTTTCCCATAGCTTGAGCACAGGGGCTGCATTTTTGTAAGGGATATCAGCAGCGCACCAAAACCCCCAGTATTGTACTCATTGTGTTCCAAAGCAATCCAAACTCCTTGACAACAAAGCTGGAGGATATTCCCACAAACGCCTTTCTCACAAAGAACAAAAATAATTTAGAGCTTATACTTTTTCCTACATTATCCCTTACTATAATTTGATTGCCATGCTTATATTACAGTTCTATTTTACTAAAGCTAGATAAATCTTGGTTAAAAAAACTTGCCAAAGATTTCAATGCACAATCTCTTAACTCATTGTTTTTTATTAAAAGCATAATGCATAATATTTCCTAATAGTATATTCATTCTTTACAAACACTTTTTTCAGGATAGATGTGAAGAAATAATACAAACATGCTAATATTTTTCCTACTATGTCAGATATTATTATATCTCATTTTAAAGTTTTGTGACTGTTCTCTTATTTCTGGGTGCTAAAGTAGATTATGGCAATCCTGTGAAAGGGATGTTAACTTAGAAGCTGTGGTCATTTTTGTGGATAGCAAAACTGCCCAAAAATGGAGTTTTAGGAGGCATGAAGGTAAGCATTTTTAGGTCCTATACTCAAAGATTTTCCCATTTAAAAAGGAAAGTAATGGAAATTTAGCATATTTAATTTTGTAACTTAGAAAGTTTAAAAACTGGGTTTTGAAAAGGCATTGTGATTTGGAAATTTTCCTCTTTTTGTGATTTTAACAGAAAGTGTATTATTCTAGACATGAAACAAAATACCATTTTTTAGCAAGTAAAATGTTCTGAGCTCGAAAGAAATATCCACATGTTGGCTAATTCTATGAACACAAAGTACACAAATATGAAGCTCCTCATGGGTGCTGAAATTTTAAAGCCATTTTATTGTAATATTGTGTATACTGAGGCTTTCTAGGCCTTTGAACAGGCTCTCTCTCTATATACACACACATATGTATTATATACATACACCAAACCCTGTATTGCACTCACACGCATTTTGAGCAGCAAAACAGCTACAGAAGCAGCCAGAAATTGGTCTTCTTTTGTTTGAACAGGAACTGAAAAATTAACTTTTGATCTAAACAATATATTTCTTATGGTAGAGGTATATGTGTTCTTTGTGTTCCTTAGACTAGAACTCTGGGAAATTCATACCCTGCAGGACTTTTTGACCAGGACAGTGACAAAACTGAGGGGAGTTATTAGTTGATACAAGCAGTGTCACTTATTCTGGTATATCTGTTGAATTTCTTCAATATTCCCCTAGTTTCCTCTCTATGGCTCCCATGTAAGATGAGTAGCTTCTTTGACCTTTCTGGTTGCCTTCATCCCCTTTACAGGACTGTGATTTTTTTGATGATATGAACAACAGTTCATGCTGAAACAGTATCTTTTCTAATTGAATTCACAAATTGTGTCTGTTGAGATTAATCCTTTTGATCGGGGTTTTCTGTACAATCAATATGGACAAGAATGAAAGGGACTCCCTGGAGATTATTATTATACCCCTCATGTCACTGAGAGAATTGAAACCTAAGCAGATTTTTACTTTCATGAAATCACCCAGAACTGAACCCTCTTCCCACCAGAATTTGCTGCACCTTTGCACCAAGAAGAGTCAGAGAAGTTTTTGATGGCACAAGAATCAGCCACAGAAGTGTGTTTATATGGAACAGAATGAACTCTGAAGAAAAGCGAAAAAATGTTTTTACTTGTAGCATTTAAAACTCTGGTTTATAAACATTTGTATTTGATTAACTTCACCCTCAATAATAGTTCTGACTAAGCTTGCAATCCATAATTTTGAGACCACAAAGAAGTAAAAAATACAGAATGTCAGGGCTGACATTCTGGATAAAACTGGGCCCCACATTTTGTGAAGGAATGTTCTGTGCAATGGACCACAGTCATGAGACTTGAAATGGTAAGGAAGAGTAAGCAGTATGAATTATTGAATATTGTATAATCTTTGTGCATGAATACAAGAATGAAGAGGATGTCTCTTGGCAGAAAAGCAAATGTCACATTAGGAGGATAAAGTTAATAGAGATCATCAGTCAAACATTAGTATGTGATACAATCTAATCCAATCTGAGGACTACTAGAGCTCTGCGAACTCGAATGTAGTCTCTCAAGGCTCACTGCATGCATGCACAGTTAATTCCACAAACAATATTTTCTTCCAAAATGTGATTAAATATGGCTAACTTAAGGAACTGCTGTAAATTGCTCCCAGAGGAGTTCTTATTTATCAGCCAGATGGACAAATATTACTGCCAGATAGTATGAAGAATATGTCTGTATCTCTGTTTTAACCTTTATAAGGAAGAAATTATGCTTCTGGTGAAACTTTTGGAGAACTAAGAACACACTGCTGAATGACATTTAGGTGTTACTGTTATTAAAATTGCCTGTATGCCAGGTTAGCTATATAGGGTGTTAAGAGTCGATGCTAGACTGCAAAAAAATTACCAAAAAGATTTAGAAAAAGTTTGAGGCTTAAATCCTCTTTCCAAAATTGAGTTGAAAGGGGGATTTATCTCATCAAGTGTTGGTTTGTATCTGGAAATGAGATACCTCTGAATTCAGGAGAGAGAAGTGGTAACATTTCAGAGTATGCACAATGAATTAGATGTGCATTTCATCCTGAGGATGACATCAAAAACAGGTCAATAGTGTCTTTGCTGACCAGTTCAGGACTTTTCTTCCCACATCTAATCCAGCATGAAGAATTCTATGCTTGACTATCTAGGGATTGATTCAAGAAATTTTACCTACAGTTGTCAATCAGTTGTTTCTTTTGGCATCTCCCAAGGACTAGATTTGTTCAGAAGGAATTTTTATGCAAAGGAATTAGGGAATATATAACTAATTTGACCAGTAGCCTAAGGTCCAAGTCTTCTTGAAGGTCCAAAACAGTAGGGTCCTAAGTCACTCTGTACTTTCAATGTGTTTATTTTAATTGCTTTTGGAAAAGACACTACTTTACATAACAGAATAGTAATTCAGTTTTGTGAAATACAAGTGTTCTTCACACTCACAGCACCCATTGCTGAACTTTTGTCACATGATTCTGAACCTTCTTTTCCTCTGCTGATGATGACAAAAAAAAAACCACAAGTAGACAAGACAATTAAATTTCATCTGCAGGATTCACATCCTAACAAAAAACATCACATGGAAAAGGTCAGTGAACTAAAAGTCTTTTTTTGGCAGTGGAGGTAGAAGGTCCAGAAGAGTTTCTACAAATAGAAAATATAAAACAAATAATAAATATAAATCAAAAGAACATCGTATTCATGTTTATTTTGCAGATGAAACTAGAAATTCACAAACATTTATGCACAATTGAAAGGGGATTTAAGACAACCAGTTGTCTGCCTACAATCTGAACAGCTGTTTGTAAGAGAATTTTCCACATAGGTCACTGCAGAAAAAGAATAAGGTGTTGACAGCATGATAGATGAATGTGGCTGGCGTGGTGCCCATCCAGTTGTACAGCAAACACTTTCATGTACAGTAAGTGTCAAACAGATTTGGATTGCCTCTAATAGAGTGGCATTTCTTCTAAAGTTATTCACGGAACCAGAAGATCACTTGAGTTCCTAAAGAGCAAGTCACTCATCTCCTAAATGCTCTAACATTAAAAAGAGTAGTGAAAGTTCAAATTGAACTTGGAAAATGGTCTTTATGGTGAAAGGTTGCACCTGTTAATATGTGGAAAGGATAATGCTGCTGTGAACACAGAGCTAAAAGATAAGCAAAGATACCACTGTGATGTAGAATTGCACCTTGTTTCCTAGCACACATTGTATCAATTAGTTTGTATTGACTGGGATCGAAAATCCCAGGAGTCTCATCCATTTGGTTTGTGTATGGAACTTAGTGTGACTGCAGTACAAATAGAAAAGTCTTCAAGCTGTTATATAAAGGAAAAGGAAATATATATAAAGGAAAAGAATGACATTTCTTTATTTTTTTACTTGCCGAAAGACTGTTTCTGCTAAGCCTTTCCCTAATATTTCCATCTAAAAGAGAAGCAGTCCATGGTAGACACTTGAGCTGTTGACCAGTCCTGGTCTATTAGGGTATGGAATTGCAAATATGTCCTTTTTTTAAGTCCTGCTACTAGGTGGCTCAGTGGCTGTATGCAAGTCATCTAACTTCCATGAACTTACGTGCATACTCATGCATACCATGGCAAACACCTGCAGCTTGCTGATTTAACCTTAGGGTGGAAGTGAATTTGGGGAAACTTTGTCTGCCAGTGAGTTACAGAAAAAAAATAATTGAGTTCTACCTGTAACTTCTCCATTCCTCTGTTGCTGTATTTGTAAAGTTGCTGCTATATTTAGCATTTACCTGCTTTTACAAACTATTTTGAGGCATCTGCAAGGTGAATCTGCTTCTGTACAGAGTGCTCTCTTACTATGAGNACCTTTGAGATCTCTCTGGCAAGGGTTATTAATCTTATAGAAGGAAAATGAGTTTTACCCCTACTTTTTATTGTAGGAGTAGGACAGCAAATGATGGTTTAACTCTGCAGTGGAGGCACCTGAGTATATGTAATTAGCTTCCTTCTCTTGCTGGGGGAGCCTCCAGTGATACCTGCAGGGTAAAAGGTTTTTGTAGGTGCTCTACCTTGTTTTGCCCCAGGCCCTTCTAAGAGTTTTTCTACCCCCAGGAAAAGAGTCTATTTGCTATGTTATCACTAGGGTAGAAGGTGAAGTACTCTGATATCTGCTTAATCTCTGTAGCCATGTAAGGCAAAGAAGACTGAGATCTATCTTCATTTTACAGATGAGAAATTAGACAAGGATTTGGAAAAGGCCTCGAGGTATATCTGTGCTGGATACAGAAATGGGTTACTTCTGTCAGGTGTATTCTCGTGGGTATATATTTGCAGCACTCCTGTCTGACAGTACACACAAAAAGGTAAAATTTCTTTTAACATCAGTATTTTTAGTAAGAAAATGACAGGAATGATCCTCACCATGTTGGAGGAGATGTCATATTTTAACCACATGGCTCTGACAAACCTGGTAATTTTTTTGCTTTTTAGATAACTTTTTCCTCCTGGGGTTTTTTCAGGGAATTTCTAATGCTTGCTCTGAAGAGAGATTAATACTTTTCTACTTCTTTTGGCTACTAGAAGCCCCATATTGTGCTGCAATCTCACAGGCAGCTGGAATGTTGGCTACAATGCTACCCAGTTAAGGTGTTTTGGTAGGGGTTCAGGAGGGAGCCTGTATTTCTGTAGAGGTGTTTCTAAGCTATGGGTATAGTAATTAACTGTTTAATTTTAGTCTCTACTGCAGGGAAATGAATTGGGAGAGCTGTTAGCATTTAGCATTGTAACAATGCCTTTTTTCACTGCCTGACTTATAAATAGTCAAAATTTTAAAATTTAGCAGAAACTCATATTTTCTGCAGAAACAAATGGAAAATACTGACAGTACAGACAAATGATGACATTAGAAAGTGTATCACAAAACTGGAGAAAAACCCTCCCAAACACTAATTTGTAATTACAAATCCTTTCCTCTGCAATATGCCATATCTCACTGCCTCAGAACCAAAGCCCTGGGCTTGGCAAAGATTGTACTGATTGAAATCTAGAGTGTTTCAAATGCAAAGAAGTCACTCTTGAGTCACCCATGGCCCACCAGGTCTTTTGCTGGCTTGACAAACAGTACAAATTAAACTGATACTTTGCTCTGTATATAGACAAAACTGGAGGTTTCAGCCAAGGTTTCTGAGTCCCACATGCAGTAAGCTGAAACAAAATGTAAACTCTGAGTCAACAAAAAGTTTTATGGGTTTTGAGCAAAGGAGGCATGTTGCCACAAACTTATTATTGTGTGTCACTGAACTTCACTAGCGCCTACAAAAGTTGCTCAGGCATGAATTAAATGTGGTTCAGCAGGGCAACCTGTGCTTTCACTGCCATTTGGGCATAAGCCCGCACAGGCTCCTCTCCAGCCTCCCTGCATGATACAGACATGCCCAGCTTTTATGCCCCCTGGCACAGTTTTGAATTGTTTTCAATGCTAATCTTCCTTGGTGACTCTACAGAGAGTGGGTTTGATCTACACTGTTGGACTGAATGACCACATCAGCAAGGTGCTGGGCAGAGTTGCTCACTGGTGGATGTTTCTGCAGAGGGGGCACAGCCCTCAGCCTTGCAGGTAAAGCTAAGTGGGCTCACAGACAGCAGCCTTGGTCACAAAGCAGACATGAAGAGCTAAAATGCAGTGAATACTGTATAAATTCTTTTTTATCTGTTTTCTTTTCATCAAATGAAGCAAAAGCTGTTATAATGAAAAGAGTACTCTTCTTAACTACATATATAGCTGCATGCATAAGATTTACAAGATATTCAGAAAAGAGGAAACAGCTTAGAGGCTTCTGTCTGCCAAAATTCTGCACTAATTTTGTAAAGCAACTTATTTTATACTTATGGATTAAAATGAAACAATTGTAATTAATATTTTGGTTTATAATGCAAATAGGACTATGGTATGAACTTGATATAAGACTGAAGAAATAAGCTACAGACCTGAAATACAATATATCCCGTAGTAGAGGTCAGCTATTTTATGCATACTGAATAATACTAACCAATCTTAAAACATGAGGAAACATCCAATTCGGACGATTTACCCCATCAGATGTCGTCATCTCTTAGGTCAGATCCTTTTGATAATGTTACAAGAACAAATCTATTTTTACCCAGCTCTGTTCAAATATCATTCACTAGCTCTGCAAGTGCTTTGGTCCAAAGCCTGAATGAACAGGTGTAAGAACATTATCTGACCAAATCTGAACTCATGTGTTTTATATATTGTGCATGCTCACACTTTTATTTATAAAATGAGTTCACTGTCGCTGGCATCTTACTTGCACTGTTCCTGTCCTGTCTGTGGAAATCTGAAATGAAAGAAAGCAGCACCAATAACTTCTAAGCTTTCTTAAAGACAAGGAAGTAAAAACTTAGTGAAAGATGAGAATTTTTTTCCTCTTAGCTGATGCAGTGAGCTAAATACAAACAAACATTTTTAGCAAAGTCTAAGTTGGAACTGACCACCCTTCCTATTTAACCAGGGTCATTATTTTTTACTGAAGCAAAGTTAAAGCTAATGGAGCTAATTTATTCAAGTCACTAATCTAAATGAAAGCACTAAACCTGTATATACAAGTATATTTATATATATGTATATATATGTACAATTCCAGAAGAGTCAGATAGCACTGTGTGTTGTTAAGTCTCCACAGCATGTCCTAGTATGGCTTTGCACATCAATTGCTCTTAACTTTGAGAAGTTTTAACAGTTTTGGCTGCATTTTCCCATTGCTGGTGGAAAATTTGAGGTGGAAAACTTTGACAAATAGCAGCCAAGTGATTGAGTCATTTCTAAAGGGAAAGCTGAGGGAAGAATATTTTGCGTTATTCCTTAAAAAATATTCTTGAAAGTTGTTTCTGTTGTGTTGTAGTGTGGCCTGTAAACTGGGGAAAATGAGAGAAGGAATGGGAGGCACCTCAATGACAGAGAGGAGGGAGTTGTGGAGATGGTGCAAGAAGAGGGAGAGAACGAAGAAGGCAGCTGAGTCTGGAGAGAAAAATGACTGAGATGATTATAAGCTGGGACTTCAGTAGGCAAAAAGGAGGACAGGTGAGAAGAGAGTTCACATGTTTAAGTCAAGGGTGGAAGCTGCTTAGGAGAAACCCTGAGAGAAAGGGAGACTGGGCAGGGACGTTGAAGACAAAGCGGGAATGAAGTGACTTGTATGCATATGAACAAGAAATTGGGAGGATATTCCACATGGGAGTTGTTGGGAGAACAGTGACTTTGGAGGGAAGGCAAAGGAAGGGAGCTTAGAGTGGCTTAGCAAGGACAGTGGAACAGATATGAGGCTTGCTGAAGAAAGAGGAGCTGCTATTATAGAAAGCCTTATGAACTCACAGGACAGATAGGAAGTGCTGGACATTGTCAACCAGATCCAAAAAGAATAGGTGGGAGTTTTACCTGTCAGAACACATTCTTCTTTCTACCATCCCTGAATTACCTTTTCTGTCAGCCACTAATGGTAGTAAATGTCACCTGAAAAAGCAAATGTCTTGCAACCTTTCCTGCTGGTTCACTGGCAGGAAGGCAGCTTGTCTGGCTCAGAGGCCTGCTCTTTGGGACCAGGAGCCTTGGCTCATGAATGGTGGTAGATGCTTGTGACGGCACACAGGAGTTGTAGTGATTTAGTTCTGCTCTGTTCTGTTCTCTTCAGGCTTTGGTTTGAGAAGACTCTAGGAAATTATGCATAAAGACTGTAAAATCAAATGCCTCAAAGTTACTTAGACAAAAGTCTGCTCTGAAACAAGAGAAGATGATTTCCTAATGAACTTTCTTTTCTTGTGCCTCTGTACTGAATTTTTTCCGTAATACACCCATGACAGGATGGGGCTTTTGTATCCTCTCTTTGTTATCTCCACTAATTTATGACTGATGTGCCCAGGAGGTAATATTTCAGAGTACTCAGTGTTTAGTACTGCTGATACTTAAAGTAAATCATCCACATAAATTAACTACAAGCTGACTCATTAGCTCTGCTTCAAATTACAACCAACAATCTCAAGCCACATATGGGAAGATAAGGAACATGTAGTTGCTAAAAAATAGTGAAAATTGTGATTTAAATGGCCTGGCTGGCACTTCAGAACTCCATGGCAAAAAGCCACATTCATTTAGTTTCATTGTGACACCTTCTGTTTTCTTCAAGTTTGCCTTTTATCACTTGCCAATTTTTGCAACAAATGCTATAGGGGGAAAAAAGAGCATCCAGAAGGTGTAGCCTTCATCCCTACATTGTCTAGATTTTGTCCCAGAGGAAAGTCATGTAGTAAACTGAGTAAGGCAAGGGCCCCAGAAAACTGTTACATAATAATGTATTTTAAGACCTTAACTCAGTGTACAGATAATCCTAAACTCAACATGTCATAAACTCAGATGCTTTTGGAGATTGGCAGATACTTAGAAAAACAGGCTTCAAGTTTTGGCTTCAGAGCTTTGTGAACTCCAGGCTGTGCTCTATAATGTGGCCTTTGCTGATACTGCTACAGGAGGATTGGGAAAAAAATAATTGCATGAGTCACTGCTTTTATTTTACAAGTGGATTTTAAATGTAAATGTACTCAGAGAAATGTCTTTACCTGAAACCAGAGTTTTTTTATATTTCTAACTGTTATTCTTATGCTAAATGTGTTCAGTTTACCTAGCCTAGTGACTACTGCTTCTATTTCCTATACAGAAAATTCAATCTTCAGCATACAAAGTTAAACAGTAATATTATAAGAACATTCCAAGCTGGGTTTTATAAAAATGGACAAGTGCTGGTACAGCAGGCATGTTTATGTATTTGCTCCCACATTCCTCTGCGAATCTGGATTGTCCATAAATTATCTGTGACTCTTTTGACCTGAAGTGGACCTTATGGCTGAGTTGGTGCATAAATAGGGATGGCAATCCTGCTCAGCACCTGAAGAAAGCCTACTTTTCCTTAGCACGTTCCCAAGTCTCTCACTCAGTGGGCAATATATGCCTGCCTGTGGCAAGACAGCTGCTGTTGGCTTTGTAACTTGATGCAGTGGGAGGATTTGCCATCTCTCCTAGCCTGCTCTTGTGGAGGTTAGGTACAGCCTGGCCAATGTCATGAACTGTGAGTCTTGTGGTCAGAGTTGTGGCAGTCGGCCTGTTAGTGTAGACAGAAGACTAGAAATAAATTTTCTCCCCTCCAGCTGATTCATCTCTGCCATTCCACTGAATGCTATATTTTATGAATGTCAATCAAGCTATGAAATAACTCCTGAACACTCTGGAAGCAGACAAGTAGAGTAATCAGGTATGCATGCCTGAGTCACTGCATGCACAGAGTCATTTCAGCATCTATAATTGTACTTTAGGAGGGGAACACCTGAGGGAAAGTCATTAAGAAATTACAATTATGTAGATGAATGTCAGGCTTTGTGCAACACATTTAAAGGAAAGAGGTGCTGAATTGTTATTTTAAAATGGCCAACACTATCTGCTCAGTGTAGGAAGGTACAGAATTTTTTTTTCAGTAGTTAATTGGTAAAAGTTTTGTATTTTTAAAGGAGGGGGGAGGAATTCAAATGTAAAAGGGAATTATTGTAAAGAGGCAGATCAGAAACGGGGAACTGAACCACAGGACCAAGAGGTCGCAGGAGACGAGTAGGAGTGAGTGTGGAGTATAGAAACCTCAGCAGGGAGAAAAAGGGGAGAATGGATTTATGGACACTGTCTTTTTTTCCTGAGTGGTTTTTCTAGTTGGTGTTTCTGACCTACCTTCCTCAGACTCTCCAGCAAAGGTTGATAAACCTCTTGGCATTTGTAACCCTCATTGAAAATTACTGGTTCACATCAAGAGGATGTGTTTAAAGTTAACAATACAGTTAAAGCACATTGCTTTTGTGTGGAGAAACCTAATCCAGGTATCAAAACAACATTTGGTCCTAAAGGAAAGACACTGGCCTTCACTTTTACCTCTCCTGCTTGCAGGTACTGCATTTCAGAACAGTGTTTGGATACAGCATGCATGAAGCATGTAGATTAAGGCACATTCCCAAGGCATAGCTTTTCATCATAGAAATGTGAAAACTTATAGCCAGAAGTGCTTCAATAAAACAATACCAAACTCAGAATTACCTTTGTTGTATTCCAGTGATGTCTCTGCACTGGGAGAAATTTGATCTTTTGCCAAGAAGGTGCTAACTCTGTAAATGTTTCCCAATCATTGAACTTTTGGATGTGAATTCACCCTATTGATGTATTTTTATGCCAGACAACACTTTACATTTGTAAAAGATAAACACCTGTATCCTTAACAAGTCTGATTGCTGGTTCATTGCTCTTCCAGCCATTGCTATGATCCTTCTGTTCCTGTGTCTTTCCACAGTTTAAGAAAGAACTTTCCCTGAAGAAAGACCATGAACAATTATTACACTTCAGAAAAGCAGGTAAGAAAATAAATAAGTACTCAGTGGAAGACAATTATACTTATTTCTTTAGCTATTATTTTAGTATTTTCTTCTTCACTGGCAATTTTATTCTGTTGTAATTTTATAAACAGCTTGTAGGAATGAACAGAGACACAGGATGTCCTACAAGCATTCTGCTTATGTGAAGAATGTTCACTATCAGTCAATTGGTTGAAAATAAAAGGAAATCTCGTACTGATCTTCATTAATATGTGATAAGATGGACTGTCTTGTTATCTTGGAGTTACAGACCACCCTGCCCTGTAATAGACAATATCTGCAAAGAAGAGAAAGAAAAAATGATGTGTTTGTAGAAGCAGCAGTGTGTTTGCCATAACCAGAATTGCTCTGAGGCAGCT
The DNA here is from genome assembly GCA_013397245.1 of Thryothorus ludovicianus. Taxonomy (NCBI): domain Eukaryota; kingdom Metazoa; phylum Chordata; class Aves; order Passeriformes; family Certhiidae; genus Thryothorus; species Thryothorus ludovicianus. The sequence goes on along the minus strand of VZTB01015539.1, from coordinate 1,105,309 downwards.
GTGCCTGTGCTTTCAGCCTGGGCAGTCACATGGCTTCTAATAGCTGTGTGATAAAGAAAGGTGTGCCCCTTCCCCTGTTGGAAAGTGGCTGTGTATATGTTTCACGTTCTCAAAATCTACCTGCCCTGTCACCTAGCTGCCACATGTGCAGGTACATGTGGAATGAGTCACGGCTGAAGGCTGTGTGTGTGCTCTGTTATGTGGCCATGCAGGTTTGCTCTGTCCTGTGCCCACTGCACAGTGTGTCCTGTGGCCAGAGGTTGCACAGCTGTCTGGGTGGGTATGCCTCCACAGTCCCATCGTGCACTTTTCTTGTGGTGTGGTTCTTCTTTAGGCTACAGACGAGGTGAAGGCACACAGTAGAAAGTCTGTGACATCTTTAGAAGAAATGGTTCATTCCGGCTGCCCAAGTGATCACCTGATTTGTGACTTGCTGCCTCTCTGCACTTTAGGGACACTGTGTGACATGGTGTTAAGACTGAGCTGTGGCCTGGATGAACTGCTTGGAATGCTGTATTCAACTTATGAGCTCGCCACCCCTGCACTAAAAACACTCTGACACACTAGCTAGAATTTCATTCATCAGTGTAATTAAAAAGTAAGAAGAAATAAAGCAAGGTAATGAGACTTCTTTAATAATCTCTGTGGATATCTCTAAACCAGAAATATAGAAATAATTCCATTTTAGAACAAGTGGACTTTATTTAATTGAAGTATCAAAAGTGACTATGTTTTGAAAACTTAATAAGCTGGGTTTAACTGAACTCATATTCCAAAGCAAAGGTCATGACTTGTTGTCAAACACATAGTCTCAAAATTTTTTTCTCGTATTAGGAGTGCAAACAGATATTTTGAAGGAGTAACATATTCAATTTGTTTTGTAAACAAGAAACTGGAAAGGGAATGCCTGTCTGTTTTCGTCTTGTGTCTTCTGAGGAAGGAAGGCAGGCCAGCAAAGGGATATGTTCAGATTTTCCTGAAAGGTGGACCAACCATGAGCAGGAAAACCAAACTGTATCTATTACTTCCCTAGTCCCCTTGTCTCCTTTTGCCCTGCATTCTGCTTGGATACATAAGAAGCCTACTTTTCACAGATCTAAATCCCAACTTTGTTCGTATGCAAAAAGGCTACAAGTGTATTGAAACCTGAAAAGCATACAGAGTTTGTGCTGAAGTATAGGTGCTGGACTTTCCTGATTTGATCTGAATCATATTGGAAAATAATGTATCAGAAACTGGGAAAGACATACTTATTTAGTACACTTCAGACTGAAACCCTATCAGCAGACAGATTCACCTGGGAAACTGAGTAGCACCCAGAGTCAGGCATTGGCTAGGAACTAGCACAGTGCCAGATTGATTGGAAGTTCTGGCAAAGCTTCAGACTGGTATCCCTTCCCCCTAACTGTGGGTCCATTCAGAGGCTGAGAATGGCTCAGCTCTGGGACTCTGACTACTGTAACAGTAACTATAACAAGGAAAATGTGCTTGGAATTGTGGAACTGCCTGCTTAAATGTGATTAGCCCTAGGAATGATTGGATGGGTTTACATGAAATAAAAATATCAAGACATTTTGTATACAAAGTTCCCCTTTATCTTTTATTGCAAAGCATACTCTCTGGACTTCAAATTCTACTTGGGTGAAAGGCCAAAAGGCCGAGTGTTTTCTTAGGCTGTCCATTATTAGTTACTGGAATGGCAAGCTTTGGGTGGGAATCTGCTGGTGTGCTGATTTTCAGTCTCCTGCTCCTGGCTGTATGACTCTGCTTCTTCCCTTATGTGACTTAGCTGCCTGTATGCTGATTCAGCTCACTGAAGCAGCAGAGAAAAGTCTGCTTTTCTATTACATTCTTTGGATTAGTTTTCTGTCTCTTCAGTAAGACAAATTAGTTCACTGAAGAGCAGAACAAGGCACAAAAGCAGAAAAAAGACCAGATTACTGAAAATTGTATGATGCCCTTTGGATGCAGTTTGGATGCCCCTTCTCTGGTTGCTCTAAGACATCAGGTATGCTCAGCTTGCCTTGTCTTGGGAATTGCCCTGTAAGTATGATCAGTATGTTGATGTGGAGAAGGTGTTTTTCATTGATTCTTCTGGAAACAGCCAGAAGCCTAACTGCACATGTGACTTTTCCTTTAGACCTCTCTTTCTGTGAGCACAAATCCTTAGAGTAATGTATGGATGCAAAAGGAAATATGAGCTAAACAGGATTATTTTGATAAATGTGAACACAGAGCATGTACGTCTAAGCAGACAGGAGGAAATGGGATCCTCAGATGGGGAAGAGAGAGTTGAGGGTAGGAAACTTTTAACAGGAGCATTAACTTTGTTCAGAGCCCAAACTTTTGTAGACAGACAAAAGTGATATAATATATACAGGAGCTGGAAATTACTTCACCTTTAACAATCCTTTGAGTTTAACTCACAGAGAAAATTATTTCAGATGAAATACATTTTGAAAACATTAGTTGGAGGATTTTGATTTTTATGATGAATTTTATTTAAAATCCATAAATATAAAGCTTATTTCTGGCACTCCAGAAAATCAGTTGTATTCCATAATGTCACAGAATTGATGCAGAGTATTGCTTCTGGAGATCTGTTCAGTGGAAGCACTGGTACTAAAGATAAGAAATCATGTTCTTCTTTGCTAAAAGGTCCATTTTAAGGGCTTGATAGGTATTGTTATGTGATGGTTTCAGGGAACTGTCATTGTAAAAGGCAAGGAGTCCTTGTATCAGCTGTATCTGGGGATTGAGGGCTGTCCCTACAGGCTAGGTGCTCAATGCTCTCCCTTGCTGAGAACACAAGAAGTGCTGTAGAAACACAGTAGTCTGTTGCAGTGTGCCTTGACAGGCAGGCCGTGTCTTGTAAGGATACTTCTCCCTGATTCTACAGCATGATGGCTATCAGTGGTAGGTAGCACTGACCTTAAGTGGCAGAAAAACCTTAAATTTGTCTGAACTTTCACAGAAGATAGGATAATAAGTGATTTATCTGTATTGCTACTAATTTAAAGTAACATTCAAGTATGGCAAAGAGCTAACAAATTGAACATTGTCGATAATAACCTCTTCTGTAGTGCAGATAGTTCTTCAACTTTTTCTGTAGAAGTGGGATATCCTACAGCCAATGACTACAATGAGGGCTGAGGTGACAGCCCTGAGGTGTGGAGATTTAGAGGAAAGCAGTGGAACTGGCTGTTATTCTGAAAAATTAATTTCCACCCTCTGGAAAATATCACTGACTTCCCCTCTGTGTCTTTGGGCTAGGAAGAAATACCCAGAACAATGAGATTAGAAACAGATGGATCTACTGTTATGTTAGAAGTTGGAAATCCTTCATTCTTTCAGCATTTTAGGAAAAGGAATCAAAACATTTTTCAAGTGCTTTGTATGTTCAATGTTGTGCTGCTATGTACAGTTGATGCACATAAGCCTTTCCCAAATACTCTAGACATTAACAACATCTCTCCAGTAACCGAAAGAGGATACAACTTTATCAAGAATGTCAAGCATTTGTAGAAGCAGATAGTTTGAAAGCACACTAGCTTCACCTCGCCAGGTGGCTAAGTTTGCTTGATTGTGTTGACAGGAGAGTAAAGCAACACGATGCACTACGTATTTTGTTCCAGTGACCAGATGGGACTGGTTGGTACTGGCTGAGCAGACTAGGCTGTTCCTGCTCCTTTCCTCTCACCAGCTTTTGTCTTCATTCATCCTTTTTTACACGTAGTAGAAATGCTTCTCGTATACACTCCTTTTCACCTCTAACTCTGCTCTGAAGTCTTGCAGTCACTACACAGCATTATAGCTCAAGCATTACTGTCTGTCAATAAAATCAGAAAAGAGGAGAAGCAGGAGTGTAACAGCAGGAAGGGACATGCAGATTAGTCTTAGGAAAGCTGTCCTCCAGGAAGTAGAACAAGAGCTGTAATTCTAAGAGCTCGAAGGGAAAGTAGGACAGCAATCTGACTGATAGGAGCCACTGCTAATTGCAATGGAATTGCTGACAGTGGAAACAGCCTCTATGCTCAGGTACTGTCAGGGAGAACAAGATGTAAGGGAACAGGTAAACAGGCAAGGAAGGTGCAGCCACTTTCCTGTCTGCACCTCACCTCTTTTGGCCTGACTGTTATATATGCAGAAGTCTGCACGACTTCCTTTATTGCAGTTGTCCAGGAAAGCAGTGAAGGGGCTGTGCCATTATCCACAATGCCCCAAGTCACATTCAGAATAGGCAGTTTAGTCGCTTTTGGGGACCCAAAACTTTTCTGCCATTCTGTATACCGACTGGGCCCTTGTTCATCCTCTGTCTTTGCATGGCTCTTGAATGCAGATAACAGTGTAGGACACTGCTGCTGAGGCTGTGGGCTCGGGAAGAGGTTAAGGGGGGAGATGAACTGAAACAGCAGTGACTACCACATCAAAATAATCTCAAGAAGAATGGAGCAGCAAGTGTCAATTAAGCTGATGGTGGAAACATCCACCATCATGGAGGAGAAAGAGATGAAGGGCAGAAAAATTGTGAGTTCTTATGCAAGGCAGTGGTTGTCAAAGTGAGTTCTGATATCCAGATCTTTTTCTGGGTCATTGTTGTCCTAGCTGACTGTCAGCAGGGAATGAAGTTCTAATATTGTGACTTTTCTTCAGCTTCTGGTAGTTTCACATCTTCTCTGTATTAACAGGGTTTGTGCATGATGTAGAAGATTGCTTAACAGCCACGATCTTCCTTCATCTACACTAGATTTTTACTGATAAAAGGTGATGATCATTTTATGATATGCCAGTCTTCCTTGGCATGTTGCTCACTGATGCTACTGAACTGGGCCTTCTGCAGTAATTATTTGATTTGGCTTGATTCCTGTTTCTAGCCTTTTTTTTTAATTTTTTTGTTAATTATTATTTGGTTGGTTTTCAAAACAGTTTCAGAAAGTTCCTGCAGGTTTGTCCTTGTAGTGTCTGAGCACTCTGAATGCAGTGAGCCTTAGCTCACTGATAGTGGTGAGAATCAATTCCATTTATTTCTCCCTGGAGAAAGACAAAGCCAAGTAAACTATGTGTGAGGGGAAAGTGATAATGAGGCAGAAAGGCAACAGCTTAAGTGGTGTGTGCTGACTTTGAAAGGTAGGAAACATCTTGTTTGGATGGCATATGCATTTGATGAAGTCTGTGCTTCAGAACGCTTTAACTACTTATGCATATCAACCCAGTGTAATCTTTTGTGGGGTTAATAGCAGTAAATGTTCAACTTAGATTTTCCAGATTGTCTGGAGGTTTATTTTTTTTAATCCCTTTGGGAAGAGGTGAAGCAAGTGCATAGCTTGGGCTATGTGCTGTGACCTGGAACAGGATCTTGCTGGAATACACCAGTGTAGGTGGCCTTCAGGAAGGAAGGTAGATGTTTATTGATATGAGAGGAGTGCAAGGGGGAATAGAGGAAAGTTTAAAAATTAACAGAAAAAACCCTCAGCTTTATCACTCCAAATAAGACCTTTCAGCTGTGACTATCAGTAAGAAAATCAAGAGCAAACCTGCTGCAAACCATGTCAAAAACATACAAAGAGTAGTGATACTGGAGCATCCTAAAGTCTAAGCAAAACAAGTTTGCATGTCCAAGACAGCAGTACACTTGTAGCACTAATATGCATGAGGTGAATGTAGCAGAGCAGTTGTGCAACTCAGCAGTGATGGTGAGCGCTTGTAGACACCTCTCAGGTGGGAATGGGGCTGGCCCTGGCAGCACTGTGTGCCTGGCAGTGAGGTGCCTATTGGATACAGAATATCAGATCTTTTTTATTAAGTGCTGGCAGGAGCTGAAGGGGTGGAGAAGGAGGCTGACAAGGGCAAATCAGCACTGGGGAAGTTTTACCAAATGGAGAGTAATGTTGATATGTAAGAAACCAGAATACAGGCTCTGGGCAAGATTGGCAGGACAGGACAGCCCAACAAGCTCACTTGCTGACAGGGACTCCCTCAGAACCCTCTCTCCTCACACCCCTTTGCTGTTGCATTTGGTATCTCCATTTCACCTGGCACTGCCAGGTTTTTTCCTGCTCCATGACTCAGTGCAGTTGCTAATTGGAGCATTATCTGCTTGTGGGCTGTATTTGCTGTGTTGGAGTTGCTGGGGAAAAGTCCATGGATATGCATCTCCAAATCAGGGCTTCTGTGTGTTTCTTATTTTCCACACACCACATCCCAANTTCATTCCCTCTCCTACAGCCAGTGACCCTGGGAGCTCCTCCAACCTCTTTTGGCTTCTCTAGCAGTGATGCTGTGCTTCTCTTCCTCTGTCACCTCCTTAAGTATTTTCTGCTTTCTTTACTCCCAACCTGCAGTGAAAGTTGTCTCTTCAAGGATGGGCAAGGCTTGCAAAGCTGAGATTACCAGACAGGGTGAGAGGGATAGAGGATATTAATGACTTCCTTGAAGAACCCTGGAAGTGGTTGAAAAAAACAAACATAGGTCAGTGGATGTAGTCTCTGTTTTCTTGTTTCCTTTTCAGGTTTTCAACCAGTAAGAATGAAATCTTCCTCTAAAATTTAAGGATGGATCAGAAGTGATGTTGCAGCTTTACAAACAGGAAGACAATTGCTATTGAGCAGAGTACTAGGTCATGATTTTCTTGCCTAAGATATTTTGAATTTTTTTATGTAGCTGATAGATGCTCTCTACTTGCACTCTGCTCTTAAAACTGGCTACTTTCCATTTCACACAAAGCTATTATTAGCAGAAGCTTGGGAGCAGATCAAATTTGATACACCATGAAAAATTGTGCAAATCCCTTTTTTTTTCTGTGTAGGAAAGCTGAGGCACAGAGAGGCTCAGTGATAAAGGTTAAGCAGTGAATTTTGTACCAGAACTAAAATTAAACATGAATTTCTCATTTCAGATTTTCTGCTTGCCTTTTAGCTCATATAGTTGTTTTCCAGTGCTGGTAACTCCAGTGAGGTGTTTTTGGTTGTTTAAATCTAAGGTGTATGTGTTTTCTGTCATTGCCTCAAACCGTCATATTTACCAAAACTGAGTTACTTTAACTGCTTACACAACCTGAAAAGGTTGATATAAGATTGGTGTGACTGCAAATCCTATAGGAATTATGCCCTTGTGCACAGGATTTTACAGAATGCTTTTTAGTCATTTCCAGGCTACAGCTTTTTTTTTTCAATATATGGTATTGAAAAAAACCATTTTATGCCTCTCAAATAAAAAGGTCTTCTGCAGCTAAGTGTATTACAAGGAATCCGTGTTCTTAGCAGAAAAGAGACATTATCCAAAGCAATTATATTGGAAGACAGGAGAAATAAGTCTTCAAGAATAATATTTAAAATAATTTATCCTGTAAATCAAACCTGCTGGAAATGCATGTACAGGCTATATCCCTAGATAGAAAATGTATTTCAGTCAGCTGAAAATGTTGACAAATATAATCATTGTGATGAAGTTTCTTGTGCACTATTTGTCCTTAATTTCAAATGGTTTAAACCAAATTTTCATTTCTGGAATGGAACTTTCATATAGTTCAGTGCTACTGTTTGCAATCGAGTGCTGCAGTTGTAATGTCAATCTTGATATTATCTATCAATCTCAGATTACATTATCTGGGAGTTAGTAAGTCTGTATGTAAGTGACCTGTACTTGATTTTGCCGAAGGTTCAGGACAGTGTTCAGGCACATATTTAAACATTCTAAAATATTGGTTAGACATCACAGTCAATATGGTGTTATATGCAGTTTTTTGGAATATAAGTTGGTTTCTATATGAGGCATTTTGTTCTATGCATATACCCTGTGTGTTTAGTAAGAGACAGCATCTAAGAAAAAAATCTTCCTTAATTCAATGGGGATATTAGCTGGTAGATATTAAGAAGCTCTCTTCTAGTTCACAGAAATTAGATGTAAGAAATAAGTGTTAATTATTTCTCACAAAAGAGTTTGTACAATGAAATTTTCTAGTAGGTTGGGACAGAATTCTAGTGGTTGGTAATATCATGTATTTAGAAGAAACTGCTTGTGGATTAATTTCTTCTGAAAATTCACAGTTTTCTCATTATTGTAACTACATAATTTCCATGTACAATTCTCAGCACTGTTTCATGAGTGCTTAATAATTTTTCAGTTCTCTAGGTATATAATGGAAGTGTGATATCCGAGCCATGAGACCACCATAGGATCCTTTAGAAAGTCAGCTTGGGTGTCAACTGATGTTGTAATTTAGATTCTACAAAAGGAAGATTTTATAGAATGTATTGGGGTTTGGTCCAATATTACCAGGAGGTTGTGCCTGTGCTGGCTGGCCCTCGCTGCTTGCCTGTGTGGTAGCACTGGTGTTTTCACCCCAGTGGCACCACAGGCTACCAGGATGTTACAGCTGAGGGCTTGGAGACAAGTCCAGGCATGCAGGAGCTCAGGTTTACCTTCCACTGAGAGGCTTCAAAGCGAGGTGAAGGAAAGGAGCCGATTCTGATGGAGGGTTTTGGTTCAGAGCTTTATTCTTGGCCAAGGGCCTCTGAGTCCAGTAACTGCTCTAGAAGAATCCCGACCGCATGGCAGCCCAGGGCTTTTAACCAGGGGAGAGGGGGAGGGAAGGAACACAGGTAACCACCAACCAGGTATGGGAAAAGTGGCGTAGGGGGCGGAGGACATTTAGATGGCCCAATGGCTCTCCGGGGGTGGGAAGCATCTTTTGAATCCTGCCAACCACTCGACGCCCTTCTGGAATGCCAGGGCTGGCAGGCAGTACTCATCAGGGGACAGGATGTGGAAAGGAGGAATGATTGACAGGCCTGACAGGGAATCATCTAAGGGCATCCTTAGATGCACCGCAACAAGAATGGAAAATTTAGATGTGGAAATCTCATTGACTTTCAGAAAAAAAGCTGTGAACATAGGTCCCTTTGTGCTTTTTTACACACCTGAGTGTGGAGTTCATGTGTTTTTGCTTTCTCTCCCCCTTGCTCATATGATCTCTTTCTGACGCTAATCAGAACAATTGTTCTCACGTGGGCTGGTCCTAAAGGGTGGTGAGTTGTTAATGGAATGATGCATGTCATCTGCTCTAAACCATATACAGTATTCTGGGGTAACTGGGGATAAGTCCTCTGAAGTTGCTTTCCTGTTATCCTCCCTTTTATGAAATGGGCAGCCTCCAAAGCCTGTCCAAATAAACAGAATTGAAAAATACTCGTTTTGATGTCTGGGTGTTGGAGATATACGTACTAGTGCTGTTTTTCTTTCCCTGAGCATGATGAAATGGTACATTGTAACTGCCTTATTTTTCTTGGCTGTGCTTCTTAGTTTCTCTTATGTGGATGCAAAATAACAAAAAACAACTTGAGCCACATCATATCTGAGAACTTTTCATTTAAAACATGTCCCAGTACACAGATTGCACTACACAGTTGAAGAATTACAACTAGTTTAGTTGGTTTGATATAAAGTTTATAGGAATCAGTCTTATACTGAGTTTTCCTTGAGGTCTTACATACCTTTTAGTCTTCCTTTTCTTTCAGGCATTGCTTTCGCTCCAGTTGCTTTTGTTGAACTAATATTCAGTCCAACATAGAGAAGGTTTGATCAACACACTTGACAAACAGATAAACAGCTGCTGAAGGAACAGAGACTTCTTGGGTCGGATCTTTAGTGTTGGATCTGAGGTGTTATGTGATTAGGATCAGTGTTGCAGCACCTGTACTGTGTGGTTATGTCAGGCTTTCTTATCCTTGTGGTATTTTAAGTGTCATTCTCTGTATTTCTTAAGCGTCTCTGTCAACTTAATTCAGTGCTCCTGGCTTCCCATTCATGTCCATTCAGGGCTTCTTCCATTGTGCTGCTACATCTGTTTGGGCACTTGCACACTTAACAAGGCTCAGAATGATTCCACCTGAAAATAACCATTTATTTTGCTGGGTTGCTTTACAAAGAGATCATCTCTCTGATCAAGCGCATTGCTTGGTTGCTCAAACATCCTGGCTGGTAGAACAGAGAGGGATCTAAGATGGAGAAGTTGTTCACACCATGTGAGATAGAGCTGTTGTCAGGCAGGAAACATGTTACTGCTCTGCCCTGAGCTGCTTGTTTTATACACTCTGCGTCTGTGGACCTAAGACATATCTTGCTGTCCTTTACCCAGAGCATTTGACTAAAGGGAAAAGAATCCTGGTTCATGTTTTGAAGAGTTACATTTCACTTGCTCCCCTGAAGAACCCTGAGGACTTTTTCACAGTCCCCTTAAAAGAAAGATGAAGTGATATCCAAGAAATTCAAGCTTCCTGCATTTGCCTTTAGCTGTGGAATCCAGCTACAGATGATGAAGCAGCAGATGAACTGTGGAATAACATTGTTGAACATGCTTGGATGCAGTTTCTGAATTTTGTAGCAAGTGACATCATGCTAAATGGCCATATTCTTCATTATTCCTTAGTTTCTCTTGTCCTGCAATTTTATTTTTTTTCATATTAGGTAGAACTGAAGGCCTAGTAGCTTTTGACACTGAAGGACATTTAAAGCTATAGGCTTGCTTTCTCTCTGTTCCAGAATCATAATTGGAACTGAACAAGGGGGTAGATAAAGGGAATTGTCCAACATCAGAATTATATTTAATCATTCTGGTCTGTGGATAGGGGTTTGAAGATATGATTAGAGTTCGAAATTACAGAAAGGGAAAGAATAGAAGATACATTTTAGATGCTTATAATAAATGGAATAAGAAGATGGAATATTGTCTCAAATTTGATTCCATTCATTGCTCATCAGGTAAGAGTATTTGAGTTGATTTAAATAACATTTTTGTTGCTTTTCTTTTAAGTGAACATTTCTGAAACTAATATATACAACTACACAAATTTTATGTGCAAATTTCTTTTCCCATATCAGCTTGACTTATGTGGAAAATGTAGACCTGAGATCTGACAAATAAAACTATCATCCTTGAAGTACAGTACCTTAAGATATGAGTCATGGTTGGACTCAGTAATCTCAGATGTCTTTTTCAACCTTAATGGTTGATTATATGGTACCAGAGGAGCATTATTTTTCATACATCCTACTTGACATACAAAACCTCCTGGATTTATTTTACTTAAACATTTTTAGGCTCCTCTGTGTTTGACTGACTAAGAAAAAATATCTATGCAGGTAACTCGGCTGTATGCCTATTTGTGGTCCATTAAACAAAGCATTCATATGGAACTTTTAAACAGTTGATCTTTAGTGACTTCACAAGGACATGTACTTAACACCAGATACCTTTGCAGCTGCATCCACTACATCTGTTCATACTGTCATTGCACAAATGTGGGTCTTATACTCTTGGAAGGATTTGGCTTTTGCACTGTGAGGATCCCATGCTCTGAATTTCTCAATATAATGCACTGGCTTCTCAGAGAAGCTGAAAAGGAAGATAAGTGTTTCGCGCACAAGCTAGCAGATATAATTTTACTTGAATTAACTCTGAAACAACATCTTATGATTCTGATTTATTTGCTTAAGGAATAAGTGGATTTCATTTTTTTGTTCCCTTTTAAATTACCAGAACTACTATGGGCCTATCTAGAAGCCTGATCAAACGTGCAGTTTTAAGAAAAATAGTGGCTGCCTAAGGTTATCCACACTGTTGAGAATGAATTTGAAGCACTTCTAGCTTTCTTTATATCACAGCAATGGATTACTTCATGTTCAATTTGTGGTTTCCTATAATCCCAGCTTTTGTTTTTCAGAATTTTTGCCCACTATATATTTGTGCAATTAGTTCTCCCTGAATGTAGTACTTTGAACTCACCATTTCTGAATTGCATCTCGTGTTTTTTCAAGGCCGTTTTGAAGTCTGTTTATTGCCACCGTGTTGCTTGCAACACTGCTCAGCTTGTTTTGTTTGAAAGGGGTTTTTGCTACATTAGCAGCCAAGAGAGTAATGGAAACAGAATAAGATCCCTGCACCTGTCTAACAGGAACTCTATGTAAGTACTCTTAGTGTATGAAATTACTTAGAGGAACCTAGTGAAAATTACTCTTTGAATAGTTGTCCAATTTGTTTTGTGGTCAGCATACAATATCTGTACCTTGACAATAGTCACGTGTTTGATTATGAACATGCTGTGTGAGACAGTATCAAAAAGCCTTATTAAAGCAATAACTGTGTCATCCTTCAAGGTATCTCCTACAGCCACAGACACTTTTACCTTCTAACCATCTTAAGAAAGAAATATTTCCTATATGCTTGTTTTTCAGTTCAGCAGGCTTTCTTTTGGAAATAGAAGTTCTGACAGAAGCAGGTTTTGCTAGAATGAACAAAATACAAATATTTCTTGAGAGAAAGACATACTTTTGTTTTATGAAAAAAAAATTAGGAACCAGTCAAATATTTGGGTAAATAAAATCCTTCTGCACAACTTAGCCTGCCTTCAAGGCTGGTGGTGCTTTAAAATCTAGATCTGTCCTGCAATTAGATACTTTGAACTTTGAGGTTTCTAAGAAGATAATACTGGTTGTTTCCTAAGAAATTGAAAGGAAGTTAGAGCTTTAATGAGTGTGTCTGGATTACAGGATGTAACCCAAAAAGACTAAATAACCATAAATCCCCTACTTCAGAGGCATCTTGGAAGATCTTTGAATAAAGATGTAGTTCATAACAGCTTCCAGAATTTTGTTTTTCCTGCTTTCTCAGTGTTTTTTGTTTTTTTTTATTTCAGTTTGTAGAAGTAATAGATAGTCATTATGTGTGATGTCAGGTAGCTATGTGAGGAATAACTAACTTCAATACAAAACCTGTTAGTTGAACTCAATATAGATTAAGCCACGAAATATCAGTGTCAGCACGTTTTTGTCAGTAGACATATCTACTATTTCTCTCCTCGAGTGAGTATGTTGATCTCTCTTTTAGCTTAGTGGCAGCAGTAAATGTCATTGTGAAAAACTGTCCATTGTAAACAAGCTTTCTTCATGATGACATACTGTTTCAATTCCTACCTCAGCACAGTTACAACAAAAAAGTGCACAGCTAAAGAGGACAGCTTTAGGGCCCACTGCATTGTAACTTCATGAACACATACATAAGCTAAGCCAGCCACTGACAGAGTGAGTCCTGTGTGTCCCTGTCCCCAGGCACCAGCTCACGCTCTCAAGTGTGTACATGTGGAGTGAAATAGGCAGAAGATGCATCCCTTGACAACTGACTTGAGCAAAACAAAGTTTATGCTGTAATATTTGGCTCTTTACATTAGTGCCCTAATTACTGTTCTCAGTAAGTGCTTCTCCATAGGAGATAATGCAACTGGTATTGTTTTTTTCAGGAGGATGAATCTCCTTTTCTTTCCATGAGCCATGGTGGTATCTATGTTGGCACTGTAATGATTTACCATATGACCATTTGCCTTGCAGTGGTAGAAGAGGAACTGGAGCTGAGACTTCCTAGTCCTCAGACCTTGATTTAAACTCCTCCATCTTTAAGCATATTTCTAGTCTCTGTCTTGGCATTTTCTTGCTTACCTATTGAGGCAGCTGGTTAAAATGACAGAATGTGAATGCTGGGAGAAATGGGGAATGTTTACCATGGGATACAAGTTAGTGCCCTTATCAATGTACTTAGACTTCTTAACAAGAAAGTGATTTTTCTTTGAACATCCTCGGTGGGGGATTGATTTTCACATGCTACATAATTCTGGTCAGCTGAGCAGTTATCCTGTAACAGTGAAGAAGCCAAAATCAGCTTCCATTCCCCTGACACCATTCAATGTGGATTCATCATATAACACACTCACTCTTGCCTATCATGAAACCTATCCATGCAAAATAGATGTCTGGTGTAACCATGTACTGCTTTGAGCTGCACAGAGTTGGTGTCACACTCTGAAGTCATCATTATTTTCAGAAGGCTTTGCTTGTTCCATCTGCCTAAGCTCTCAAAAACAGGCTTATATTAATAATGTTGTAGTAAGCCTTTTATGTTGAAATAAATTCCTCCTATGTTGGCATTTTTGTTCATCAAATAAATGTCCACCATGATAAGCAATAGAACAGAGTGTGCACCAAATTTAGACAAAAGATTCTTAGTTTTAAATTATTCACCAAAATTTTCTTTGTTTCTGTCAGTATCAGATAGTCTTTAAGTAGTAAGTGAATGCTGAGTTGATCTAAAGAAAAGCCTGTCAAGTGATCAGTAATTGAATTCAAAATCTTCATCAAGAGCAAAAATGAAGTCTTCCTTCATATGTCCGTCTTTATAATTGAGACTGAAGCAGAGTTATAATTTAGATTTTTCCTCTGGTGGGAGCTATTCATGGTGGATAAGTGTGACAGTATGGCATTATTTCTGCTATTGATTTTTTTTTCATGCTCAGTTACTTAGACTTCCTGTGCTGCTGATTTTAATTCCACAAGGAGGTACAATGGCACAAGAAGTTGTCTGTGCTGGCAGAATGAGAAATGTCTTATGAATGGATTATGACAAAGATGCACTTTTATAGCAACTAGAGAGGCTATGAAATCAGCAGCTGATCACCTCACTTTTCACTCAGTCTGTGCTGTGACAGGAATATTACTGCTTGGCTTTGCTGATGAGGGAAGACTCAGCCACTGGGGGAGATTCTACCATCAGGTCCTATCTGCATTACCTGCTTATTCTATATTTAATCTGGGTTTTCCACTTCCACATGGTGTGTAGTGTTGAGTTTAAAGCAGCTATCAGAGCCACATATGAAAGTGCTGTCATGAGCTGCCTTGGTGGCTTTCTATCAGCTATTAGTGCCAGATGTCATCACTGAAGGCATATACTCACACCAAGCAGTAATGAGACTTTTAACACCTGCCTGCAAGCCTCTGGGCACTCATTCCAATACACCACTTACCTATGCTGGCTCACTCTTTGCATCATTGGCCTGAAAGGGCAGACATAAAACCTTGGTGTCTAGTATCCCAACCTGCCTACTGTCTCCTAATTTTAATTCATCTTGACGTTTTAAGCAGCAGAACAGCGGGCCCTCAGAAATCAAAAAATCTTCATACAAATTGCTTGACTGCAGGAGCACATCAGATGCCTGGTGTTAGTCTGAACAGAAGAGAGCAAAACCTGCTCTTTAGTAATGAAGGAGGAACACTGAACATCAAGCCGCTGCTGTTTGACCTGAGGATGGGAGATTCTGAAGATCATTGTAGAAGAGAGATAAAGAGGCTGAGCAGGTAGTGGCTGGAAATAAATACAATGGTAAAAAATCCAGCGATGAAATGGACTTCTCTGGTATCCCCTGGGTACATGGGGCAAAGGTAAAGGTATCCATGGTGGACATGACATCTTCAAAGACCAGTCCTCTCAGGCAGCCAGCAAAGGAACACGGAGAAAGACAGGGGGAGGTAAATTTTGCCTTGGGAAAAACTCAGCTTTGATATACAAGATGTGTATCACACAAAGACTATGAGCAGCACAGATTAGGAGTCAATCTCTCAAGACAAAAAGATGGAGGGAGTTTTGTTTATTCCTGTTTCAAAGGACAGTTTGAAACATAAGCTGTTTGCCAGATTCTGCACCTGGCATAGGGCATCCCTGGATGTATGGACAGACTGGGGAATGAGAGGCTGGAGAGCAGAGCTGTGGAAAGGGACCTGGGGGTTATGTTTGACAGCCAATTGAACAAGAGCCAGCAGTGCCCTGGCAGCCAGGAGGGCCAGCCTGGGGTGTCCTGGAGTGCATCAGGCATAGCATCACCAGCCAGGCAAGGGAGAGGATTGTCCCCTCTGCTCTGCTCTGGGGCGGCCTCACCTCGAATGCTGGGGTAGTTTTGAGTGCCACAATATAAAACAGGTGTTAAACCATTAGAGAATGTCCAAAGGAGAGCTACAAAGATGAAGAGCCTTGAGGGGAACCTGTGTGAGGAGCAGCTGAGGTCACTTGATCTGTTCAGCCTGGAGAAGAGGAGACTGAGGGGACACCTCATCACTGTCCACAACTTCCTCACAATAGGAAGTGGAGGGGCAGATACTGATNTTTGAGTGCCACAATATAAAACAGGTGTTAAACCATTAGAGAATGTCCAAAGGAGAGCTACAAAGATGAAGAGCCTTGAGGGGAACCTGTGTGAGGAGCAGCTGAGGTCACTTGATCTGTTCAGCCTGGAGAAGAGGAGACTGAGGGGACACCTCATCACAGTCCACAACTTCCTCACAATAGGAAGTGGAGGGGCAGATACTGATCTCTTCACTCCCATGACCAGTGACAGGACTTGAGGAACCAGCATAAAGCTGAGTCAAGGAAGATTTAGTTTGGATATTAGAAAAAGGTTCTTCACCCAAAGGGTGGATAGACTGGACTCTGGAAAAGGCTCCCCAGGGAAGTTGTCACAGCACCAACCTGAGTTCACAAAGTGTTTGGACAACATTCTCAGGCGCCTGGTGTGACTCTTGGGGATATCCTGTGCTAGGGCCGGGAGCTGGACTTCAGTGATCCTTGTAGGACTCTTCCAGCTTAGGATATTTTATGATTGTATGATCTTGAAAGTTCACCTTCAATAGTGCTGTATGGAAACTGCACTATTGCTCATATGCCAGTGGTTCTTCCATTTTCTTCTTGCTTCATCCTGATCATATTGCTCAGACTGTTTGGTTCAGTTATGAAGTGGCAAAGAAGGCAAGAGTTTTATTATTGGGTAGAGTTTCCATGTGACTGCGGTTAGAGCTCTCAGTTGGTAGAGTGGCTTTGCTGGAACTGTATGTGCTACTTCTCTCAACTCATTTCCGGGGTCCCTATTTGCTCCATACACTTCAAAATAGTTTGCAAATGGAAAAAAAATGAAGAAATCTAGCACTTCACAGCAGATAAATTAGTTGGCCTTTTTCAAGTAGGAAGCATTTATATACAGACATAAACCACTATGTCCACCTCTTGATCAGTGCTAAATAGCCAGGTGCCTACATGCTTCCCTACCTGTTTAAATCACTTGCCTGTTTGCACAACCTGTATATCCTCACATATCAGGCTATTTGCCTAGCTGACTTAATTTCTTTCTGGAGAAGAACAAGACAGAATTTTTCACTTGCTTAGACATCCAGACAATAATTCTGCTGTAAGAAGATCATCTCTTGTGTCCCTCTGTAGTTTTCAGTCTCTATCCTGTCACTTAGCTACTCCAGTTTAAGGTAGAGAAAGATTTCAGTGGTACAAATGGAACCTCAAGCATTTTAAATTGCTTTGTTTTTCTTTGATTTTAGCATGTAAGGGTCAGATATCACAGTACAATACAGCAGATCTAAAGGTCTCCATCACATGTAAAAGCCAGTTCCTTTCATTTCTGCCTCTCTTCCCCTCTTCCTACTCTTCCTCCTGTCATTAACTGCACAATTCTCCCCTTCTGTTTCTTGGCAGTCCTCTTGCCCTTGGTAGGCCAGATGATCTCACCAAACACACAAACACCCTCATTTAACACAAGCAAGTAAATATTCTTTTGAGGATTTGTTGAGCCAAAGCAGCTCAAGCTGCCTAGCCACGCAAGAGGTGGAACAGGAATGTGTAGAAAGGAATGGTGGAGGAGGCAGCCCACTCCTTGTAGCAGCAAGATCTGTCTCTTAGATCTGGCCAGCTGCAAAGTGATACCATACCTGAATGGAAGCTTGCTGAAGTCTGAGAAGGGCACAGCATAGCCACTGCTGCTATGTCTTCTACTAAATGACCTCCCCACCTCCTTTACTCCAACAACTGTTTTGAATAATCACAAGTTAATTTTAACTCCAAATTGCTTCTCTGAGGATAAGTCCCTCTAAGAATAATTCTCAACAGACAGAAGATTAATGGTAGAATGAGTAAACAATAGGACCCGGTGGACCTCAAAAAGAACAAAGATGGGACTAATGTGTCTTCTAATCCCTACGAGTAGGTCCTTCTCTCTATTATATTTGCACATAGTTCGATCAAGTTAGGCAGCTACTTTTTTAACTTCAAGGGTTTTCAGTGCACATGGGAAAAAAGGAGACTGTTTTTCTATCACACATATAAGTATTGTATCTGTATACAAAGCAGGATCCCCAATGCCCTGTGCCACAGCCCAAGCATATGATTTTGTCCTACTTTCCAGCCACTCTGAATGTATTAGAAAAATTGTGTTCCTTACCATCTTTGCTTTGGCAGCTGTATGGCCTGCTGGAGGTATGTACAGCATAGGCAGGTGTCAAGCATGACAGATGTGTTACCATTTGAGAGTGTGACCATACTGTGGAAGTGTAGGCTACCACGAGTGGATAACTCTGATTAATTACCTCTGACATTGGAAAAAATAAACTGTGACTAGGGCTTTTTCTTTATGTCTCATGCACTGCACAGCGCAGTACGTGAGTGCTGTCCTGGTTCATTATTTCTCTGCCTGACAATTGGTGCTGGGAGAATAAATCATTTGTGTAGCTACTCTACCGTGAACTTACCGATTCTTCATGGTGAGCTACCAAAGGGATTAGTACAGGCAAAGTCAACCTTCCATAGAGAAGTATCTCTTCCAGTCTGAAAATGGGGGAACAAATGATAATTTGAAGGTGTTTGTACTGTAATGTGTCCCTGCTACACTGCTGATTTCTTTGGTGTGTCTGTGAGCAGACAAGACTTCAACACATTCATGTATCAAAAAAAAAAAAAGTGCTCTTTCAAGTTAAAATCAGCTGCATTTTATGATCTTACTTCCAGGCCGGCGCCCTTGGAGGATATTGCTGTAGGCATATTTTAACTGCAGGCCTCTCTCCTCTGCTAGATTCTCAGCAGACAGGGATTAGGATGCAGTACTTGGCTGAAGCTGTCCTGCTGACAGATCGGGGTGACCTTACTGTGACTTCTCCTCTGATCTCACTGGCACTGCTGGAATTTGACACACTAGAACATGAGATACTGGCTCCATTATGCCACTAATTGGTATCCAGAGCATTGTGTTCCTGCCTCCTTCACCATCTGATGTAGGTGGCAGATAGTTCTGATTTATCTTTGCCATGTGATTTAGAAGGCTTAAGTCTCTATCATCAGCTAGTTGATGCTCTTATCCTTTCATGTGGCTGTCTTTATCATATATAGGTACAGAATTTGACACAGGCTTGTATTGTAAGCATGCTTGGTCTCCTTATTGCTGAGTCTTCTTCTGGAATGAAAGGAATTTATTTTGTTCTTTGAGCATTGATAAAACACAATAGATATCTTTCTCATGTGTCTCTAGAGTTATATCTTAAAATATTTTCTCTATTTTTCAAATGTACAACAACGTAATTTATTTCTGCAAGAGTATTTTTTTTCAAACTGCATAGCTTGATTTTATTTTTATCTAGCAGTGTTGTGGAAGGTAAGACATAGGAAAAATTCATATTCTTAACCAAAATACTTCAGAGCTTACTTTGAATTATGTTTTTTTCTTGTCTTTACAATTATTTATTTTGTCCAAAAGTCATAATGCTAGATAAAGGTATCAACAAACTGAAACAGAAAGCGGCTCCACATGGCATGATGTCTATAGCACCTTTTATCCTCATGGAAAAAAAAACAAAACGACAATAGTTTTCCGAAGTCCACTTTCGTCAGTCCCACAAGTTGGAATTTTATGCTGTTAGCTTAATTATTAAGGAAGTTTATGACCGTGAAGAATATAACTTGCAAATGCTTTGGTATCAAGGGGAGACAAACTCAACAAATCTGGCCCAGAGGGAGCACAGGGAGTAGTTATCAGAAAACTACTTGACAAAGTTAACAGAAAAATAAGTTGTGGATTTAATTACTGCAGCTCTGCCAGATGAAAATATTTAAGTTATTTATTTCTGTCACTGGTAAGATACCAATGGTTAAATCTGCCAGGAACTTGAGCATTGTCAAAGTGGCTTTTACCTTGCAGGATCCTGGCTCCCCAGTTGGAATTCACAACCTGCTGTTAGACCCATGGCAACCCATGGAAAAGCAAGTGTCTCAGTAAGATGAAAAGCAGCCTACCTAAAATAGCATACATGAAATGCTGAATTACACAGCAGGTCTGAACCCCGCTTCTTTTTCTTGGTTTATCCTAGGCTATGGGAGTATGCCTAGGTGTCTTGGTTTGAATAACAGGTGTCCTGCTAAAGAAGGCAGGAACCTCCCTTGGAATGGAAAATGTAAACCTCCTCCTTCCGAATTATTATAATTTTTAAATTAAGGGGCTCTCAGGCAAAGGTAGGGGAATAGGAATAACAGTTCTTTATTAGGAAAACTGAAATAAAAATGCAGTAATGCAAAAAACAAAACAAACACTGACAGACTATAACCTGACACCCTGTGGTCAGGATGTTGGTAGCAGTCTGATTAAGTGGTGGCTGCAGTCCTCCTGGAGTGGCAGATACGGTTCTGTTGAAGCAATGATCCTGTAGAAAGGTGTAGTTTTCTTCTGAAGGTTTAGTAGTAGTGTATATGGGCTTGGTGTTCTTTTGGGAATCTAACAGAGAAAAGGCTGCTTTCATGTTCCAAATCTCAAATTTTTATCTAGGTAGGCTGGGCTCTTACCTATCACCCTGATTTTTTCAGTTTTTTTGATGCACTTTACAACTTAATTGTTTTTCATAGTTCATAGTTCTTTCTCACACACGGGTGTTATAATTAGAAGCATGTTTATGCTAAGACAAGGTTGTTTACATACTTTCTCTTGGAGTAAAAAAAACAACTGATGGACAGTTGTCTTGACCAATGGGATGGGAGAGGTGTCCACCTTCTCCTCCAATCCCTGGTTTGTGTAGAAATGAGCATATATATGGAGTCAGATGTTTTAATAAAGTAGTTTTAGCCTTCTCACAAGACAGTGTGTCTGTGTGTGTCATTGTGTGTCCAACAGTGACACTTCTTGGGTGGAGCATCTCACACACAATGGGATGATGTAATTTTGTCAGTCATGCAGTGAGATTCAATGGCCCATTAACAGAAGATATCTCCCTGGGCTGAGATGGGTCATGGAAAAGATAAAGAAAACTGCCTCACCTGTTTTTTTAACAGCTGTCCCATTAACAGAGGATATACACACACACCCCACACCCACCCACACCCACACACCACCCCGTTTCAACAGATGGTGATAGAATGTATACTTGTGGTTACATCTTGCACTACAACCTAAGACATTGGGCTAAATGAGTATCTATCCTCTTTTTAGAGGCTTAAGCGTGCCTTTTAGTAATGGGGTAGATGACCAGTGTTGATTGGGGATGACTCCCTGCTTGGGGAGGCTCTTCCTCATCCTCAATTCAAGGACTATTCATACCTTTTACACTAGGCTGCCCGCATGGCACAGTCCTCCATCTGAAGCAGGGTAAGGACAAGTGATAGGAGAGCTTACAGGACAGCAGAGCAATTGTCAGCATAAGTATGAATGCAACTCACATCCCTGGACTGATTTATTATAACTGTGCCAGATTTATCCTTTCTCTGAACAGCTAGTAGGTGCCAAAGTATAGGATAATATTGATAATATTGACATGGTGAATTAAAGAATTGTAGACTATATTAATGAGGCTATTCCAGAATGGAGATCAAGAGGGAATGTTTGAAGAGTTTAATGCACAGGACATGTAAAAGGCCAAACTCTGTCTTTTACACTTTCATCTCACTGATTATTTTTAAATGGCCTACAAAACCTGACAAACAGATCTGAAAAACCAGATAGCTTTTATTGGGAAACACTGAAGATTGTTTTCCTGAATTTTATTGGCTCCCTTTTTGAGTACAGATGCATAAAACTGAAGGTTAATTTATTTCTTCAGTAAAGATATAGTAGAGATCTGCTGGTAAAAATCTTCTCTTTACCTTGACCTTAGTAACCTGACCTACACTGGAGATAGAAAATCCCACATCAGAGGTTGTCATCTGTTGAGTACAGCAGTTACAATTCACAATGTTTTTTTTATAGTGGTCATACAGATGAATTGAAAGCTTTAGTCAACTCCACTGAATGATGATAAACTATTTCTCAGTAGTTTGGTGACTTAAGAAAGATTTATACATGCATTTTACCTATTTGTTTTTCTTAGATTTAGGTGATAGAAGAATTTCCTAGATGTGATTGAAGAGCATGTCAATCACTTTGCTAGTTTCCTAAAACAACTAATTACTTTATAAGTTTTTGTTCTTGTTGATTCTTGAAACAAACATAGTTAGGGATTTTTATGGTCCACTTTTTCCTTGTGTCCAAACTCCTCTGAAGTTTCTGTTAATTTCTCATAGCGTTTTCCTTAGCATTTCTCATGTCATTGTAAGTTTTTGTAACATAGAAGAGAGAGAGGTTTTGGTTTTTTATTTGTTTTATGAAGGAAGAGTCTTAGTCAAAAGACAGTTGCCAAAATCATTATAAGTTGAAGGATTCTTTACCAGACAGTCATACACAGCAGTGTGCAGTGGTGTATCAGGGTGCCACATTCAAACTTATCAGTACAAGATGGCTTGATTTATTTTCCTAGATGTTGGTTAACTTCTTTTCAAGAGGTTAGACTTTCTAGAGACTGGGACCTTAGGCTATGGTTCTAGAGTATGAGGCATTTTGTGGCAGTGACAGATAATAGGGTTTCTGCTTTCTCCTCCTTACCTCCATGTATTATGGTATTTCTTTCTTTCTTTCTTTCTTTCTTTCTTTCTTTCTTTCTTTCTTTCTTTCTTTCTTTCTTTCTTTCTTTCTTTCTTTCTTTCTTTTTGCACCCATATAGAGTGGATATTAGATGTGTGGTGTAGAAATGGTTTTAAAGATACAGTTTTCTTTAGGAGTAAAGTAAGTTGATAAGGTGTCTTTGTAGTGAGTGGACTGACTGCCTGGTCCAGATAGCACTTTTGTGGAGTTCACAGTAGGATTTCAGGAGGGGTGGTGCAGGTGTGGTGTTTCACAATGAAGCCTTTGATGGGAGATGAAGATAGGACTCTAGGATGGGATGTTTCTGCTGAAAATTGGTTACTGTTAAACTATGGTCTCAAATTTCCCATCTTCCCTAGCAAGAGCAGAGCCCTTTTCATGCTTCCTTCCTGCCTCCTAGAGCTTACATAAGACACTCTGCACAATTACTCTTTAACCATCTTTTTTTCTATAAGGCCACTGTGAAAACATTCTAGGTGCACATTGTGAACAGATTAAAGTTTTTTATTCCACTATTGACCACTAAGGTATTGAAAGCACGCTGGTTATTCCCTACTTCCTATCTTCATGTGTTGCTGAAACAGTCGTTTTTATTGTGTTGCTTAAGCATAGCATGGCCAAAGGTTGGGAAAGTTGTAAAACCACAAGTGGCTAAAAATTCTCCAACCTAAAGACATGTTTGAAGAGTGATAAACCTATCATCAATGGCTTTGCAAGTGGAATGACAGACTCTATTAATCATTGTATAGTGCTCTGAAGAGTTCAGATACTGTCACCAAGGAGTTGTCCAGTCAACTCTCATTAGGATGAGGAAACTGCCCTACTTCAGAGGACTGGTGCCAAACTCTCAAGGTACAACCAGTTAGCCTGCATTGCTGGGTTGTGGGTCCTTTCCTGCACTCTTATGAGGAGAGCAAACCAAAGGTGATTCTGGCTTAAACAGGAGTTTCCTCAGACCCAATCATAATCTCACAGGGGAGAATCTTTCACTTCTGTATGGATTGTGAATTTCCCCCAGCCTTGGTACCATGACTGTTCCTGACCAACATATCCCTTTCTGGGGTAACAAACCTGAGCCAGATGATGAGTGGGCACATGATCCCATTTCTGTTGAATGCATTCTGATGTGATATTGGCTTTGTGTGTTTAGTCGCACTTTAGAGGGGCCATGCAAAGATGGGCAGTACTTGATCTGGCATGAAATCTGCCAGGTCAAAATTAATCCAACAAAATTGCCTTATTGTATTTGAACCAGCAGAGTGAATTTATACTGGATGAGTGCCTAATGTCCCATGGCTGTGGCACTTCTGTTTCCTGTTGCCTTAGAGGAGAGTTTACCATATTGTTGAAGCTTTGTAGACCTGAAAAAGTGGGACTGGGTCATGTAGGGCAAGAAATACTGAGGACATTTCTCTGATGTGTGGAAAGAATCTGGTTTTGGAGCTGGTAATCGGGAAGCTTCTTGAAAACTATGCTATCAGTAAAGGTACGGAGCAAGGGATGCCTGCATTCAAAAACGCAGACCTCTTATTAATGAATGAAAGCAGAATGTGGGTCTGTCTCATATTAAAGACATGTCCCAGAGTAACTCCTCTATGGGTTTCAAAGGATACTGCTTTAAACACCCTACTTCATTAGTTTGATCTGGTTAGGGGCAATGTAGCCAGTGACTGTTACTTGAATAAAGGGGTATGTACATCCATGAGTACAAATACAGGCAAGGCAAGACCATGCCAGTGTCTGAGAAACTTAAATTATCTATGTCTAGATGGGTGTGACCTATACTTTGAAAGTTCAAACTGGAAGCACTACTAAGAAATACAGTTTAATTACTATCCTTGGAACCTGGTTCTCACTTAGCACTGCCTGGTATCAACAGCTATCTGCCACCTACCATTCCTTGATCCCTAAAAATAGACAGAGGTAGAGGCAATATAAACTGAAACCATAAAAACACAGGATCTTTTTTTTTTTTTTTTCTTTCCAGGGGAAAAAGAAAGCATAGCTTAAAAGGCAGATGTAGGCATAGAGAATTTGGCTTGTTACCTTTAGAGGAAAATATTATCAAATGTTCACTTAGAGCCTAGAGATTCCCAGATATGTTTATCTAGGATGGAAGATAAATTAAACAATAAAGCCAGGAATAACTTTTAAGTAGGCTAGGTATATCTCAAAATTACTCAACTTGCCTGAAAAGTGTTGCAATCTCCAGGCTATCCTACCCTTCCCTCCTTGCAGGTGAATGCTCTTGGGAGCAAGGATTTGAGAAGATCCTTTGCTGGATAAGCAAGGAGCAGCTTGGCTGTGAGAATATTATTTCTAATGCTGTATTTGTAACCTTGATAAGATTTCGACTCCAGAAGTTGCTGAATAGAGTTGATCATGACATTTTGGCAGAAGTGTTTCACTAGAAAATGCTATTTTAATGCAAAAATGTTGGGGAGAAGGATTTGATTCTGATGATAGTTTGGTCTGAAAAAAATGGAAAAAATCTGAAAAACGACACATAAGGAAGAGGCTTTTCTCTTTTTTTCAGCCTGTTGTCTTTCCTCTTAGGACCTTTCATGTCAGGAAACAAGACTAACATATTTTCCCTTTCTATTTTGGGATTAGTGGTTGAATTCCCAGTTCATCTGCTCTTTTCAACTGTTTATTTTAATGCTATTATTAAAAGTTCTCATCAAAACAGGAGATAAGAGAAGCTGCAAATCTTTAGATAGCTAAAATATCTGCTTTAGGAAAGAGAAATTTTGAGATAAAGCAAAATAATACACTGGAAGAGTGTACTATAATTACTTGCCTGTTTTGTTTTTAATAGTTTATTTTATGTCACACAGCCTAAAATCTCAGATTGGAACTGTTTTCTTTACGTATCTTCATCCCTTCTCTGTACCCTGAATTCCTGATGCAATGTTGGCCAGAGGGTCACTGTACATCATATCTGCTCACTAACATTATTAGTTTCACAGAGGAATGGTCTTGGGACCTGCAAGTGCCAACATAGTAATTTTCCTGTTTTCCCAATGATGGCTCCTCATGAAACCAGTGGAGCCAGAAAATGATGTGGGTAATAAATGTCTCTGCAGAGGCAGTTTTCAGTTGTTCCGCTTCATGGCTCCTTATTTGCTCAATCAGTATTAAGAATACATATAAAATCAAACATTCTTTGCAGTCAGAAGAGACATAGAAATAGGCACCATTTTCAGTAAAAATGTTATTTCTAAGAGCTTCCCATGGGATTTTTTGAAATGTATTCAGCAAACAAGATCATTAGTCAAATGTGCTGATTAGTTCTGTCACTTGACTGCCTGCTGTCCCTAGCAGTCATTTTATCACCAACTCTCCTCACACTGCTCTGTTGCTGAGGTTACTGGAGGCTACCTTTGGGCCTTCATCTGCTTCCCCCACACTTGCTGCATCTCCCTGAGAATTGCCTTTTTCAGGGTTTCACAGATGAACATCGGACATTACCCTGCAGGGCCACAGGATGCCTTCATTCCTGGTTGAGTGCCAGCTGAGTTTGCCCTTGTCTCACAAGACCAGTGAGGTGTTGCAGGGATGGACTGGTCTTCTTCCACAGCAGTGGCCTGTTTTTCAGGCTTGTACTGGCTCAGTCAGCCACAGCAGGTGTCCCCAGCTAGAACCTTCTGCAGCAATGTCGAAGTGCTACATACAACAAAATCCAGCATGGCATCTTTATCTGTGGGAGGGTGGGAGGCAGTTATTTTGGCAGTTGTCAGACACCCATACACCTCCTCCTGCACTTGCCCATCAGCCAGCACAGAGTCAGAAACTGCTGCTACTGCCAAGAATGCACACCTCCCTTTCTAGGAGCCAGCCATCACCACCAAGCTATGTGTATTTGCCTGGTGTAGACCCACCATGCTGGAATGTGCCATCTCACTGGAGGTGATTGCACCATGTCAAGTGTGCTGGGAACGGTAATAGGATTGGTCAAATAAGATATCTGGGGAAAGCATTATTTTTCTAATTTGAATAGCCAAGGTGATCAAAAGGACAGAGGTGAGCAGAGAGGGGAAGTACAGCATGTTAGCAGAGCTGGGGTGAGCATCCTGCATCCTAATCATCAGATCTTTTTCCTATCACCAGTCCTACTGTTGTAGACTTATGCTTTAGGTTCAGTGGGCTTACATCTGCTTTGGATACATTTTTCTGGGAAAACATTGTCTCTACTTCAAACTACATCACAGAGTTTGCACTCTGTCTTAGTTTGAAGACAAGTGTGCCTGCTAGGAAAAGCAGGAGTCTCTCTTGCAATGGAGAATGCAAACTTCTTCTCTCGAAATTGCTATAATTTTGAAATTAAAGTGGCTCTCAGGCAAAGATATTGGTATAGGAATAACAGTTCTTTACAAGTGAGTCTAACAAGATAAACCAAATAACAATAACTATAGTATTAGCACCAAACAGAGTTAGGAAACACTCACAGTTTCTCTCTGATGCTGGCACCTTTCCAGAGCGAGCAGGAGTCCCGAGGGACGAGATGGATCCAAAGCTTGATGGCCGTAGCTGGAGCTGTAGGAACCGTCCCAGCAGGCAGGAGAAATGGAGTGGAGAAACCCAGAGCAAAACAGAAGCAGCTGTGGGTGCAGGGCAATGGGGCAGCAGCTCCCGACAGGGCAGGGAGAGAGAGACCAGGGTCTGAATTCCTGGGGACCCACGAAAGTCACTCTGAGCTCAGCTCCAGGTGAGGTCTGGTGAGATCTCCCCAGAGTCAAAGACTGAACTCCCTCTGTTCCCTCCCAGCCGCCAAGAGACAGGTGTAGTCGGTACCACTCTTTCTCTGACAGTTACCTCCTTTTGTCTCTTCCAAGTGCCTTTCAGCGCCCACAGGCACCCAGCAATCAGCATCCTAGCAGCTTTTTGGGAAAAAATTCTATAAGAAAGCAACCCAACCCCCAACACATCATTGTGGCCTCTCAGCATCTTGACTCTGGTGTTAAAACTGGCAAAGAGGCAGATGAAATTCTCTTTGTCAAAGCTGACGGATGGAAAAAGGTGGAAAGCCAACATTGAATGCCAACTCTGATAGGAGGCTGACGCAAAAGAGGCTGAGGAATCATATAGGATTTCTGCCCTGGTTATATCACAGGGAATATTTTTTGCAGATGCTGAAACTGACGTACATTGTGTTTCGGCATGTGTTTGTCAGTGCCCTTATTTTATAGCCTTGCTGAAGGCTCATTGACAGATGGCACTCAAGAGAGTGTTTTTTATAGGTGTCAGTGTCCAACTCAGATATAGTTTCTGAAAGGAAAAGGTGCTTGGGGTTGGAGGGATCTAATGCACTGCAAAGTATTTTGTAAAAGGTGCTTTAATGACACTTTGTACTCTTCAAAAAGGGGAGGTAGGTAGGAGATGAATGAGGAAGATTGGCTTTCATAGATTTAGAGTCAGCAGTGACTGTCATAAGTGAACAATAGTTATAAAATTGAAGAACAAGAAAACAGGAATTTAGTTGGGCATATATCCTGTGTCCAGGAGAGGCAGGACTTGGACAGTGCTGGTCTAACCCGGTGTTCTGGAGAATGATTTCTTGTCACAGCTTGACCAATTTCTTAGGTGGAGACTGAGTATATTACAACTGAACTCAAGTGTAGGCTGTCTATTACCCCTTAGCAGCATTCTCCTTTGTGGGACAGGGACCTCAGGGCTGACAGTCACCCCAGTTCAGGCTGTGCCCTAACCAGTGGGGTGCTTTCCAATGAAACCCAACATGATGGGCATAGCTAAGTACTGGTAACAGGTTCCATCAACATCTCCGAACTGGAGGAGCGATGACCCAGATCCAGGATTCATCCAGGGTATCCATCTGGGAACAAAAGGAGATGAGGCCAGAGACAGGGTTGGAGGCAAGACTGCAGTGTGGGTCTGAAGTCCAGGCAAGAAGCAGGGCCAGAGGCTGGCGCTCCTGTGGTGTCTCTAGCTCAGGGACTGATGACTCTGGACTGAGTTGAAATGGAGTCCTAGACCCTGGGCAGGGTGGTGGGAGAGACACCAGGTGAGTTTCATCAACACCAGTAAGGAATCTTGGTTCACCTAGGACACTGACAAAGACAGAAAAAGTGTGGTTTACCTACAGGATGCCTCACATGTAATGGCTACCCAGGTTTACCAGGAGCAAATAAGAGTGGTTTCAGCTGCAGGAAATTCAAGTAGTACTTTTTCTCTACTTATTACTTTGCAGTTAGGTAGATAAAAGTGGACAGTGCATTTCTTATTCTGCTGTCTTTAAACACTTTCTTCAGGAGAAGTATCTGGATCTCAGTATGACTGCTCTTTCTAGCTGTGGGGCTGAAGGATTTTCAGACTCTGACTCCTTCTCACATTTTTGGGAGCCAGGACATGTCAGTTCAGCAATCTCCAGTTCTGAATCTTCTGGTTGGTTTGTATTGTGAGTACCAGAGATTCAGGTTTCTTGTTGAGGTATTTGGAGTCAAGACAGCAAGGCTTAAAAATAAGCATATTCAAGGGATTTACTAAGCACAGGCACTTCACTCTTTACATTTATTAAGGAGCTGTACATATCTCTGAAAGAACACAGGTCTGTGAAATACCTTTTGTGGAAGTCTATGGCAGAGACGAATATAGAATCAATTTGTTCTTGGAAGTGTTCAGCTGTGGAATGGTCCTTTCTGTTCTGGAAGATATCAATTTACTTTAGCATACACTTTACAACTTCTGTGGAAAAAGAAGCAAACCCGAGGAGCCAATAGTGCTCTCTGGAAGGCATCTCTGTGTAAGATCTGGTGTGCATCGAGGTACAGGGTCTTTGCAAAATCAATGGCATCTATTTCTGCAGTATATATACTGAAGGTTCCTGAGAAACCAAATTGTAAAGCAAATATCTTTTATTGCGGGGGAAATGAAGATAGGGTGGTGCAAACAACTGTATGATTTCCTTGTTCTTTTCTACAGTCTCAGATTTTTTTTTTCTGTGACAGGTTTGTTTTGTGCCACTTCACAGGGCTTAAAAGAGCAATAGAAAATGTTTCACAGCAAAAGGCCTACTTTATGAGTTTTTTAAACACTAAGAAGCAGCTGCACTAAGATGGCAATTATATGGATACCCTGTGTAAGCCATCAGAAGCCTTTGAGTTAACTGGACATGGACCCATCCATCCTGTGCCCTCCCCAGGGTGTAGGGAGTTTGTTTGCCTGTGTCATGTTTGCTACAGCAGAATTGTGAGATGCCTCCTCTGAAGGGGACCACATCTTAGAGAGCTTCTATCCCTCTGCCTTGTGTAGACAGCTTTTTCCTCTTCACTCTGACCTTTTTTACTCCTCCAAAACTCAATCCTTAAGATTCCTATCCCAGGCTTCCCTCCTCCAAGTCTCCTCTCCTCCCATGTATGTGAGAAAATTTTTTCTTACACCAGGATATTCCCCACTAAGCTTCAAACTTCTATCTCCAAATATGGGGATATAAAAGCTCCCAAAGAAAAAGTTTACCTTCTTTCTTTATCATGAGAAAAACGTGGGCAAAGCAGACTTTTCTTTGGATGCACTTTTATACATTCTTGCTCCATTATGACTGATACTGCCTCAAAGCAGATGTCCAGATGGTAAATTTAAGCTACAGGGATGGAGATCTGGTGAAGTATTCAGAACTAAAAAAAAATACCATTGAATGGGAATTGTCAGGCAATGCTAATTATAGGTGTGGCAAGCAGCTGTAACAACCAACATGGCAATTTCTGCTGTCTCTCTCTGTTGCAATTTAATGCTTTTACACTCTGTTGCCTATTTTAGAGCAAATACGGACAAGCAATTCACAACCAGGTAATGCTTGTAAACATCTGGAACAGAGATTATCTTAAAATGGGATATAGAGGAAACACTTTTCCATGTGGCTGTGATGCTGTCTGTTCTTTACCTCCCTAATGAATGGAATTTAGGGAAAGCAATCATTAGAGGGAGGAGAGGAAGGAAACTCAGGGGAAGAGGTGGAGCAGGACAGAGTGCCAAGTGTCAGAGCCAGCAGAATCACTAAGTGAACAGACAAAACTAGGACCAAGGATTTACAGTAAGCAAGAAGCAGAGTCAGTGTGTGAATAAAAACCAGTATCAGTAAGCATATAAGTAATAACTATGATTTGATATTAGTAAAACCCACCATGCTTGGTGGTTCTGTCCTGTTCAGAGGAGCTGCTATCTATCCTTGAAATTATGACAAGGAAGATCAGTTGTTATTTTTGAATGATAATAAGTATTTTCCCTAAACAGAGAGCAGGTGGAAGAAGTCTATCAATGAAGAATTGGACTAAGTCTATCTGCTAAGTATTGTACTGAAATCTACAACTCTAATATAAAAAGAAGAAAACTAATATACATTTTTGTGTCTCTGGCTCTATTAGTTCATGAATCCTGCCAAGTACATTTACTCAGCTCATCCCATCTGTGTCTACTTTCTGTGTATGAAATCCATGAGAAGGTTCTGCAGGTCTTTTGGTGAGAAGAGGCTTCAGAACTCAAAGATGCTATGTATAGCAGCTCATTAACCTTAATTATACAAGTTTTAGGATGTGGCAAGAGGTAGCAATTTAATATAACTTCATTGGTTTAGTATAGTCCTGTAATCAGAGCAGTATTATCAGACTGACCAGCATGGACAATAAAGACAGACATAGTTTTGTATCAATTGTTATTAACAGTTGTTCTTTCACTTTAACGTCATAGAATATTCTGAGCTGGAAGGGAGGCACAAGGATTCTCTAAAGTGAATGGCTCTTAAGTGAATGGCTCATACAGGGTTGAATTCACACTCATGGCATTATTAGCACTGTGCTCTAGCCAACTGACCTAATCTCAACCAATTGACCTAATCTCAACCCACTTCCAGATGCAGTAAAAATAGATTGCATTGCATCTGGGTGGAATAGCTAGCATGACAAAAAATTGTGTGAATATGCTGTGTGACAGTTGTGGTGAATAAACACACACACAGTTTTTTTTTGTTTAGTAAAGTTAGTCAATGTTGATCACTGTTATTTTTTTACTTGTTATTTGATTGTTAAAAAGTTCTTGTAAATTGTTAAATACCCTTAATTGTTCCTTCTTATCTTGTACCTGTACTACCTTCAAGTTGGGAATCTCAGGAATCTCTGGAATCTAAGGAATGAAGCAGCTCCCAGGACTGTGTGCATTACCATATGCAAATAAGGGGACACTGGGTCTTATGGGTAAACAAAAACCCCTAAAAAACAACGAAAAACAATGAGCCAACACATAATAGAGGACTAAAAAAGGACACATCTTAGCAGTCAAGAAGTGGGACTACTTTTCTAATCCACATTTACAGTCTGGATAATGTCACCATAAACTAAAAATGATCAGATTGGAATGGGATCCCTGGATGATGAGGCAACATGTATCTTCCTAAAAACCCTTATGAGAACAGAAGTCCCAGCATCTGCCACCTGGCTAAGCTGAACACATCCCCCTACGGAGCCCCTGGGGCTCCCCACCCAGAGCTCACTCTGAATAAAGGCATCAAGCAGGAGTTTGACTCCTGGCCCTTATTTACAACAACAGTCACCTCGAAAAGAATTTCACATTTCATCACAGTAAGGTAAAGCAACAGTGTGATTAGAAGTGATTTGGGGAGAGGAGAGCAGAGAGTGGAAAAGAAAGCGAGGGGAAGGGAAAAAGGAAACAGATATATCGTAATGACAGTTACATTCCTTTCAGAAGCTACACTGAATTTTGTAGTTAATGTAATTAATGATTAATGGCAGAAAATTTTCATATTTCTCTTGAATATAAACTCTGTAAAAGTTATTTTTAAAATGTTTACATTCAGACCGAACAAGAAAAGAAATTAGGGAGGACTATGTGGGAAGGGAATCCACCTCCGGTAAGGGGAATTGGTGGCCTTTGTGAGTCTTTAGCTGCCTCAAAAACGATGGAGTTATAACAAGAGAAAACACACACAATTTAGAGCAGAAGTTTCGATCTCTCTCTTCATTAAAATGGATAAATTTAATCATAGTGCAGAGCTATTCATTATAACACTGTTTTTGAAATATGTCAAACAGGAATATCTTGCATATCTGAGAAGGTTTTGAAAAGTGGAGGTCTTGGAAAGGGACAATACACAATTGGCTAGGCTGCAGTGTTACAAGAGCCTTTTGCTGGTTGTGGTATAATTCTTGCTCTGATGTTAAACCGTGTTTAATATCCTGCTTGTGCATAGCATTGATTTTCAGTTCCAGGAATATAATTTGAATCAACTTCTATGATTCTGGGAAAAAAAAAAATCCTGATATTTAGATTGGCTGAGAAAATGGCCACATTTTTAAAATGATTTCAGTAACTTTCAACTGATAAAGCTGGGTAATTAGTCAGTCATGACTGAAATCAGAACTATAGAGCTGAAAAGTGTTGTTTCATTAATATTATTCCACATCTGGAACTTTCATAAGACAGTAAATAGTTCTGATTCTTCCTGAAAAATAATGGCCGAATACCTGTAAAATCCATTATGTAATAATAGAAGTGCTGCTAGCATTGCATTAGCAATTTTGAGAAGCTGGCTTTGCCAGCCCTTTTTGGATTTTCTTGGGAATTTTTCGTCTTAGGCATCTCAGGCATCTCCAACTGTAAATGTTTTGTATACTTTTCCTCCCACAGTAAGTTGTAACGGCTTCACTGAAATAAATTAAGTGCCATTTTGAAGCCAAGGGCCTTCTATTCCTAAAATATTATATTTTTACAGAGCTTTGGACAGATTGTTAAGTATGTTTAGGGAGTTCTGATATTTTTTTTCCTACTTCAGACATATATAAGGAACTCACATTTCTTCCTTTACAACTTAAGATGCATCAAGATATTTCTCTGAAAGTGAAGCACTCACACTCCTTTTCTGTGGAGTGCGCTCCTGGTTTGACAATCAACAAAGGTGCCTCGTGGCACATTTACCACTTCTTCTTTCATGTCTTGAAATAAGGATAGTATCTTTGGTAATGATCTAACTAATTTTAAAAATTAGCTAGGATGTAATTTCCTAAAGGCTTATGAAAATTTCATTTATGATCAAGTATTTCTGAATAATATTTTGCTGTGATAAATCTTGGTGATTTCCAAAATCAATGTGTCTGTGTTTCTCATGATTCCTCCTGGTACAGTCTTGTTTCTGCTCTAGACTAAAGTTATTGTCTCAGAGCCACTATCACGCCATTGTTTCTGATAGTTGCTCAGCCTGGTGTTGTTGTGCAGATGGTGCTGTGCAGGTGGAGAAGTTGTGTTTTCTGTTATCCCATT
This sequence comes from Thryothorus ludovicianus, assembly GCA_013397245.1. Classification (NCBI taxonomy): domain Eukaryota; kingdom Metazoa; phylum Chordata; class Aves; order Passeriformes; family Certhiidae; genus Thryothorus; species Thryothorus ludovicianus. The sequence goes on along the minus strand of VZTB01015539.1, from coordinate 1,071,443 downwards.
TCAGGTAACTGGGTTTGTGAATTTCTTTTGTTTTGTTTTATTTTGTTTTTAGTAATTTTGCAACTTAGGAATTATTTACTTGCTAGTAAAGATGTCAGAATCATAGAATACTTTGTGTTGGAAGGGACAGATCATCTAGTTCAAATCCCACTGTCATGGGCAGGGATATGTTCCATTAGACTGAGTTCCTCAGAGCCTTATCCAACCTGGCCTAGAACACTTCCAGGGATGAGCATCCACAAGTTCTCTGTGCCAGTGCCTCACCACCCTCATAGTAAAGAATTTCTTCTTACTATCCAGTCTAAACATGCCCTCTTTCAGTTTAAGGCCATTCTCCCCTGTCCTGTTACTATGTGCCCTCATAAAATGTTAATGTGGACAGAAATTTAGTTATGGTTTTGTCTGTAACTTTGCAGAGTGATTATTCCTTTAAAGATGTGCAAAATCATGGATAAGTACCACTATTAAGGATTAATTTTATTATTTACTTCCTTGTACAGTTTCTTACAAGGTCGAAATGTGAGCACCTACTGGACCACTTTGTGATGCCCTCTCACTCTGCCTGCCTACATTCTCTTCTTATTGCAGGATGAAAAATGAGAAGAAAGCAATCTGTACACTTTTCCTTCCTTGTAAGCTGGACGCCAACAGGTGGCTCTGGGTCTTGATACACCCCAGGTCAAGACAAGATATGCCAGATATGCCTACACCTGAGATTTACAAAGCACTGCTGGTCCCACAGTATAGGCACAGCTTGAGAGAATTCCTTGAGCAGATTGCTGTGGTAGCAGAAGGGCTAGAAGAAGCATTGGTATCTGGATTGAATAGGAGCAATCAAAGACAGGGGAAATAAAATTTATTTTACATGGAGTCTATTGGAACATCAGGCACTCCTTCAGTTCCTTCCTTTTATCTATTTGGATCAAGGTGTCTGGAATAATTTCATGCCTTTCACCATAGAAGGGGAAAAAAAAAAGAAGAATGCTCTGCTAAACTCTTTATCAAGGGTTTATGTTCAAGTCATTAAGATCTGATTCAGAACTCAAAAAAGTATACCTTGAGAGACCCTGAAAAATAATGGAAGCAATGCTTCCAAATTCTCAGCAAAAACTAGGTTTCTTTTTCTTTTTCCAAGGTGTTGTGTAACTATACAAGTTTGCTGACAAATCTCATGGTTAGGTTTTGCTTAGTTCTTACTTAACAAGAACAAAAATACCTACGTATGCTTACAGATGAGGCTGCTGGTGACTCTAACTTTCTGTTTTGTAATTTAACATGCAGTTTCAATGTTTTGAATTTTTGCCTAGCAGGATAAGAGCTGCACCATAACTCTTTCAAAAATAGTCTTCATAACTGAAATGTTAATTAAAGTTTCTGTTTGGGAGGTTGAGATATAAATGCTTCTCATATAGCTTTACATGGAGCAAAGTAAAAATTAGGACAATGTGAAATATGGCCTGGTGTTGCATCAAAATCAAAATATGGAGTGCTATGAAGCCTAGACTTGTGTGGGGTGTGTTGTATAGTATCCATGGAATAAGATTGTTTCTTTGCAAGGCAGGAGACAATTGAATAAAACCCACTTTTTTCCATATTAGCTATTTCCTATTAGGAAACCCTGGATATTGTTTCTCATAGCTACACTTTATGAAGTGTGTGTTATGATAATTGCCAAGTGCTGTGATACTTCTTCTTATTTGGTAAATCTTGTACATGTGGATGAGATATTATTTTTCCATGGATATGTTTATATGAATTCCATCCAGTGTCTCTACCTAGAAAACTATGTCAATGTAATGCAATGTTATGTAAGTTTTGTTTTTGTTCTTATATGCTGTGCATCACAGGATTGAATGTCTTCCAGAAGTGCATTAACTGGTGGAATTATCATCTTCTAGTTATGATTTTCTCTCTCCAATTCATTCTAAAGAGGATTTTTGTGCTTTCATTATTTTTGGCCTCTTTTTAAACAGTTACATTATCTGTACATGGTTCTGTGTATATGTGTGTGACTCACATTTAGTGTAGAAGATAATGAGCTTTGTGCTGGGGATAATTCCAGTGGAAACTCATCCAGAAATCTGAAACTGGTCTGAGAAAGCCCTGTTTTCTGCAGAGCTTTTCTTTGGAGGTGGATAATCATGCTGCACCTGTGCAATGAAGCTACTGTCTGTTTGTCCTCATCCTGTCTCTCTCAGCAAGCAGCCTTTCAAATAAGTGTCTGGGATCCCAAGCTTCTGAATCTATTAGGAACAGAGGGGCACTGGAAGTAACCCTGCAGATTAAAAACAGGTTTTGGACCTGCACTTATGCAGGAGTGGTTCTCACAGCAGCTGAATCTTGCCCTTGCACACACTTGCATTGCTCACCCCTGCAACATACAGGGGTGAGAGGGATGGCAGGACCCAGGTTAGAGTGCTCCCAGGAGGAGCCACATGGAAGCAGTATTTTTGTGAGATATCCTTCCTTTCCTTTCTTTCATTCTATTTCAGGCTGAAGTCTAACACTGGATCTTCGAATTCAGGTGCTAAAGCTGAAGCAGTGGCTGATGTGTATCACACAAGTATTAGAGTCTCTCAAGCCCTTTTGAGCGAGCATTACTGCTGTGTATTTTTTTTATCTTTGGGATTTTTCCCTAGTCGGATATTGCTTTTGAACTGAAATAATCTATGTTTCTCTTAGGAGCTGAGCTGTGTGGAAAACATGTTGATCAAATTTCAACATAGTTTTTCCAAGAGTGTTTATTTTGTCTTTTGCTAGCTGCTTCCTCATGCTGTTTATCCAAAACCCCACCTGCTGTCAAGGGCAGTGCTGGCCGTGTGAAACATCTTCACAGCCATGAAGCAGCTGTACCTATTAGGCTTAATTTCTGCAGTGAATTACCAAGTGTATGTAATTTAAAACCTCCTCTTCTCCTCAGCCTTCCTACCACCAGCAGTCATCTCATTTCATCTGCAAACAGTGATGGAATTAGGTTGCCAAGGGCTTGCAAGGTTTGCTTTCTCTACACCAAATTTAGCATAATGTATGTATGACTTGCACAGGATGAAGGATAGTTTTTCTGTTTATCTACCATATTGTATAACCCTGGAACCCATCCTCTTCATGAATAGCAGCAATAACTATTAATTTTTGTTTATTTGGAGAAGAGGAGGGAAAAAAAGGCAAATGGAGACTAAGCTTGGGAGGGATGCAATAGGGTGATACAATTCTCTAATAAATATTTCAAAATTCCAAGGCAGTCTGAGCTTGGAACTGACAAGCAAGAAAACTCACATGATATACAGATGCTGTGGATGTCCAGAAAGCTGTATCAAAGGGAAATTGAGAATATAGTTTTGCATTGGAGTACTCTGTGTTATATTTGCATCAAGCAATGAGAGAAGAAAAGAGAAACAGAATTGTTTGAAACTACAAGTGGAGATCGTAACCATTCCTGAAGTAATTTGTTTTGGTTGTTTTTTTGGGTTGTTTTTGTTCATGAGGTCCTCAAGTACTGTGGAAAAATAGAAGAGTGTCAATAATGGATTTGAACATAAGCTACCAGCAAGCTGGATGAATGATTTGCCTGTCACATTGACTGAATGTCCTGAAATATACCTGACAAGGTTTTAATTTTCTGCTTGTGCAAACTAATTTTATTTTGAACTTTTTTTAGACATTAGGAAAATTTTAGCCTCTAAACTCTATCCACAGCTGAAAGGATCTGTGAAGACTAACATAAGGATTTGTTCCAAACAGCCTACGTAGCTCTTTTTTTCTCATTTTGTTCAGTATCCATGAACATGTTTAAGCTTTAGAAAGCCTTGAAGCAGTCATTACAATTTTATTTGACCAATGGATTGCATGGGCTGCTCACCATCTCTGATATGTGTTCAGTACAGGCAGCCAAGTCACTGTAAGGTTAGCAGTTTGCCCCTTCAAATTATCCTGATACTGGCTTAAAAACCATAATACTGTGAAATTTAGGGTACAGAGTTTTTAAGTTGCATTTTTAAAGTCACATTGTTACTGTTTTCTGATCAAATGCACCCATCTTTATCAACACATTTGTCTACTTCCATCCATGTGTTCACATTCCTTTATTTCCTGTCAGTCAAGTTTTTGAAACTGCTTTTTGCAGCATTCTGTTAGAACAGGGTGTTGGGACTTGTGACATTTCTGAACAGCTTGTAACTGAGAAGTTAAGTATTGAATTCAGTGAGTCTGTTTCAAGAAGTTTTTCATGTTATTTCAACAACTCCAACACTTGTTTACCTGGCTTTCCTGCAAAAAACACTTTTTTTTTTGTTCTGGGGTTACTACTAGAGATTACATCTGGTGTCAAAGTCTGTAACACTTGCGTAGGTCTGTGAAAATTTCTGAACATCACTTAAATAACATTAACAAAAATATACATTGCATATTTGGCACTGGAGAGATGCCACAGCTAGATGAGAGACCCATCCCTATGAAAAGGGATTCATGATGCATTCCCAAAGGACATATCTTGTTAAAATAAAATACAGGAAAAACAAGAATATATCAAGAATAGTCTCCTTATTTCAAAGGGAACAAGGCATGCCAACAAAAGCATTGTAATCTTGCTTCTTTCTTGAAAGAAAATTTAGAGTCATTTTAAAAGCTTTCTTCTTCAGTTTGGTGCCAGTGTGGGTTTTCAGTCTTACAGGGCTTGTTTTTTTTTTAAATCTAGATGCAATATAGAAAATACAGAATTAAGAAAAAGCATTCCTAATTGGAACAGTGTGTAAAGACAAAAAAATAGGATGTCTTGGAAGAGAAGAAAGTCTTAGAGAGTGGATTAAAACCATGGAACATCTACATTGGGTGCATTTATATGCAAAACCAGACAATCAACCTGGTATTGGTTGAAAAATTAAAAATGAAATTAGTGTTCCTTGCAATAATGATGATAACTCTTGTTTTAGTTACCAGAGTTCAGGAATAATAGTCTTAGCTACAGTTCTGTCTTTAGCTGCTGTTCTCTCATTAACAGAGAACACTACACAGCAGCTTCTGCTGGACACACACTGTATGTTCTGCTGAATATTTTTCCTTGGAGCAAGTATTAGCGGAATAGGAATGGCACAGAGTTGGAAAAATGAAGAAATGTTTCTTTCCAAACCACATTGTTATGAATAAGTGAAATGTGTGTGACTGATAAGGAAACAGACATGAAGGGTAAAAGGGACGGGGATAATTCTGTACAGATTTTTTAACATTTATCAGAAAGTGACATCCAGAAAATGTAGCTGGTTGGGCAGGATTGAACTACAAATGAGCCAAACTGAGTAGTGCTCAGAAGAGAATATCAGGTCTTGTGTTTCTGATCAGCCCTGTGTTGCCATCTGTCCTTGCTCTAAAGAGCATGGAAACCCTTAACCTTCATGTTTACCTGCTTAGGCCATTACCTGAGCATTTTGTATTGCTGGATTTTGGTATTCCCACCAATGAGCAGGAGTACAGAACTCTAGAGAGTGAATCTGTATAAGGAAAAGAGTAACATAACCCAGCTGTAAAGCAGAAGGGGAAGGAGGGACATTGTATTGTTACTGCTTCTGTGCAATGTGCTGTCCACTCTGGTCCTCTTGACCTCTCCAGTTTCCTTCTCTTTCCCCTTTGGCTGCATTTGTTTAGTGGCAGCACATTTTGTTTCTCTAACTGTGTATATAGTTTAAGCTACAAATCTCAACATTATTCTGTGCATTTGGTTCCATATATTTCCAAAGATTAGAGGAATGTGCATTTTAGATAGTGATGTTTGTAGTGGTCTGGGGGACATTGGTTAGAGCTGTGTGCTCAGCCCCAGTGGAGCAGGCAGTCTAGGACACTCCAGACCAGCCAGCTTCAACATTATAAGACTACCTTGTCCTATCTCCATCAGAGTTTTTCAATGTGCCAGATAAAACAACCAAACCAAACCTTTGGAAGAAGGTAGAAAAAGGAATTTCAGTAAGATGAGCTATAATCAAATGAAAAGTTTCTGAAAAATAATGATTTGAACACGTCTGTAAATTATCTAGCTATTAAAAAAATAAAAAAATAGACTTCAGATTTTGTCTTCTTTTTTTCTAGAAAGTGTCTGAAGTTTCTTGTACTGCCTGATGGGAAGCAGTGACTGCCTAGGATCCTGTAGGCTACTATGTCAGGGGAAAATGTTACTACTTTTTACAGATTTATCTCATTCTGCTTTTCATGTTACTAGACTGTTTTTGCATTGTGTATGTTTAAATTTCATTGATCTTCAGAAAACAAACCAAAAAAATCCCAAACAGAACCAGCTGAATTAATTTCAAAACCTTTTATTTGAGAAATAATGTATGAATAAAGACTGTCAGATTAATGCAGTATCAGATATGGAAGAAAAGATATTTTTTTCCTGCATTAGATGTTTAGGGGAAGCATTCATGGTATCTGAGGCAGTGCAGCTGTTGAATCCTGTGGCCTCAGCCACATATCAGCTAATTGTCTGCCTAAACTTTCTCTGCAGGTAGCAGAGAATGAAACCGTGGACAAGGCAACCAAAACCACCTGAGTTAGGAGAGTCCTGATCAGCCAGTGAAGGAATTTCTCCCTCTCTGCTGGATATGGTGAGAATTGCTTGCTTGTGAAGTACCTAAAATTGGGTGACACCAGTTATCCTTTTAATATAATTTTTTATACAGCTAATAGATTACCTTGAGTCTTCTATGAACTGTCATGAAGACATTATTTGTGTTGTTTTAATTTCCCAGGACTATATTTTTATTTCTTTCAGTTTTCTAAATTGTCTTTACTTAGTTTTTATGTCCCATTCCTTGCACCATGATGTTAAGATATCAGAACAACACTTCACAATTAGGCCTTATCTTAGGTACATCACAACTGATGTACAGTGGAAAATATTGCTAACTGAATATAAACATCAAGGTGAACTGTTATTTACATGAAAGACAGCTTTATTGTTATGATCATTTATTTATTGCACTTCTAGTGTACTGGGAGCTTTGCAGCACATATTGCTAGGTGTGCTCTCTGTCCTTTGAATATTGCTATTTTGGAATTTGCCTGAGAATAGAAGGCTGGTTGATCTACTCTTGAATCTTGACAGATGATATTCTTATTTATCTTTTGAAAGAGAGAAAACAAAACATAATCACCATTTTTTCTGAGCATCTGCAAAATGTATATAGCAGGTGTGGGCAATTGCAATTTCTTGTCTGTTAATCACACTTTGTAGGAATATATATACAGGTTTTAGTATCTGATTGCCTTCTTCATGCAGTGTAATTCACCGCCACAGGGATAAATACTGCAGGGAAGGTACTGTGAAAGGTAAAGTTACATTCTTCTTCAAGGTGGTGCATTTATCTGCTTAGTAAACCTGGTTCATAGGTTCCAACAGCTATAGCCAGGCATTAATAATGTAATTTATGTAAGTCCATAGGGGCCTGGCCACAGAGCCAGAGTCCTGAGTATGGGCTGTGCTCCAAATGTGTGCTGACAGTGGCTCCCAAGGGATCCTGCTTTAAATGAAGGCTTAGTCATGCAGGCCAGCAAACGAAAGGTGGGCAGGGGTGGTGCCAACAGCCTCATCCTGGTCCTTGCTGCTTCTGCATGTTTCTGGAATGCTTTTAACTGTATTCACCCAGGTCTCATCCAGGGCTCAGGGGAATGATGGATGTGTTGTAAATATATATCACTGCCCTCTTAGGATGGACTCAGTGGTAATCAGGAAAATATTCCTGAGTCCCTCAGCAAGATGCATGGTAAGCTTCGGATAGAGAAAGCCTCTGTGCATCAAAGGGAGACAGCCTTAGCTTTCCCAGGGGTAAGATGTAAGAGCTGTATGTGCTGTTACTCTACTAAAAAAGAGGTTATAATTTTCTGGAACATTATTCCAAAACTAACAACAATTCTTAATTTGGATGATCTGTTGGGCCCCACTGGATGCAAAGGCATCTAGTCAATCAATAATGTCTTTACTACCTTCTACTGCACAGATCCAAAGCTTTCTCTTGCTGAAGATAGCCACTTGGTACACCCTTATTCAAATGCACAGGCTGTCCTTGAAGCATGTTATGAAAGCAAAATAGATTAGGAAGATGCTGTTGTTTGCAAACAAACTGAAAAGTAGTATCAAATCTGGTGGGGTAAACACTGTGCAGTCAATTGAAATCAAGACTTAATAACTTTTCAGGTAAGGGAAAGAAGGTATTCTTAGCTGGCAGTCAGCTTCCCTGCCTATATTTTTAGTTTGCTACTGTTTCAGTCTTCTTTAAAAGAGAATTATATTAAGCTCTAACTCTATTATATGTTTGTGAGCTCTTTATCAATCTCTTGGAGTTTCTTGGAGCTCTGGTGCCTGTGCTGGATCAGGCTTTGATCACCACTTCTAGCAAAGAACAGCTGCTCCTTTTCTCTGTACCTGTGCACCTCAGGTGTCCATCAGACAGGGGCAGTTAGGTGCCACAGCTCCTAGTCTAGTGAATTACTGATGCTAAAGAGGGAAGATCCTGCTGCTTTCCCATGCTTTGTTCCTCCCTCTTGAGGCTGCATAGTTCCAGCTGTCCTCTTCCCTGTCTCTTAAACTCATCTAACTGTACCTGATTCAACTTGGCAGCACTAAATAATAAAATAATTCCAAAACAAAGGCAAAGCATAGGGCTTTTGCTGCTTAGTGAGTTGAATTGGTTTTTGTACAGATAGAGCATCATCATAAGTTACACAAGAGAGGAGCTGAAGCTGCATGTTTGGGAAACGGGAAGCAAACAAAGAAGGGGGAGAAAGAAAGTGGTGGAGCAGGACCATTGTATCTTAAAGCAACCAGCCATTGCTTTAAACAAACAAAGCCTCTCTGTTACACCTCTGACTTTACTCATATCATCTCCACACCTCTCTGTGTCCCCAGTTCCTTCTGCCCTGCCTGTGAAGTAATGTTCTGCTATTGCCATTTTACAGGAGAAGGCACAATCAGTGGGTCTCTTGACATGGCAAGAAATTGAAGTCAGGTGAGTGACTAGGGCTAAATGTCTGCATCATTGGCCATTCCTCCTTATCAGAAGGGGCAACTAATCTTTCATCCTCTCTCTTAATTCCTGTTCTTATATGGTAACTGTTGTTCTGCTTATGAGCACACGAGTATTTTAATACTGCAGTGCAAAGAAAGAGTTGTGGTGTCTTTCTCCTGTCGTTTCATCCATGAACTATTACAAATAATCTGCTAGCCAGGGGGCAGAATGGAGGTTGCCTTCATTTGTTGCTGCCCTACTGTAATCTCACTAGTTGGCTGCCAGAATTTTGTGATTTCTAAGATAAATATACTAGCACTTGGATTTCAAATTACAAAACCCTGTTGAGCATATTCATATCCAGGAGTGCTCTTAATTGGAGTTTTTATTAAATTTTTCTTTCCATTCAGGACTAATAACAGGAAAAGATATTATACTGTTTGAAACGTTCAAACTAATGTATACCAAAGATTAGCTTGTTTTTACATAATATTCATGTGACACTTAAAAGTCACTGTGCAGACTGTACATGACATTCAGGGACATGTTTAAAAGCAGTGTAATCAGCTTTCCCTCTGCATGTATTTAGAGTAGTCAGACAGAAATATTCTACTCACTGGTCTTGCAGAGTTTACTTTAACTTTAACTTATAAAATCTTTCAGTAGCATGGTACAAAGGCAGAAAACAGTCCATATGACATCTTTAAAATGAAGTAACACACTAGAATGAAATGCTTCTGAATGATGATACATTAACTGCATTTCAGATTAGTCACAAATAATTTTTAATTATCTATATTTTGGTCAGTAATGTCTTTCACTTGTGGACTTCATGCAGACAGACTGCACTTTCCTTGTTCATCTTGCGGGAGTATTTTTGTGGCATGGAATCACTTGGTATCCACAATACAAGCTGTGCTATTTAGCTGTGATTAGTTACTTAAGTCATTTGTTATTATTTCCATTACCTAATTGGAGGAGCATAATTTATAATCAGCAGGGTGAGTTTGGCTTTCTGAATAAGGCAGTAATTTGTGGGATGGGATTTAGCAGGAAGTGGAATTAGGAAATCTTCCCTTTCCTTGATTATATAGGTCTTGTCCTTAGAATCAATCCTGGAAAGTTATTCTTAACACTTTAGGAAGGGAATATCTTGATTTTAAATGCTTTATTCTCTTTAAAATGGAATGCAGCTTTGCACTTGATATTAATTGTGAGAAGTATTGTCAGTGCAGTTTGGTTTGTGTCAGGGTGTATATGACATGTGCATTGTGTCTATTGCGTACTTGGATATCTTTCATCTGTGGACTGTGGCTCTTCAAGTCACCTGTCAGTTTGAACCTGTAATCAGTGACACAATTGTAGACAGAGGCTAAAGGTTTGGTACAGGGTTCTGGTTAAAGCCACTCCTTGCTCTTAAGGTGGCTTTTTCGTACCTTCTATTCTGTGATACATGTAGGGGAATGAGTTAGGATTTTTGACATCTAGGAGCCAGGAGCTTATTGCTACTTCCCCTTTTGGTTGGACTGGAAGTGTTTATAAGGATACATTTAATGTTAAAGTCAAGGTAATGGTGAGAGTCAGGACTAGCTGGAGACTTCAGCTTTTGCTGAATCTATATAGGGATATTATACTCTGGGTAGGAGTATTATCTTTAACTCTGGACAAATCAAATCAATGTCATTATGTTTTTAAAATATTTTTTCAAGCTTCCGTTTTGGATTGATTTTAGTAAGTTATTTTTTGGCGCCTGAAGTTTTAGTTCAATCTGTATTTGGATTTCAAATTGCGTTTTGAATTCTGCCCAGTAGACATGAGAGACTAAGGTTGAAATAAAAAGTGACAGGACAGTGCATTGAGCCTCTCGCTGGTTGGTGATGAGTGTGAGTGCTTCAGTACTGCTTGGAGGGCAGTTTCGACCTCAGATGAGCTTATGCAGAACTAGTATGTTAGACGTTGCAATGAATTATCTTCAGGAGGTGTTTGCTACTCTTCATGGATTACACAGAGGGACCAGTGTGATCTGGCTTCTGACTCAGATGCCTGCATTAAATACCATCCTGCTAGATAGAATTTCACAGGTGTTTTTATTTTGTATGTTGGCAGTAGCACTAACTAGGATCAATTGTCTGAATTTTCAGCAATCCAGTCCTTCTCTGGAATTTCCTCAGATTGTTTTGGTCAGTGATTGATCTTCTTGTCAGTTATTTTAAATAATGCCTTTTGGCAAATATGGAAATACTGTGAAGATGGGAAAGCTGGAGTGAAGGCAGGTTAGTTCATTCCAGCTTTGTTCAGGCTTGATCTAATTCTGAAGGAAATGCTTTTCCACAAAAGTTGGGTGCAGACATCCCAGATTCTGTAGCTCAGCCAATCTGGGTATTTCTGTAGGAAAATTTTATTTATTTTATACTTCTGTTCAGGTCAACTTTCTGCTTGTTTGTTCTTTCTGACACATATACAGACTCACTTGTTCCCTTTACATTTGATAGACTTTTCCCAACAAGTTCAGTGGTGTGAAAATTTTCAATAAACAATACTTATCACTCTGCCCCACCCCTGAAAAGGAAATTGTAATGGCGAAGGGGCTTGAACAGGAATTGAATCTTGCTTATCTGAGGGTTGGTATTAACAAAGAATTCATTAAGCTGCAGCTCTGGCTCAGGCAGGCTCTTTCCTCCTCCTTTCCCTTCAACCTCTTGGCTGCTTGTCCTTGTCTGGCTCTTCCTCCACCATGGTTGTGAGTATGATTATAGAATATGTTGGACTGGGGAACAGTTCTGGATAGAAAAAAATATTATGATATTGGTGGTACAGATTATATTTCAGCTTATTCACTTCCTTAGGAGACTACACAAATGTTTGTGCTGGGAGGACACTGTGAGAATCAGGATCGGAGGTGGAGTAGGAATGGCTTCAGCCTGGCAAAAGCATCATTGCTGCCAAAGCCTCAGTCTCAGGAAAGTGCTGTGAAAGCAAAGGCAAAGCTGATCAAGTGACCAGATATGGTGTTGGCAGTGGATCTACTTGGAGCAGGGTGTTGGACTACATGAGCTCCAGTGGTCCTTTCCAACCTTAATTATTTTGTGATTCTATGATTCAAAATTAAATCCTTTGACTCTGTCAGGCATTTGCATACATTTTATTCAGCACAAATACAAAGCTAAGATCAAAACTGTTCAACAGAGAGGCCTTCTGATTTGATATGCTCAGCATAGTAAAAGCCATATCACATTCACACAATTTTTGTTTATTAAGAATAACACTACTGAAACTTTTCTTTATTCTTTTCTGCCTTATCATAAGTAAGAATTGCAAAAACAGCACTATTTTGGTACAGTTAGTTGTATATATATAAGTTATGTATATAGTTAGTTGTTATATATACAATCATATATATATAGTTATATATATACAACTATAAGGTTGTTGTATTTGAATTTGTTACAATTTGTTAGTAGTAAATGCTGTGAAAGCTGAAAGGGTGATGTCTAGGTACAAACAGCAGTAACCCTGTACCTGTGCCACTGTCAAATTTTCTGTGATAGCCATGGCTGTTCTTACATAGCCAATGACAAAGCAGGCAGTGCCTTCTGTGGTATGGGACTACCCTTGAAAGCTCTGGTATCATATCTCAGGATCAGTGAGTGGTAGTAGGCTGTACAGTGATGTTGAATATATACCTGTTTCCTTCTTTCCTTATTCCAGCGAAGCTGTTGCTGAGAGCCCTTTTCCTTTCCAAGTTCCTGGCCTCATGTGCAAAATGCAGAGGGAGCAAAAGAGAAGGCAATCATATATATACTGCAGTAATGCAGATATCAAAGAAAGTGCTGAAATCCATGATTCCCATCCATCCAGTGTGTGGTATTCCAACTCTGTCAGTCCCTACTATTTTCCAGTGAGATGATATTAAAAAAAAAATAAATACAATATACTGCACAGAGATCCAAGGCCAAAAAAGGAGCACGTTGTCCAGGGCTCAAAGCGTGCTGTGCTTTTTCAGCAGCCTGCACAATATCAATTCAAAAGACACCATAAAATTCTTTTTAGTATGCATGAAAGTAAAAACAAGATACCTAATGCTGAAGTGTAAATATAATGTGTTCTGTATTATTTTGCTATGTAGTTTGCTGTTTCACGTGGCTCTGCTGCCACATGTCCATGGTGGGAGAAGATCATATGTACTGACTAGCCCTTGTCTCCTCTAAGTGGGGTGAGCTAGGCTGTAGTCACAGCACCCCCACTTGTCAGTGACATCAGTGGTGAGACAAAACAATCCTGAAGGAGAACTTACTCTTTTAAAGGAAGGCTGGGAGCCATTGCACATTACATATTGGCATGATATATACTGGTTATTTGAACTAGAGAGGGCAAAATACCAAGCTTTTTGAGTTTATTTGGGTATGGCTGACAGCTTACTGTCGCCAGCTCTGTGCCTCACCCAGGCTGTGCACGGTGCCTCTGAGTCAGCTGCTGCATCACCTCGATTGACATCATGGCTGTGGTCTGGAGTGTAATAGGGCTGATTCATGTTGATTCATCAGCAGCTCAAATGTCTATACAGTGCTAGACAGAAATCTGGGATATTATTTTTCTCCTTTTATCCTATCTGAGGTATTCCTATTCTTCACCACACTTTGCCCTTAGCCAAGCTTGACTATGAGGACATTCAGTGTTCTGCAGTGTACTGCAAGAAGTTCTTCCTTCTCCTGCCCCACCCCTCTTCCCCCTCATTTCAAGAGACTTTCTCCGATCTTCAGTTGCAGAAGTCCAGTGTCAGATGGGTCCTCACTGTGCTGCCAACCTGTGCATGTCTGCAGGGGGCTGCCCCTTCCGTTCTTGATGCCCATTTAGGCAAGTATTTGGCAATTTTCTTTCCTTTGTTTTTCTTTTCCCTTTACTCAACTGGATCCTAATCTGTTCTTGTCCCTTTTAACTTCATGCAGAACTGAAGAACATTATGACACAACAACATTAAAAGTATTGCAAAATGCTCCTGTATTTTCTGCACAGCAGCTGTGGACAAAGCTCACAAAATTCTGTTATTATGAGCTGCTGGGAAAAATAATGCCTACTGGACACAAGCTGGTTCCTTGCTGCTGTGAATGCTCCTTTCTGACCCCCAGGTGTTCTCTACAGGGCATAGGCACCCCCTAAGCATTTCTGTACCTCACCTCACCACTTCTCTTCTTCACCCTACACGCAGCCGTTCATTCCCATCCCTGCTTCATCCTGCTGGCTTTGTCCCTGCAACTGTGTGGCAGGAAGCAGATGGAACCCTATAGCTGCAATGATCAAAGCTGAAGGGAATTCCATTGCTGAGGGTTATTTATACTCCTGATGGCTGCAGCAGTGTAGTCAGCAGCACAGCATCATCACCCAGTTATCAGGCAGTGCCTGGCAGAGGAAGTGGCTCTGGCTGGAGAGGAGCCTCTCTGGTGGCTTTGCCTTGCAGAAGACTAAGTTTTGTGTAACTGCTCCTACCTGACAGGAGCCTGTCAAAGGAGCTTCAGTGTAATCGGAGTGGGAGATACAGAGGATTGTCTCAATGGGGCCTTGAAAATGTGGTGGGGCGGGGTGAGAAAAATGGAAAGATAGGTGGAAATGAGAGTATGAAAACTCAATGCATCTAGACAAGACTGGAGATGGCTGTCAGAATGGAGATAGGGTTAGAGGAGACTTTACTGGGGAGGGAGAAAGCTGAGCATCAGATCAAGTAGAGGGGTGTTGAAGGGAAATGTCATCTTTTACTAGACAGGTATAGCTAGAAGAAGCTCTGACACACTTCTGAGCACGCTGACTTTTCAGTGACATGGAAATGAGTTTATGTGCCTGAAAATCAGTCTGGTTCCTGCCTTTTTATTTTAACAAAGATAAGACCTGTCCTTACAAATATTTCCTTGGTTATGTTCTCGGGCCATTACAGCTCCAAAAGCCACATGAATACAGCCAGAAGCAGAGACAGAATGATGTGTGGGGAAATTGGTGGAAAAATTCAAAAGCAATTCTTCTTGCTAGTTTTCCTTAGGATATGTTAAAAACAGGCCTATAACTTCCTTAAGCAGTTTCTGGCCAGGCTTCCTAGAGTTCAAACACCTTTAACATCTAAAAATGCTCACCTCTCAGTTCTACAGCTGTGTCCCTCTTGGCTTTCATCAAAATTAGCAGAGCTACCCAAATAGTAGATATGATGAGGATCAGTCCTTTTGTTATCTTTCTGCACATTTTCCCCTGGTCTTTACTGCCTCATACTAAATATGCCCACTGTTTGTGTCAGAGCTCTGTCCCTAGGCTTGCCATGGCACAGACACTGTGGAGGAAGTCCCCTTGCCTATGGTAACACACAGCCCTCGTGTTTTCATTTAGTGAAGGGTAAGCAATGGTCTACAATTTCAGGAAGGATCACTGGTTTGCAATCTCTCCAGGAAATTGTAATGTTCACTTAGACACTATTCTTAGTCTGAATATGTTAAGCCCACTGGTGAAAAGATAGCCACAATTTAAGTTAATTGTACAGTTACTGGAAACAATAAGAGTTCTCTTTGTAGTCAATCCTCCCACTCATAGCATCAGCTAGTTTTGTATCCCCGCTATCTCACACCACAAACCAGTGGGGAGAAAACAGTAATTCTCGACTTTTTTTTTTTTTTTTAGTGGAGGAGGCAACATTTTTGCCTTCTGTGCTGCTTTATTCACCAACAAGCTTGCATTTAACTGAAATTTCCGAGTGTCTCACAAAAGATCAGGTCCTGAGACATCCCAGTGGAACTGTCACTTTATTGTGAAGAAAGAAAAAGACAAAAAAAGAAGTGAAACAGAGGGAATTGGTGTCTGTACTTTCTGTCTTTAGTTTTAGGCTTAGTTTGTTAAACACTGTTAAATGGGGAGATAAGCTGTTTTCAAAACGCTTTTTGATAAAATGCAATCCAATGATACTGTTTCCATATTTTCTCTTCCATTTACTGGGCTGAGAAATAGGTAATGAGGCAGCATTCTGTCTTACCAGTCCAGTCCTAAAACCCAGAGAAATCAAGAGAAATAGGCAGTTTGCCTCTGAAGTGCTAACAGTTGAATCCAAAGGGTCATTGAGCTTGTCACTGATAGGAGAATGTTCTTCTTCAAGTGTAAGAACACTGTTTTAGACTTTATGGACTTGGGTTCCAATGCTGGCAAGAGCTAGATATTGGTGTGGAAAGAACTTTTCCCTGGACATTCAGAAAGAACTTTCAGTAGCTCTGCATGTTTACTCCCCAGAGCAGGAATTTCTATGTGCTTTCTGTGGACAAATACTGGTGAAAGCAAATGCCAAACCATGGCACCACATTAAGGCCAGAAAAACTGCTTAAAATACCAGATTGTTTTTCCCTTTTCTAAGTCATCCCCACTCTTATGGGAACCTTCTTACAACTGCAGCAGAAGCATTTGTATTACTTTGTGGGGAACTATATTGCAAAAATTGCATATTTTTTCCCAGGGGCTGTTTTTCATCTGGATTTGTTCCTTGATCTGGTTAACCATGCATGCACACAAATATTTATGATGGCATAGTACAACAGATGATCTGGGAGAAATTGTGGGAGTGGGAGAAAGTGGGGACTGCTTTATTTGTAATCATGTTCACTTAAAAGAATACCAAACTACAGCTTAAAGAAGAAAGGAATAGCAGTGGGATGACACATCTGAGAAGGGAGCTGAGGCATGTGCATTATTCTCCAGAAATGAAAACACAGCTTCAAATATCAAATGGTGCCATTACAGGGGGTGAATATCAGCTGACACAGCCATTTCCAAATGTTGCAGTCTGCAGGCAGGGAGGCTTTTCAGTAATTCAGTCTGTCTGAAACTTTACTTTGAGGGAGCTGGGAAGCAGAGAGTGGATCTAAATAGCTGCCAAAGCAGTGATCTGCATGTAGATCCTGTGCCTCCACGTGATCAACAAGATCCGAAGTAAGATGCTATGCAAGATTATTTTGGATAAATATGCTGGTGTCTCTGTGTTTGTGCGTGTGCACAGATGGGCTCTTGCATGGTGTTTTTCTCCTGAAGGTGCTCGGAAATGATTTGTCACCAGAAGGAGAAGATTGCACACAGATGTATTTACTTCTATTTTCTTAAGAAGCTGTGCTACTTGCAGTACTCTTCTGGGCCCTACAGTGGCGCAATAGCCTGTCCAAGTCACTGCAGAAAGATGACAGTGGCTCCTTGTTCCATGTTGCTGGTGTTCATCCTGACTTCTGTCACTTGGCACTTGGGCTTGTGTGGCTTTGAGAAAGGGCCCTCTCTGTACCTGCCCACACTCACCAAAACTGTCTCTGCTGACCCTTTGATGGCCTCTAACATTTGCTTAAATATGTCTGAGTTTCATGCCAAAATATCCTAGTTCCTGTGCATTTAGGTTGAGAGGAGAGAAATTGAATAAATGTTGCTTCCTGCTTCCTGAGGGCTCTACTGCACTTTATAAAACCCTTCAGAGACAATTTCCAGTCTAGAAGGAAGCTCACAATATGCTTCCTTATTATTAAGCTAAAGCAGTTGCCAAGTCTTTTCAGAGCCTTTCAGCTACATGTGTGCTGAAATGTTCTCGACAGAAGTCCAAAATGCTGGGCTATGTCAATGCTGCAGTTTCTACTCCCAGTTTGTATCTGTTCTTTCTCTACAGGACCCAAGGTATGACTTAGACGCATCCAAGCTAATTTTGAACATGTTATTTCAGTTGCCTAAAGCAGTCTAGTTAAGGGAGCAAGGAGTTCATAAAAAATCAGGGCAGATTAGGCAGCTCTGTGGTGCTGCAGGTCTATGACTGTCCCTGGTCCAAATGCCAAAAGTTTGGTTCTTTTCACATGGTACAGTATTTTGGGGGCTGTCATACCTTTACATTGTGAGGGACTATACTTCTTGAATACTTCTGAGATAAGTATTTCCTGTTTACACCTGCCTTTTAAGAAATTCTCTAGCACACTACTGCATATAATCTCATAGTTGTACACAAGTAAGAGAAGGGGTTTCTGCTCTGTAGTCAGTGTTGTGGGAGAATGGACTATGTTCAACTACCCTGATTCCAGACTAAATACCAAGTCTAATTTAGCCTGGCATGTCTTGTGTTAGTGTTTCCAGGGACACATGAACCAGTTCCTTTCAGAAATGTTTTTTAATGAATGAAGTTCTGAATATCCAAGTGACACTTCATTATTCACTGCTACTTTATTTCAGAAGATATTGTTTCAGTCAGTATCTCCCAAGCTTTTAAGTGAATAATGTCATTATACCTTCTCCAGAGACTCTCAGGATCAAAGATGTCAGCTACACTGTGATCTTCATTAAAAGGGAAAGACAACAGGGAGAGGGCTGGCTCACACAGTGAAAAGATCTTTTAAAACTCTTTGTCTCTTCAGGCCATAATAATGGAACAATGACTCTCACTGGGTAAGAAGCCGAAATCAGACAATTTGGTAGTTTTCTTCTTTTGTGCATGGGGAAGATGCTTTCCAGATCATCACTAATACTTTGTTGCCCCCACATTTAACTACATAGTAGGAAATCTGATGGGAAGAATGATCTTGGGAATAGGTTTACAGTTCCAGCTGCTGCAAATATAAGGGCAGGATTGTTGGCTTATAAAGCTATGAGTGAAAAATAAGCAAAAATTAATCAATTGAAGGATCAGAAATATGGACAACTTTTTTAGCAGTGATGTTGGATGACTGCATAACTATACCAGGGCCCTGAGGACGCCCCCATTTCTGACTAACCTTGCCCAGCCCTCTGGGGCTCCCTCACACTGCCTACAGCCCAGGATCGCATGCCAGCCCCTGGGACTGCTAGTCCCTTCCCCAGGGATGCTTCAGCAGAGCCACTCTCCAGCTGCCCACAGCCCTGCTCAGCTGTGAGTGCCCCAGGCTGGGACCACCGCAGGCCTGTGTCCCCATCCCCACAGAGCTACCCAGTGCCTGGGGCTGGGACTCTCTTGGGTTTCTCAGTGCCTCCCCAGCAGCTCTGTTTTGCCATCTCATGGGAAGAGGCCAGCCTTTGCAGGGCCCTGACAGTCAGGCTGCTTTTGCTGGAATTCAGCCAGCACCTTTCTGAAGGCTTTTTTCCTGATGCTTTCTCAGATACATGAATACATCTGAGCTGACTAAAAATATTCTTATCTATTATTCAATAATCTCTTTATCTTTCACCTTGCCGCTGGGCTGCTTTGTAAAACTTTAACAATAAGCTCTTTTGATTGAAGTGGAGATAAGGAGTCAGCTCATAAGTGCAGATTTTTGCTGGGGAACAATTTGTGAAACCCATGTGTATTTGGCCTGTCTGTTTGTTTCAAGACCTACAGATAATACCATAGGTAGTGCCCTAAGAAACGGGTGCTTGTTTATTTCCACAGACATTTCAAGTGTGTAACATAGGACAAACACGTTCTTTAACCTTTATTTAAAAATATCTATAACAAAAGCACTGAGCTAAACTCTAATACCTAGGAAGAGCAAAGGAGCTATTTACCAATATGAACCAATGTTCTAATCGGAGTATTTTCATCACTGTATTTTTTTTTTATTTGAATGATTCTTTTTCATCAGAATATTTGGTGAATGTATTTGACAATGTTACCTTAAAGAGTTTATGACAGCCACGTGTTTGAGGCTGGAAGAGGGGGAGGAAGAGAGGGTTACTAATGTGAGAAGATATTCCAGACTGCAACAACCCCCTTTCCCTCTGTCCTGTGTTGGTAATTATGACATGGTTCTGGTTTTGGAAATATGTGGTTTCTATTTTTGCTCCTGAGAAAAAAATAAAGGGAGTACATTTTTCAACAACATTGTGAGAAGAAACTGTCATTTCCCAGCCTGCACAACACGTGCATGCACCATGCACAGGTGGTATGAGAATGTCTGTTTCATGAAGACTTGTTCAGGAGTGATAAAGGAAGCCTGTCACTAACCCAGGCCATGGTAGTGTGTGTGCTCTGAAACACTTGTCCTACCAACCTCAGAAAACTTCACTCCAAAGTATCCAAGGGCTTCCCCAGTACAGATTGGTGGATATCTGTTGCCTTCTGCTGCTTTTGCCACCAGTGTGATAGGTGTGATAGCAGTGACTTTTCCATGCTTGCTGAAGAATCTCTTTCACTTGAGACATCCCTCCAGGTTTCCTGTGTAAGCAGCACTGAAAAATAAACTACCTGTTTTCTCAGGACTTCCTGGAATTATGCTCCCAAAGGAAGGGAGGGTTAAAAGCATTTTTTAAAACAGACTTGTTAATTAAAAATGAATTAAAATATCTTGTTAAACCTCTTTGGCCTTAACTATACTGAAAATATACTGATCTAGCACATAACTTGCATAAATCACAGTTGTGTTTAATACTGTGAGAGCAAGTCACAAATTTCTGCACTTGCTCATTCCAAGGACAAAATGATGTTTAATATTGGGATAGTTAGAAAACAGTTTTGCTGCCTACATTTTAACACTGCATTTTCCCTGTACAGTGTTATTAGTTTTTCTAATTTTGTCTTCAGTAATGTGTTTCTAATTTTGTTGTGGCTGTTGTTCCCCAAGAGTATTTGGAAATGAGATTCAGCATTTAAGAAAATGCTTAGATGTAACAGATTTCTAATAAGGAAATTGATGAAAAGAGTATTTCTAACTATAAATCATGAATACTTTATCATTAATACATGAAAAGTTGCTACTGTTTGTTTGGTAGTGAGTTTTCCATTCCTAGTGCATATAACCACTTATTTCTCCTGGGCATATTCTGTGCACATCTGGAAATCTCCATGCAGAAGGGCCAGTTGAAATGTTTTCCACCAAAGTGTATGGCAGATGTGCTAGAAACCTTTTAAAACAAGAGGGCTGTGTGGCCACTGCAGCGTTATGGCATTATGACCAAGAGGCTGGTTTAATTTGGAAGCAACAGCAGAAATTTCCTTTCAGATAGAATAAAGTTCAATTTTTCTTTCACTTATCTGGAAAAGTTGGCTTACTCAAGATCTAGAAGGAGGCATGTATGGCTAGGCAGGATTCAGGAATTCCAACAGTGGCTCTTCTTCACCTGTGTGCAGAGGTGATCCATATCTTGCTGTATGTGCCTTCTCAAGAGATGGATTTTTCTTCTGGGGGAGCTCTTCTCCATGCTTCCTTGTTGACACAGCTTGTCTGCTCTACCCTATGTCTCCCCAGTGTTTTTATCTGAACCACTGGGGACATCTGGAGGTAAAAGGAAAGTCCCAGACCAAGAACTTTGAAATGGCCAGTGCTCACTTTCACTAATGGACATAGCATCAGCAAAGGTGTCAATGGGGCTTACACTTGCAGATTTCTTGATTTACATTAATGTAGATTACTCAAACAGGATAATGTGTTAAAAAAAGGATTATCTTGTGGGCCTTGTTTTCCAAATATCAGCCCAGAGCAAGTTTTTACAAGTGATATACAATGGCCTGATAGAAATGTTTATGGTAGAAATTCTGCCAGCTCTTTAATGCCAGTAACACCCTGGCCACTTGGTCACTGGAGGACTTTGTTGTCAAAATGACTCTTCCTTTTGCAAATGACAATATGTCTGGGGAATATTGCTCGATGCTTCTAAGAGTAGAGGCCTTGTGCTGATTGGTGGTTAGCTAAAGCCACAGGTCCTGGGTGCCCATGTCCCCATGCAGCTCTGCCAGGGACAAAAAGAGTGGGTGCTCCTGCAGCACTTGTCATCCTCAGGTGGGTTCACAGAGCGTGTGGGACCTGCTCCTCACCAGCTGCACTCACTGATGGCTGCAGAGCTCCAGTGGAGCTCTTCTGTGGCTCGGGGCAGGAATGACCCTGGTGGTACATGGGACACATGCTGCCTGTTGCTCCACATATTGCTTGGAGAGAAAGCAGCATGTGCCCTAAGCCAGGACATGCAGCACACCCCAGCTCAGGCACTCATTGCTTGCCATGGCTGGCTACCACATCATGCCTGCCTGGAGACTGGACTTCTCTATCAGACTAAATAGACAACGATGTCTTTATTAAGGTATTTTTAATGGAAACATACCCATGAAGCATAAGGCTTCCTAAATTCTTTTGGCTACTCTGTGTCTGTAGGCAATTTTCTACCTCCTTTTGATCCTGATTTAATTTCCCAGACTTGGAACGCTCCTGGTAAAGAGTACTAGATATGTAAAATTATACTATGTGTCTAAGTAGTATTCAGTGTCCTCGTGGAAAAAATGTTGACATGGCCAGCTCATGACAGGGCACTCTGCCTTCGTGGAACTGCTGGACAACCTTTCTGTGGACATGCCCTTGGGAGATACTCAGAAACAAAGGTCTCACATGTTGATGTGGACAGAAGATACCTAGATTTTGAATAGAAGGCAAATGTATTTGCTGAGCCATTCTTGGGAGCACGACAGCTTGTACAGTAATGTATTTGTTATCATTGACCTGATCTAGCAGCAAGTTTTGTTCAGCACATAATGTATAAAAACCCATGAAAAATAATATTGTGATATAAGACCACTGAGCTTTAGCTAACATGGTACATTGCCTGCTTTCAGTTTTGACTCAATTCAATATAAATTAGTGCCAGTTGAATTTCATTAGTGACCCAAGTAGAGAGTTGTGTTTTTGTTTTCCAGAAAGTTGCTGAATCACAACACTGTGTAGAGTATATTCCTCAAATGGCCTTTCTCTATTGATGGAAGAAAAAACAAGCAAAAAAGAAAGCAGCAGCAAACCTGTATTAAAGTCAAACAATGACCCATATTATGAGGAAAAGTAATAATATCCTTTTATTTTATTTTATTTCTCATGCTGCATTGCCTTGGAATTGAAGTGCATAGAGTATTCCTTTTCTCTTTTACTGCTATATGGCTTTTGCTTAACAATTTATGCTGCAGTGCTAAGACCTGCTCTTGCTCCCCAAGAGAAACACACTAATATATTATTAGACCTAAGTGCATGGGAGGGAAAGCTCTTAGTGTAATTTTTTATGTATAAATATTGCATGCTTTATACCCATCCTTAGACATTTACCAAAATATATGTTATCTGATGCACACCCTGGTGGCCAGTCTTTCTGCGAGAACTCACAGGTGCAACACAGTAAATAATACATGTGTGTATTGTATTGTGCTCTGTTTTTTATTTCTGATTGTTATTTTTAATGTAAGAATGCACATACTACTAGGTCAAGCTCTGAACAGATATTTTTAGCTGTTACTCCTTTGATCTCTAAGACTGAAACTGAGTTGGTTTAATAACACTCAGTTTCTGTTAAACTTTATTTTTGGCTACAGCTCTGTATCTGTTAGAAAAAAGAAAGAAGAAAAAGATATTATCCTCTGTTTTATTGCACACAGTAAGGCAGAAGCTTTTGGTACAGATTTGTGTCATGCTCAGCAAACACAAATCTGTCTAGGATGGGCCTTCTGGGCTTTACAGCCATACGAATAACTACCAGCTTTCTGGACCTTCAATACAGGTATACATAGCTTAAAGAATTAAATATTTTTGTGTATGCACATATGAATTCAAATACAATAATGTTCAGTTCAGTCGCATAGCCTCTACTGACAGTAACTGACTATGACATTTCTGTATAATCTATCTTCTGAATTGGCTCTGCTTAATACTGCTTCTCTTATGTTGTCTTGTTTTTATTTTTTTTTCAACAGGAAATGCCACACTTTTCTGATTGCCTCTTTCCTTTTCTTCTAGGCACTGCTTTGTTACTTTGGCTGTAGGTGTTGGAAGATGAAATTCTGCTCAACTTCCAGGCAAGCAAATCTCCATCCTGCAAAGTGCAGAGAAGCTGCTGAAATGCTGGGGCAGAGAGACTGGGGGAAATACAGAAATTCCTGACTGCCTGTAGGGCACAAAGTATGAACACAAAGAAGAGGGAGGAGGAAGATGGTAGGTGTGAACCCGCGGCTCTCTTGCCCACGCCCTGAGAAGCGGGTCTGGAGCTGCTCCCCCTGTTTGCAGAGGAACTGCTCTGGCCCTTGCATAGGGCTCTAAGACATTTTACTCCTCTACCTTTCTTCTTCCTTTCTCTTAGGGTCATCACTTAAGGTTGTAAACTCCTCTTGCTAAAGAAAAGAAGGCAGCCTGCTCCCTCTATAGGCTTCCTTGGTTGTTGCTTTCACGTACCAGCCATCCAGGGGATCATGCAAGCTTTTGAAGACCATCACAAACACTTGAATTTCTGTTAAATTTAGAGATTATTTTTATGTGTGTACATGTGTATGAATAGGCATTTGTGTGTGTATGCATGTGCATATGCCCACACGTTCTCTAACACCTATGTATATAGCTAAAGTCATGTATGGAGCTGTTTTGCTGTTTAATTTCGGTCTTTTTTTAGAACAAGTGCATGATCTTTTTGTGTGAACTTGCTGTTTGTTAATGGTTTATGACAACCTCCTGACTGCATCCTACCCTTATGAATGGAAGAGGCACCATCTGAGCCAGCAGTTCCATGAACTCAGGCACGCTGCACGCTTCCTTCCCAGTGTCCTCTATCCCAACTGCTCTTCTCCTCTCTCTGTCCCAGGATTCTGCCTCCTCAGTTGCACCAGCACTGCAATTTCCGGCATCCTTCTGGTAAGAAAAGCAACCTGTATTAAGAACAACTCTGTAAATAATGACCTTATTTGTAATTTGGATCAGCTCAGTGACCTGATTTACAGCACAAACCCAAAAACTGTTGCAGAGAAGCATGAGTGTGAAGAAGCAGCTGGAGGCAAGGCAGGGATGGGAGACAGACATTCCTAAGCTGTCCTTGCAGCTGAAGTCCCCCTTTTGTATAACTACATCTGCCAGTGTACCTTTGCTCAGGCAGAGATGTCAAAGGGAATTCCCCTGCACTGCCTGAAGTAACACTTGAGGGAAAAACTGACACATCAGTGAGTTATATATTAACCATTATAGAGAGTGGCAGCATGACAAGGCAGTGAGTTATTGATAAAAAATAGCAACATTTCCATTATGCAGGGCATAGGTAATAGCTCCTAGGAAAAAACAGCCCAGCTCTTTCCATTAAATTATTCTGTTTTCAATTCTTCCATACTTTCTGAAATGTGAATATATTGTTCAGATGTTTTCAATGCTAAATAAATGCCTCTGGTTGTTTCTTGTGGGTAGCTGAGGGGAGAAGGCAGGAAATGTTTCAGCTAAAATGCTGCAGCTATTTCAAGGAAGTGTCAGAAGAGCAGCCTACAAGATTTCAGGAGTTACAGAAAAAAATAATCATAGCAGTCATTCAGCACTGTGCTCAGTTTTCCCTCCCAAGGTCTGACCTTGCTCTATGTTCAGCATTATCAGAGATCTGCTGCAATGAAGTTTAGGTTCTTCTGTCTCTTATGACACAAATTAAATGCTTTAACTGAAGTTTAAAAGCAGAACCTTGCCAGAGATGACAAATGGGTGTATTATATGTTTCCAATTAAATGACTGATGTTTTATTTATCTTTGAACTTTCTGATGAAAGCTGAAGCATAATGGCGAAAGAAAAAATAATTCAAGTTATATAACACCTCACATATGGAATTGATAATGCTCTGTTTTTATATGGCATACATTGCTCTTCAGTGGTTATATACATATATATATGTATAATGAAGATGATCCAGTTTGATGTCCAATATCTGCTGTGTATTTATTCAAAAGATTTAAACTTTTTGACTGAAGATGAGATTTTTTAACAGAAGATCTTTCCTTCAGTCAATATGTTTTGCTACTCAATGAAAAGAACCCCATCCATGTTTCAAGTCAGTTGTTTGGTTTTCAAGAGACATTTTTTTGACCTTCAAAACCACAAAAATCATCCTTACTTTAGACCAAAATACTACCTTTTTGAGTTGAAAAAAAGACAACTCTCCTTTTTTTTCCCCCAAGCACTTCTTATTTCAGTAGTAACATATTTCCTTAAAGTTGTATGTTTGGAATTGAATTGCATGGAATTTATGTAGCCAAGGCTTTAAGCACTCTTACATAATGAATAATATAACCAAAATCCCTAAGGTCTTTTTATCAGGAACTCAGCTAGACAAACACTTAGAGAGACCCTTTTTCTACTCCCACTACTCTGCAAGTATGACAAGGTGATAAGGTGAAATAAAAAGGGGTTCAGATGAGAAAAGGACAGCATTAAATACTGATGCATACAGGAGAGCTGAGGGTAGACCATGTTCAGGGCAGGATATTGCTCAAGTGTGTTTGGGAAGTACTGACACGGATTTCCTCTCCACCCCTTAGATCTGCTGACCTCTTCATGTGGGTCGGGGTTGCCTTGGCATGTGGAAGCTGCATCTTCTTTCATCCCACCCTGACCTCTTGAAGAAAACAGAGGCATGAGTAAGGGAGATGAATGATTTTGTTAAATAGCTGGTGCTGGCTGCCAAGGAAGCAAGATGTGACAGAGGAGAAGAGCGGTGAAAGGCAAAAAGAGATAGCCAGGATTAGGTCAAAAGGAAGGCTAAACAAAACCAGAGAGAAACAGTTAGGCAAAGACTTAATCCAGGGATGACTGAAGCAGAGTTTCAATAGTTTTGATAAAATCAAGGATAAAAATGAACTTAAGAATAGTGTGATTGTTGTTTGGATGCCAGGGCACTGTATGTATACTAGCATTGCAGATACTGATCATCTCTAAGCTGGTGCCAGAGGTCTGTCACACACACCAAATTGGAATTACTGCCAGTTTTCTGAGTACAGTGTGTCCAGATGATTATTACAAGTCTGCAATGAGAAGCACACAAGTTATGCTTATATCTAATATTCAGACTCCAGGGAAAGGGCAAAGAAATGTAGGTCTTTTATGTGACAATTTTGATCAGTCTCATAAAAAAAAAAAAAGCAGCTTTGTACTTGCCCATTAATTAAACACCTGTTGTGATTAAAATACAACATCAATTTCTGCTTATTGGAACTGTTTTGTGTACAGGCTTTGGCAACATCGTTTCTCCTCACAGGAAGAAGACTGTAAGACAGCCCAGCATTACCTTTCAGGTGCTTATGCCACCACACAACTGTATTGCTCCACCAGGGTGTTGCAAAGAATGCCTCACAACGTGGAGCTACCCAAACCTAACAAAGCTTGGGAACAGCTTATTTGTTACTGTATGCATGACCTCATCTTCAAAGGAAGACTGGCATTAGCAAACTTAAGATGATGGAAAGGGAGGAGTTGGTTTAAAATTCATTTGAGCAACAATAGGGTTCAATTAAAAAAAAAATCCATTATTGTCATCATCCCCTTTGCCAGTTCTACATGTAAGTGCTCTTTTTTATTTCAGCAGAGGCAGTTGCCACAAAAATCAGGACGAACAAATTTCTCATGTATGTACCGAAGCAATGTCAGAAAGTGGCGTTCAGAGCAGTTGATATGGGTATTTGTGCTGCTCAATGGGGCCATGAAGATCATGCTTTGGGCTGGGGGCAGGCACCTGTGACTGCAGGGCAGAGGAGGGAGCTGCCAGTAGCTGCCAGCAGCTCTACTGTCAGACTTATGCAAAGCATGACTAAAACAATGCCACTTCTGAATACAAAATTCCCCTATTTCTTTCTTGCTCTAGTGAGAAGAGCTCTGCAGATGTGGAGACAGGGACAAAAGCAGCTAGTATTTCCTCTCTTTCTACATGCTAGTCAGCCCTGTTCATGGGGCACTGGCTCATCCCTCTGGCTTCTGAGCTGAGAAAAGAAGATTCTCCTCTTCCAAGTAACTAATGAATCATCCCTTTTAGTACATAGCATGCATGACTGCATTGTTAAAAGCAGTCTTAATCACTCACTGAGAAAAATGTTATTGATCATTTCTCCCTTTTTGTTGTTAAGTGGAAGCCTTGAGAGTTGTTACTCACAGCCTGTATGCTGTGGCAAGCCCAGAAAGACTTCTGTAGATTTTCAGATAATTGCAGGAGCTCTCTGCATCTTATTCGTTGCATCTTCCTAGTATAGCTATAATTTGGAAAACTAGTAGATTTCTTAGTTTCATATTATTCTAGAAATCACTGTTTTGCAGATGGATTTGGCCTGAACTTTACACCAAAATTCAGTGAAGAGAAGAATTTGTGGTAGGCAACTGACTTGTAGCAGGGAATAGGGCAAAACAGCTTCTGGGCTGGAGGGAACCCACCCACCCCCTCGTTTTGCGTTTAGCTCCGTAGTGGTGTTGGACATGCCGTGCATACAGCAGTTCACCCTAGATTGTGAGCATAAGACTGTTCAACAGAACAGTGAAATAAGGAAAACATAAGTAGTAAGAGTAAATTTGATGGTTCTTGACAACTTCCTGGAAAGAGGATGAATGGGTTTGAGGCAAGAAGTAAATTCTCTTGTTTACTTGGAATTGCCAAAAGCAGACAAAAGTGAATAGGTAAAATGTTTTCAATGTGATGTGGGAGAAAATGTATTTATAGATATTTCAAATGTAGACAGATCTACTAATTTGCATGCTTGTGTATTACTGCATAAAAAATACTAGGGTGAAAGATTATTAATGCCAAATGGTAAAGTTTTCAACTGGTGCAGGATGCCATTGTTAAAACAGTCTATATCCTCTTAGATCAGTCTTTCTATGTTTGTATGTCTATTATATGAGTATAATATGGTTGTATTCTATTATTACATCCAACTTATTTAATTGAATCAGTCAATTGTTCATTCCTCCACAAAAGCAAAAGAAGCTACAGGCCCTCCATGGAGGATGAGGAGTAAGACATGTAGGGACAGTTCTGGTAGTGAGTGATTGAAGCATGTTTGTTGTTATAAATTTTTTTCTGTTATTTCCCCTAAATAACCTTTCTCATTGATTCTGAACAGAGAGTTTCCCCACGTGCCTCTCCATGATCTACATGACACATTGCTGGTCAGCAGGTCCTCTGCTTTCCCACCACAGCCTTCCTTAGCTTCTGGAAAATGGAACCAACCTTTGCCCTGAGCAGAGGGGTAAGAGGGGTAAAAAGGCACCAAACTAGTGATTGATTGTGTAATGATACTAAAACACATGCATTACAAGACTTCATCATGTTTGACTGTAGCTGGGAAAAAAGGTGATGTAAAATAATGTATGATGATAGTTTTCTTTCAGCATCTTTGCCTAGCACTGGATAAGTAGCTTTTTGTTTCTTGGGCTATCATTTTTGGGAAAAGTATTGCCATCAGCTGTAGGTCTTAAAAATATCCTTAGATATATAGAAAGGAAATGGGATTTATTTTGAGACAGAATCTTGCTCCCATGGTGCATTGCTTGATGAACTTAGTCACTTGATGGAAGCATGCTGCCATGGAGGGAACAGCCCTTGGGATCTGTCCGTGTGTCAGCTCAGCTCTCAGAGAATGACAGAAACCATTGTGGAGGAAGCAGATCTTCACAGTGCTATCACAAAGGAAGAGCAGAGAAGAAGACATTTGAGAAGAAGGGCATGCTAAAGACCATAGCAAAACTGCATTTGGTGTCTTCCAGGGAAGATTCAGTGAGAGCAGAGATTTAGAGTGAGTCTGTGGGAACCAGGGCTTGTCTCTGACTGACCTGGAGGCTCAGAGACCCAGGCAGGGGTCTCAGAAATCTTGGAACAGAGCCCAGAACACCTGTGATTTGGATTTTAGCCCATGGGAAAAATTGTCAACTTTAAAAGAAAAATTACAAGTCACAAGAGTTTAAATAGAGTAGTAATAAGTTTGTCACAGGGTGTAAAAGTAGATTTTGGGTTTTAGTACAGGGGGTAGGTATTGCCAAGATGGAGGAACCTCGTGGCTTTTTGGGTTCTTCCTTCTTCTTCACCTTCTCCATTTCTGCTGTGACAGGGATATAAGTGATTGGTTTAGAGTAGAAATTGACTGTCTAATGTAGAGGATAGGTATTGGAGACTGCTAGTAAATAATCTGGATGTAACCTTTAGTATAAAAGAGAAACACGGCCTCTGAGGGGGGAGAAGGCCTTCGACTGTCTTGCTGGAAGGAGCTCGGCCAGTCAGAAAGAAAATGTTTTAGATAAGAACGAATAAACAACCTTGAACATAAGACCTGAAGAGTTTTTGATTTTCTTCCATCTAAAGCATGGAAAAAGGATTTTGCTAGCTTGGGGAATTTCTGCAAAACAGCAGAGAACCCGACATGAGCCTTGCTGATGGGTAGCTCGGGAGAAAAGCCAAGAAGCTCCAGAGGCCTCCGCAGGTTTTTGGTGGGGGCTCACATTTTGTGTGATTACCCTATAGATGCAGAGGAATGTAACTTATAGAGCTCAAATCCCAGCCATCCTCTGAATGGGATCTAAAGAATCCTAAAAATTCAGTGAGAAGCAAATTATAACTATACAAAATTCTAGCTTTTACATAGTTTTGTCTTTGTAGGAAATAGCTTGGGCCTTGACAGCTGCAAGTGGACAGACCTGCTATAATCATCTGTAACAGTTTTCATGATACAAAGATAGTTATAGTAGCCAGCTCTTGCTCTTTGTGAGTAGCAGGCATCAGGAAATCAACATCTTTAATAAGAAACAGCAATTTGAACTTCTGACTGCTACTTCATTTTGAAGTCTCTTTAATACTCTTAAAATATATTTCAGTTTAATAACCCCATTTAGCATCAATTTTTGCTTGGATCTGAGAGCACCTTTTATTATCTGCTTTTTCTTACATTTATAAGAATAGTACTTAAACATCAAAGGAACCTTCAAAAAAAAAAAAGCTTTTTGGATCACTTCAGTAAATTGCTTATTGCTATTAATTGCCCACCACTTCATAAAAGCCCTTTTTGTTTATGGCTCTTCCTTGTGAAGCCCCAGTGAGACTGAGATAACTCCATCTCTGGTATCCCAATATTTAAAGTATGAGATTTTGACCCTCATTGTGCATTTTTTTTCCCTTCATTTTCCCATGTATTTCTAAGTCTCAGGTCTCCTTGTGAATCTTCAGAGCCAGGTCGTTACATTGTGCATCTGGAGGATTCCCACTGGTTCCCACACTCAACCATGTCTATGGTGGTGGTCTCACACACCTCTCTGACAGGTGCATCCACATGCTATGCACCTTTCCATGCCAGCAGAGCCCCAAGCTGTGTTACTACCTAACAGGAACATCAGTCCTTAATGGGAATCAGAAATAAGGATGACCAAAAAAGCCCTGCTAAGTCATGAATGAAATGTAGTAGGTTTTCTCTTTCCTTGATGTAGACTGGAATATTGATTTCAAAACCATACTGAGGTCAGGTCCCACTATGTGCAAGAGAGCCAAGAGTCTAATGTTCAATATTGGGAGATTTCTTTGAATGTCTTGAAACACTGAATGCCTCCTCATTTCTTTTTCTGCCTTGGGCCAGGCAACAAAACAGATGTCCTATAAAAATTATTGTGGACATAATATTGATGGGCAGCTGAGAAATGATGTTGCGGTAGATGACCCTCACCTCCTTCCTAAAGAACATTTTTACCCTTATATTTTTGCAACTATACTGTCAGAATGCAGGAATACATTACGTAAGCTTAAAAATTTAAAATTTTCATACAAATCAATATTGTCCAAGTGTCTACCAAAAATAGGGCTTTGTTATTCCCTATGGGAAATCTCTCTATTTGATCAGAAATATCTAATACAGATAAAGTGGCCTAACTTCAGAGAGTACATTTGATTTTCCATTTCTTGATCATTCAAATCACCTGGCAAACTCATCAAGAGATTTTGGTGCACTAAACACTATGCAGGCAGTTAAGCCACCACTCGCCCATTTTTTAGGTTGGGTGATTTTATTTGGCATTGTAATCTTAAATCTTAAATTTAAAAAAAAATCTTTATATGATGCTCTTCTTGCTTCTTTGTTTTTAAAACTTTTTGAGGCAGAGATGGTCCATGCTAAAACCTTCTGCAATATATATCCAGTTTTGGGGGAGCCATTTCAGTGCCAAGCTGGAAATAAGGAGTGAATATTTGTTTTCAGAGCAGATACATCACTGGCATTGCTCTTGCCATTACAGCTAACAATCATCTAAGAAAGGAGAGGTATACAGTCCTGGCTGGCATTATGTGGCTTGGCAATTTGGGCTTCAGAGTCCTTAACTGTAGATCAGAAAAGTTACCAGCACAAATAGCAAAATTCCAGGTGTTATGCAAATTTATTCTACCTAACAAAATGTATTAACATTGTTTTAAAGCAGTTACTGCCTTCTGCCAGTTTTATAATGGATTTGATGTGGAAGATTTTTGCCTGCAATCAACAGAAAGTATAAAACTGCTTTAACACTATAACCCAAACACTTCTTAGTTCAGATGATACAGAAATTTAGTGATGCCTGTGTATTTGTTCCAGATTAAATCTATATTGTTAGTTGACCCAGTAATGCATCTATCTGGCATTAATGGAAAGGAGCCTCAGCTGTTGAAGGGTTGATCCTTGATAACTCTGTAACCATGTGGTATTTCATCGTGCTACATGAAATGCATTTGTACTTTTTCCTTCACTGATGCCCTAGGCTTTGGCACATGCATTTTATTTTCCATTCATAAATTAGATGGTTTTTTTTGTTTTTTTTTCCTTTTTTTTTTTTTTGCTTTACAATTTTATGAAATTGCAGATTGTACCTACTCTATACCAGAAGATGAGTGAAAGGTCCTACTCTTTAATTTTTCAGTGCTAATATTTTAGCTAAAAAAAAAAAAAAGCAGAAGAAAAAAGCTTAACTGAGAAAGATTTTTAATCCTCCTTTGTTTATAACCAAGATCCTTCCTCATGTCTAAATCATTACTACAATTGCTACATAGACAGGTTTGGCTAGTACTGCAAGAAAATCAAGGGCTGGCCAGCCAGCATTTAGCAGTGTGCATTTAGCTGTATACCTTAAAAATATCATTTTGGTTCCTAGGTGCAGTAGACATTAAAATACAAATCTGGATGACTTTGAGAGCTTAACTTTATAATAACAGATACTGTTAAACATTATATGGTTAGTGTAATGCTATGGGTCTATTTATTTACTGTTTAAAGAAAGCCTGTTAACCTCCTTTTATAGTTAAAATCTGGCCTCTTTATTTAGCAGCCTGTACTCTGACCATTTAAAAATGTTTAACTGAATTGCTGATGTAACACATGTACACAGTGACTCTCAATAAAACCAACATTTATTGCATTTACTTATATACAAGGCCATGGACAAATAGTGCATTAATGTTCAGAGGGTGGACAGTGTTTGAAGCTGTATGGACCTTCCTATTTTTAAAAAATCAACAAAAATAACCTAAGCAAAAGCTTGTTATTGCACTTGGTTAGATTTTTGTTTGGGAAAAAAACCAACCCATGTCAGACCATCAGCATTTTTTGCAGTTGTGCAGAATGGTCACCAAAATGATGCCCCTAACTTATTATCATTATCATTAGATCTTCATGCACTGAAAATTCATCAAATGTTTCTGCTGTAAATAGGAAAGTCCTACTAAGGTTAGTTTTAATAACTATTAATACTGACATGCAAATGATCACTATTTCCCCTACTTTCATTTGGCATTTAAAGTTTTTTGCTTAAAAATCTTTGAAATAGTCTCAAACCTGCCTAGACTGATGGAGATAAGTTTGTGTCTAAGAGGAAGGAAAGAGAAGCTGCATGCCAAGGCGAACAGATAATTTGGTATTCAAAATATTTTAATTTTACTCTGCAGTGAAATTCCACAAAGCTTCTTTCTTGTTCCTTTTGACCCATTTTCTGTGCCATTTACTGGAAAGTACCTAGGCAAATTGCCAGCAATTCCTAACATCTCTGTAGTAATGGATTCAGAATGGCCATGGTATCACCACAGCTTTTTATGGTGGAATTTGAAAATGTTTCTTTTGTGGCAGGCTTTCAGCTTTATGCAGAATAATTTCTTAGTTGAGGCATTTGGCAAAGAGTGCTTTGCATGACTCAGCAGCAGATCTTCTCCATCTCAGATTTTGGTTATATTAATATGAGGTTTATTTTTTACATGAACTTATACATGTTTGTGACGCAAGTTCCCTTGCATGCCTCTTGGGTTTCTCTAATTCCAGTGCCTGTCTCTCCAGCTACTCCAGCAGACCTACATGGCATATGCTACACGAGGCTTCAGTACTGAGGTGGGCGGAAAAGGAATCAGTAACTGGAACAATTTTTTTGTTGATAATAGAAATAATTCTGTAATTCTGCCCTTCACTGGGGTTTCTTAAGGGAGAGCTGTGCAAATTTTAAATGTTAAGATTCTGTAAAACTAGAATGAAGTAATGACTTGGAGCTCTTGGATTTGGTATTAGTGCTAGCCATGCAACCTTGATTAGTACACACACTCACTACTCATGCAAGTAATTGCACTGACTTGAAAGAGGCTCTCTGTAGCACAGGAGCTGGCCCTGAGTCATCAGCTCTTTGTTAGACATCACCATAGAGTCAGCCAGGTTCTAAAGCAGCTGAGCAAACACACTCTCTCTAATACATGCAGGGCAAAGTACTGGTGCTCTGGCCAAACTCTTCAGTACCATGAGTGAAGAATTGGAGAGCTGTTATTTTTCCCTGTAGTGAGAAGGGAATGGCTCAGGAACCATTGGTGATTAGTTCAAGCATAGACTTAAACTACCCTATACTTGCTAAATAGCTCTGCCTTCAGCTGAAAATACATTTTTGACCAAATCTGCACTTCATAAACCTCCCAAATTTTATTATACACCTTTCATAGAGTCATTGAGGTTTGTAAAGACCTGCAAGATCATTAAGTCTGACCTTTGACCAAATTTCACCATTTAAACTAATTCATATCCTTTAAGCAGTGTTCAACTGCGTTTCATAGAACTCAGCTTAAGAGGAGAGAGCTTCAGGAAAAGATGGGTAAATTTGAATGCTGCTTAATGAAAGTATATGGAAAAGCTCACAGTGTTAGTCAAAAGTGTACAGTTAAAGAGCTAGGTAAAAGAAAACCAACCAGAGGCTGATACCTTTTATAAATAGGATTCTTAGAAACAGCATTTTGAAAAAATGGGATACTTTTCCAGTGCAACACATCGTGAACCAAAGGAGCTTGTGACCAAATGATTTTGAGGTCAGGAATTTTACATGACTGAAAATAGTCATCTGTATAAACACTGAAAACATGTAGGACAATAAATGGCCCAGAAACTTGTAGGCCCTTAGTGTAAGCAAGCATATGTACTGTGCATATGTTACACGTGTTCCTTGGCATTTTCTACCAAATGACAGTGGCTCTTTGTAGCCCTCAGTTGGAGTAGAATATTGTGTGAACACCGATTCTTGTGAGCCATGGTCCAGACATCATTGCTTTTTATTTGACTTTTTTTATAGTCATTGAAACCAAAGAACAACTCCCCAAACTCCCAACAAACCCTGAAGTCATCTACTGTAAGGTCTGAGAAGTGCTGGTGCACACTGGGCTATCCTGAAAACTGCTTGTACGGTCAAAAGACTGATTTCAGTTCTGTACTGAAATGAAAAAATGCTGGCCCTGACAGATATGCAAGAGGTTGTTGTAGTTCAGATTCTCAGCCTTCAGCTTGTGTTTAAGGATAAGGTTCCCAGCTAGTTTTGGAAAAATCTGCTGTGATTTTGTTCTGAGACTTCTACCAACAACCGACTCTTTAGAAAGGCACCTTCTAACCCTCCTGTCACCAAATCCTTAGCAGAGTTTATGAGCTTGGATGAAATGAAAGTTTACAGCTCCCATGCCCAAGGACACAGCCTATTTACCAACAGCTGGAATTTCTATTAAATTTTCGGAGAGCATATATGAATTCATAGGCATTACCCTACACACAATAATTAAAACCAAGGACTTCCACTAGAAATGGGCAGACTTAATTTTTTCCCCCTGGATCTCTGCCCCAAGGATGAGTTTCTACGTGCATTCTCTGGTATGTAAAAGCAGCCACACTGCAGTCTTTCTTTACAGCCAGGATTCAATGGGGTCTCTCCTCTCCCTGGATACCTACTTAAATTTGTAGGAACTTAGTACCTTTGAGCCTTATCTGACTCTGCTGTATCTGAAATTGGCCCAGAGATTAACAAGTTACTGTTTGAACAGGGAGAAACATGCATGTGTTCTAACATCCACACAAGGAAAGGATCATGTATTTCCTTTCAAGTCTTGCTAAAAAAAGCCTCCTCTGATAAAAGACTTTTAACTTCTAGTGTCCTCAAATCTCTATCATCTTCCTCAGCACTTAGGAATTGCTAACCTAGGAGAGTAAAAAACATTCTACAAAGATGGTTTGGTCAAGTTACTTGGGTCTTGCAAATTAAGCACTCCAGCAGTTTGTTGTGTAGGCTGTGACTCTTGTCGAAATATCTATAAAACTTGCAGTCATTTCTGCTTACATTCAGAGTATCTATGGTCTGCCTAAATATTTAAAGATCTATGCAGCTGTATAAGACCAATCTTATTCCCATTATTAATCCCAAGTACAAAATTCAGACAAAACCCTAACTGCCAAATTTCAAAGCCATTTTATACTATGGACACATGAAAACGATGTCATGGGTGTGACCGAAGTCACCACCCATCAGCTGAAGCCATCGCCAAACGTGTGTGTGCTCTTAAAGCGCTTCAGCTGTGGTTGCAATGGCATTAACTGAAGCACACCGTAGGGGGAGCAAACAGAGTCCAGTCACAGAACGCTGCCATGNCTATTAAATTTTCGGAGAGCATATGATATGAATTCATAGGCATTACCATACACACAATAATTAAAACCAAGGACTTCCACTAGAAATGGGCAGACTTAATTTTTTTCCCCTGGATCACTGTCCCAAGGATGAGTTTCTACGTGCATTCTCTGGTATGTAAAAGCAGCCACACTGCAGTCTTTCTTTACAGCCAGGATTCAATGGGGTCTCTCCTCTCCCTGGATACCTACTTAAATTTGTAGGAACTTAGTACCTTTGAGCCTTATCTGACTCTGCTGTATCTGAAATTGGCCCAGAGATTAACAAGTTACTGTTTGAACAGGGAGAAACATGCATGTGTTCTAACATCCACACAAGGAAAGGATCATGTATTTCCTTTCAAGTCTTGCTAAAAAAAGCCTCCTCTGATAAAAGACTTTTAACTTCTAGTGTCCTCAAATCTCTATCATCTTCCTCAGCACTTAGGAATTGCTAACCTAGGAGAGTAAAAAACATTCTACAAAGATGGTTTGGTCAAGTTACTTGGGTCTTGCAAATTAAGCACTCCAGCAGTTTGTTGTGTAGGCTGTGACTCTTGTCGAAATATCTATAAAACTTGCAGTCATTTCTGCTTACATTCAGAGTATCTATGGTCTGCCTAAATATTTAAAGATCTATGCAGCTGTATAAGACCAATCTTATTCCCATTATTAATCCCAAGTACAAAATTCAGACAAAACCCTAACTGCCAAATTTCAAAGCCATTTTATACTATGGACACATGAAAACGATGTCATGGGTGTGACCGAAGTCACCACCCATCAGCTGAAGCCATCGCCAAACGTGTGTGTGCTCTTAAAGCGCTTCAGCTGTGGTTGCAATGGCATTAACTGAAGCACACCGTAGGGGGAGCAAACAGAGTCCAGTCACAGAACGCTGCCATGCTTCCAGCCTCCACCTGCGGCGGCCAAATTCTTCTGGTCATGCGCTCACAACTCACGCAATGTGTGAGGATTTGAGAGAACTTAGAAATGTCAGCCTCTGGGAGGAAAAATGCTTTTGATCTTTACAGCACAACTGGTGCTCTGCTGTGATATTTATTCTGGTCGGCACAATTAGTCGTTGACCGAGTTTATTATTTACTCATGACCCTTTGGCATCCAACCTGTGAAAGTTGCAGCTTTTGGATAGAATGGGGAACTGTAACTTGTTGAATTACATATTCTTGAGGGTACAGGTATTTCGGCAACTCTCCTGCCATGTCTGTTGTGGGGGTTTTCCTCAGCACCTACCGATACTGATCATTTGTTAAACTTGTCAGCAAAATTAATCCACAAACACCAGGAGTTTATGTCCAAAAAGAAGACAGAAGAGTCCTGTAACTTTATTGGAATAAATTGAGAGGTCGTGGGGCATTCCCCATGGAGTCTCTCAAAATTTTTAGGGGACACAGCCCTCCTTTTTATCCTAATTTCCCGGCAGCATTTTCCCTCTCTTTCCCCATTGGCTGAGGTCCTTGAGAGGTACACACTCCCTGAAACACCTAATACCCCTTCTAATGTATATCCTCTCCCCCCACCTTCGTTTTTATTTTTCCTTGTGTCTCAGTTCGTTTTCTCTAAATCCAGGGATTTTGCACAGTCTTGAGTGAGTAAGTTGTGTTAATTAGTGGAATTCCTATGGAACTTATGGTTCCCCCCATTGCTTCTTTCACCTCTCTGTATCTGGCTTTATCTATGAACAGGCCCATAGTTTGTAAAGACACCTTCTTCTCATCCCTTTCAAAGTGATGCTTTTTGGGTTGTACCTTTTTGTTTGGTTTTTTAAAAATTATTTTTAAGATGTGTATTTGTGTGAGTAAAACGTTCTTTCCTGATATTTAAAAACCACCTAATGGGTCATGTCACGAGATCGTCTTTTCAGCTGAAGGCTTGAAGCAAGGAGATGCTTCATCAGAATTAAATTGCCGGTTAATTATCCAAACAAGTTTGCTTCAATAATCCTCACTGAACTCGCATTTCTCTGTACTTTCAGTGCCTCACGAGTAACAAAGTAACACGGCGCTGCATTTGCGCTTTGCCTTCTTCAGTGAGCGCTCAGCTGCAAGCTCAGACCACGGTCCTTTCCTTTCTCTCGGCCAGAGCAAGGGGCCCGCCGCTGTCGGGAGCCTGGGGCAGCTCCCGGTGGGAGAACGGCCGAAGGCCAGGGGCAGAGACACCGCCGCCCTCCTTCTCCCCCGCCCTGCCCTCCGCAGCCAGGACCCCTCTCGGGCGGCGGAGACCCCGGGCACAGCGCAGGGACAGACCGAGAGCTGCGGCGCCGGACACGGGCCCTCGCGGAGCGATGGGGCGCAGAGGTCCCGTCCCGTCCCGTCCCGTCCCGTCCCGTCCCGTCCCGTCCCGTCCTTCGCAGCCGGTCGGCGCCACAGCC
>VZTB01015539.1:909566-1032121 GCA_013397245.1 Thryothorus ludovicianus | reverse complement strand
GCCGAGCCTGCCGTCCCGGCTGGGGGCGGCGTCGTCCTCCGGGCTGGGCGGAGGTGCCGGCGGCGGGCGGTTCCCGCGGCCGGGCCTGTCGGAGGGGCGAGGGGCGGCCCTGGCCGGCATGGCTCCTTCCGTAGCGCGGCGCCGCCTGCGCTCGTCGCCGCGGCTGCGGCCGCCCGCGCATAGGGCAGGGTAAAGGGAAGCCTGGCCTGGCCTGGGGAGAGCCGGGACCTGCGGTGATTTCCTCAGGGGCTGGCGGGCAGCAGGCTCTTAACGCCGAGAGCTGCCCGGCAGCCGCCTTCCGGCCGCCTCCCGTGTTTTAGGAACCGGCTTTTCCGGCAGCTCTGCCGGGCTCGGAAAGCCAAGTTGTGACACTCGTTTATGAAACCCTTGTCGCTTGCTCAGATGCCGTGCTGGTCGCCTTGCAGTTGGCCTGCGGCTCGGGTTGGAGCTGCCCGGAGGCGCTGGCGCAGGAGCCGGGATGCGCCCGAAAGGGTTGAGTCACGGCGGCGGTGGGCAGGCAGCGCCTCGGATCCCCCGCCGCGAGAGAGCGGTGTCGGTGTCGCGCAGAAGGCGCTCTCGGATAGACACAAAACCCGCCGCCCTCCCCGTTTTGTCTGCTGTTGCTTCCAAAGCGTGCTGTCCGTGTAACACCTCTGTGAAAGAGTGCTTCATTGGAAACGCTGGCTCGCTCTCCTTTTCTGCCATGCAAAGAGGGGTTGCTACAAGAATGAGAATTAGGGGAAATAAAGTAAGCGTGCCACCAAGTTTTTCAGTGTAAAACTACCTCAGATTATTTTTCGGTCGTAGACCCTGAGCAGGTGGAGATCTTGGTCTGTTTGGAGCTTCGTGTTTACAAGGAAGAACTTCCTTCCTGAAGCTTAATGGGAAGTCCTGCTAACGAGCAGGGAAACTTAGTACAGACCTAATTAAATGTTGGCAGCAGTTAACTGGGTGTTTATTGATTCTGATAAATACCAGGCCATCAAGGAAGGCTTCTGCGAGAGAGAAAAAAAAGCTTCATACCAGTGCTAAGGGATATTTGCCCCTAAGTAGGAACTCAGCTAAACACATCTTATATCTCTGTCTTATATTACATCTTAAAAATCTAAAGTCAGTGCAAAAGTTTCTGTGTGGGAAAGACATCTTTTCCTAGAAGACTGAACAAGTAGTTGTTCTCCAGCTGCTCCTAAAAATTATAGGATTACAGGAGAGCTTATTGTCAAGAAAGGTGAAACAGACTTCTTTCTGCCTAAAAATTAAATAGAGAAATGTCAAGGTTTTTGAAGGTGTTGACCTTTTACCTGCCGAAAAGGGCTATGCTTTTAAAAATCCACCTCATACTAAAAGGGGCTTTAGGCATTTTGTAAAAATAGCGATTGCATGCACAACCTCGTACATACGTACCATTTTGACTTGCACTCTGGTTGGCAAACTGAAAAATACTTCTGCTATGCTTTGGTATTAAAAATGAACCTTAGGTTTATGTCAGATATTTTAATAAAGAACATAGTTATTAATATCTTCCACGCATCTCATGCAGTAATTTGAAAGATAAGGAACCTCTTGACCCTTTTATTGTCCATCATTTGTGTGGCTGGCACAAAGTGCTTGTGTGAAACTGATGGTGTGATGGGAGAGAAAAGTTTTATGCCCTCTGAAGTCAGGAGTCATTTCATTTTACAGAGTCATAAAGTAGCATCACATTGCTTTAGAAGTAAATGGTGTTACTGTTCTCTATGGCAAAATACCCTGTTCCTAGCGCTGGGAGTTCTTTGGCAGCAAGGGCTTTGGCCCTCTTACCTTCTCATTCTTGTGTCTTGTTTGTTGCTTCAGGACGTTTTTATGGTTGTAGTAGTACCCTTAGTAGTAGTATTTAAATCTGTGCTGGGAAAACTGTTAAATCCATTTTTTCACATTTTCTCAAGGGTTTACATATTTTTTCAGATGTTTTAATTTATTCTGAATTTAAAATTGCTGAAAAGAGTGTTCCGACTGAAAGGAATGTAGCTATAGACAGATAAAAGACTGCAAAAATTAGATGATAGTGATCCATATTTACACTCCCTCATCTTAAAGCATTAACTCAACTCATTCATTTTATAATTTTCTATTCCTTTTCAGAAAACAAGCTGCAATCATTGTCATCCTTTTTGTTGTAAATGATGTTTCTTTATGTTAGCTTGCTGTTTTGAGAAAACACAGAGTATGGCATTAGGAGGTTTAGCATATTACTTCTACAACTCTAGGGCTAGCAGTAGAAACATATGCTTCTCTGCAAAGTAAACAAATGTAGTTGACGGCTGGGAGAGAAGTATACTGGATCAAAGACTAACTTTGTATTAGTCTTTCAACTCTGGGTATGCCTTCAGATGTCAAATGTTAATTTTTTAGTTGTACATACACAGAAGCCTGTATGGAGATTTTCTTTTTCTCTGTGATTGGTAAGTAATTCATTTGCTCCCCTGTATAGGCCATCTGAAAACAAAGAACATCATTCTGAGTCCTTTCATAGATCACAAAGTCCAAATTGTTCAATGTGTTGTGATTCTCTTTTTTTAGTGGAATGTGATACTACAGTGGTATGTGAGTACAGCATAACTGTGTGTGTGAACTGATTGATGATGCAATGATCAATTTAAAAAAGACATTCCCAATGCCCCATTCTTCATTTGGATGGCGAAGGGTGTTTATATATATTACAACCCTGAAAGATAAGTCAATTTCATTTTTGATCTTGGCTTCCTTAACATTCTTCCAATTTTTTATTTAATTTTTCTTGGTACTCTGCCTATTTTGCAAATGAATACCAGGGACTATACCTTGAAGGTTACTTAATGACCTCCTTTCTTCCCACTCTTCTTTCCTGAGCATGGCACCCAGCAGAAAATGTTGCCATTTGTACTAAGCTTTCTAAATCTAGCTTGGAATCGTGCTTTCTCTTGTCAAGAGCACACATTGATTTTTGAAAGGTTAAAAGGTTTTACCAGGTACTGTGTAATAATTTCTGTCATACAATGCATGCAATAAGACATGCCATCCAGTGCTTATTAGTGTGATTACTGCGTGTCTGAAGTGTTTCATAAAGCAAGTACTTTAAAGAACCATGCAGTAATGACAATGTACAGTGGAGTAATAACAGAAGAGCTTGCATCCTGGAGGTTGTAATAATCTCAAATTTGTAGTGCTAGAACTAGCAGAACTTTATATGCAAATCTCATTGCTAAATGAAGTCAACTCTGGATGAAATGGGATGGGCAAATAATGTGCATTAGTTTTGTATAAGGAGTAACAATATGAGGTGAAGAATATATTGTGTTAATTGTTGCAGAAGATTCTTGGATTTGGAACAGAGTGATTGATTTTCTGTGCTGAAAGGGTATGTTCAGATATTGCAGAAGTGGAGGTAGAAGCTGCCTGTCTAAACAAACAGTTGGACCATCTCTTAATGCCACTGAAACATTAGATGCAGTATTCTAATTTACCAGTCCTCCTGAGAAACCTGGCTACAACTTACACTTTGTTTTAGATATTATTCTTCTGACTGTCAGTGGAACACAATCCACATGTTCATTAATGGGTTTACTTAACTTGTATTTCAAAGCTTTCCTGTGGGATGTGTGTTTCTGTGGGCAGCACTTAGGCTACAGAACAATTGGGGCAGGAAGGGGCTCAGAAGCTCCCTAGTCTGAGCAGTGAACAGGATCAGCTTGGAGGTCAAGAGGAAGTTGCTCAGGCCTGTCTCATACTGGGAAAGCTGTTCTTTGCATCCCGTAGGAATCTCTCATTTCATTTTTTGTGTCTGGTCTTCCCACTGTGTGCTGCTTAGCCCAGCTTGGCTTCCTGTTTGATGGCCTCTTCATGAGTAGAGGTGTGGCTGATGTTCAGCACTTCCAAGGCTGTCTCTGCTTCCAGGCTGAGCCAGCTCTGTTCCCTCAGCTTCTCGCAGCTCAGGTGCTTCATCCCCAGATGTGTTGGTGCCTGTTGCTAAACTGGTGCTGCTTTATCAGTGTTCTCCCTGGGCTGGGAGAGTGCTCTCTTGGCATGGTCCAGTGGGGAGTGATTGCTTCCCTTGATCAGTTGGCTCCTTATTAACACAATCCAGGCTTCTGGTGGCCGTCTCTGCAGACAGAGCACACTGCAGGCTCCCGTGGCTTGCTGGCTGACACAAGGCCTTGGTCCTTTTCAGCAGAGAGACCTCTGTTACTGCTGGGAGTTTTCCTTCCCTGGCACTGGGCTCTGCATTTGTCCCTGCTGAATTGGACAGGGTTCCCCTTGGCCTGTTTCTCCTGGCATTTCTAGGTCCCTCTGAGTGGCAGCCCTGCCCTAGAGTGTATCAGCTGGTCCTCCTAGTTTGATGTCATGTGGAAATCTGAAGAGTGTGCACCTTTTAGTGTCTCTATGAGTAACCCTGGGAAGAAGTTCCAGTGCCTTCACTTTGATGTATTTTGCATGTTTGTAGTGTCTCTTACCTCCTTTTTTGCCTGGCCTGTTGTTAACTTGCAGAGCTTGAATCGCTTTGCCTGTTGATTTTGTGTGCTGTGCTAGAAGGAAATGACGTTCATACTTTCTTTAGAAATACAATACAGCTGCTGTGAAAAAGACATGGAGTGGGGAAACCAGAGTGTGTTGATCACTTAACTGATGACCTCAGAGAAGGCTGGAGTGAGGAGAGATGGTTGTCTTCTCTTACTGTCATCAGCCCCCATAGCTTAGTGCTTCACTTCTCACTTCCCTTTGGCCAGTCTTCAGTCTTTCCAAAACTGAAATATATTTCATTGGAATTAACTCCTTAATCAGTAAACTTGATCTGTTAATGACATATTTTTTAGATTTTAGATAAATAGTAAAGGGCTGTTATCTTTGTTATTTTTGTTATCTTTGCTGTTTTCTTTTTATCTATGAAAGTTGAAAATAGAACATTCTTTTTAAAACAAAGGAAAATATACTTAATATTCAAAGAATGAGAATCGTGTGTGCTGCAGATATCTTACAAGAGGTTATATAACTGATTTGTCTTCAAAAAAAGGATCTATTTGAGCAAGAAAATTCTTCTCCAAATAAGATTTTGGAGGCACCAAGATCAAGAAACTAAAACTCTGTCCCTCTCTCTGTAGATTTCAATCCTATTATCCTCTTATATTAAATTTTAAAATCCTTTATAGCATTACAAGTATTTCCAGATGGGCTAAAATACAGCAGTAGCATTACTTTGTCTCATTTGACATTGTCGTACTGGAACTAGATAATGAACCTTTTGTTCTTTGTTGCAACTAGGATTTCATATATATATTAAGATAATTTTTAAATAATATTTGCTTTGAGAATGCATACTAT
This sequence comes from Thryothorus ludovicianus, assembly GCA_013397245.1. Classification (NCBI taxonomy): domain Eukaryota; kingdom Metazoa; phylum Chordata; class Aves; order Passeriformes; family Certhiidae; genus Thryothorus; species Thryothorus ludovicianus. Next base: position 1,026,787 of record VZTB01015539.1, on the reverse strand, counting down.
TCTGCTATCAGTTAAGCAATGACAGTCTGGAGATGAGTAAGAGGAGTTAAATTTAAATCAAAGTTATAGTTAAATAAGGATTATAAGATACAATCCATCTACCCAGATTTTGGATCATGTCATATTTAAAGTTTATTTGTTTATTTTATCTAAGTCTGTAGTTTCAAATCAATACTGTTGTTTAGATAGATCTTCAGCATATTTGTAGGAGAATACCTTTATATGTTGTCTTACTAATTAGTGCATTTTAACTTTACCGCAGGCTTGATTATTATTTTTATTTTTTCCAAATCAAGGCAGTGTACCTGCTTACATGCTTGTTGAATCAACAGGATTCTCAAACTTTAGTTTTCCATCTTTCATATATTTAAGGGCTTGTCCAGAATGTAGACAAGCTATCAAGAAAGTAGGATGATACTAGTTTATTACTAAGGAAACTTTTTTGAATGAAATTTCTACTGTTTTCCTATAGGATATAGCGACCTAATTTCACATCACCGTCAGTGATAAAGGACAGAGTTTAGCCAAAGTTTTTGTTTGGTGGTGAGCATTCATGCGAGGAACTGGTTTGAAATCCTGGCCTTTGCTTTTGGTATCTGCTTGGTTTTTATGGATGAAGAGTATTGGATAGAAGCTTTTGTTGAAGTGTTGTGCTGAAAATTATACAATTGCTTGTGAGCCTGTTCACTGCTTGTGGAGGGAAAATATCTCTGTATTCCAACAAATAGAAGAGAGGTGTTTGCATAGAATATGTACTGTGCTTTATTAAATATTGATTAAGTATTAAAATGTAGACTCTCATTTTAGTCTTCCCCATCTGTTTCAGACTCCAGGCAGAGGTGGGTCTCAGAGTTCAGATTCGGATTCATCTGCCACACCTGGAAATGCGGTGGACGTGAACAACGAAGGCTCCTCAGAGGTACTGTGCCCCCTACATGGTACTGGTGGCTTAAATCTTGGGTGCTGTTTTTCTGATCCATGGAGCTGTTGGAGTGATTTTTGATGCCCTTTGTAAATATCAGCTGTACTAAACAAATACTTGCAAATGTCATATTCTAAAAATTGTTTATTATTTAAATAAAAAAAGGAAGACTAAGCTGTGTTTATATGCAACTATTAATTAGGCTTATCTATCTAAATGGTCACAAGCAATGCTTCCTGTAGTTCTAGAGATGAATTATTAAAATTAAAAGCAATGAGATGTAAGCTTAAGACTCCTTGTTAATAAATTTTTCATGAGAGCTGCCGAAAACAAGGATTGACATTTTATCATGCTTGTACTCCTTGTTTCACCTTGCTTCTGCTAAGCTATAATGTATGCTGGTAACCTCTTCCTTCTTGTGAAATATCAAATATATTGAGTTTTATTTGGTGTTGGAGAATAAATCCTATCAGTGTTTCATGTGCTGTATGCCATACTTAATCAGCAGAATAAGTTGTTTATCTTGCTGCGATCCCATATTACAATTGCAATATTGCAATGTCTTTGTATTTACAGTGTTGTCTAACATTAAGTCTAAAAAATGCAAACTGACTTCATTGCCTGTTGAAGCTTGTTTGTGCTAATGTAGCCTGATTACTTATCTTGAAAATGTTTTGAGCTTAACATATAAATACAGTGCAAGGTTAATTATCCCTATTAAAACATTAAAGGGAGCGAAGTGCCCTGTCTTACACTGAATAAAGTGTGTGAGGATTCAAATACTCCTGTGTGTGATATGATAAAAGATAAGAGAAACTTTCACTGTGCTGTTTAAAATCCTGTCTGTGCATCTGATTATTTCTTCTTTCTTGATGTCTTATTGCAGTCAATGTAATCAGGCATTCCTTAATATTTTGCTGCATGTTCTAAATGTCACACATTTTTGAGTCCAAATCTGTTTTGTGTGCATATTTAACAATCCCTGAAGCAAATAAATATTCCTAAATGGCAGACTAAAATATTACTACTATTGTAGTTGATTAAGGCATAAAAACATGCAGTGAGATGATTATTTCTTTCTTAAGTTTGGCTAAAGTTATACAGTTCTATTAATATGAGTGCACCATCGCTGACTGTACAGCTTGTGGGTGCCATAAAGGTACCTCAGTACTAATGGAGCAGTATTTTCTTGGCATGGGTTGAGCTTTCAGTATGCTGGGGTTCCTGTACTATTGCCCCATTGGCTGTTCTTTCTACTGAGTCAAAACTGAGTCAGACCAAAGGCTGCCTTGATATGCATGTGTTACATAAAAAAATACCTTTTAGTTGTCCATAACTCCATCATTTCTTGCACTGGGTATTATTCAAAGTCTTTTTGAAAGAGCTCCGAACCTGGTGATAGGTTTTTAGATTCACATGTAACGTTACTCGAATCTATTAGCCTTCCTTTTCCCTCACAGCTTGCCTGAGGTCTTGTTTCTCCTGGAGCTTCTCTTCAGGAGCACCATAGTTGGTCTCTGCAGAATGTTTGCTGTTTGTTTTATCATTATATTCCTACGTGTTTCTCCATTATTATGCAGTCAGAAGTCCATTAACTTGTTTTCACTCCAGTTTCTTGGCTAGATTTTCTAATTTGTAATATTGCAAGATTCAAATGGAGAATAATTATTAGATCTGTGCAGATTTGTATGTTTCCTTTCTCCTCAAGCCTGTTTGAAATAAAGTCTGATTTTTGAGAATTGTAGTATGAAACAGGAGGAGTGGGGAAGTCTGAATTCAGGCTGCTCAAACTGCTCAAGAAGAGGTAAAAATTTGCTCATGTCTTGTCTGTGACTGTGTTGACGCTTCAGGTCACAGGTAGACCCATAATGAACCCTTTTATTCACTGTGCAGTCTGGCCAAGAAGGAAACATTTGAGTCTCTCTTACCTTTGCAGCTTAGGTCCCAGTGCAACTCTGCAGTATAGGATTGCTAAATATTCCATGCTTACAGTGAGTCTACCAGTGACATGATGCACTCCTTAGTGTAATGTAACTCATTAACTAGACAGGTTTGCCTCAGCCTCTCCTGCTGCTGCTGCAGACTTGCTTATTAATTTATAGAGGCATTTCTGCAATCTCACTGCAGCACTCCTCCCTCTTTCTCTGAAACATCTGAACACCCTTATGGGAATCCTTGTGATGTATGTGACATAATGCCTTATAATGCTCCATTCACAATTTGTTGTGCAGCTTGTTCCTCTGTCACATGAAGGGGGCACCAAGAGTGTAAGGAAAATGCATAGTAGTATGCAGCACGGTCCTAGTTTTTTAAGGCATGTTTTAGATTTCTTTATTTTCATGTCCTTAGTAACTCTTCCTTCTTGCTTTCCCTATGGTGTTGGTGTGGTTTGTAGAAGTTCTCTCTCCAGAGGAAAAATGGACTTTGCTTTTGGTGATTGTAAAGAGCTTTCAGCATAAGAATTCAAACTTTTGATTCCGGATCTGCATTTTTTTGTCTGCATTAGTTTCATATAAACAAATATGCATTTCACAGGGCTTCATCTGTCCATTGTGTATGAAAGTGTGTGTAGCTGCCACTGATCTGTCTGAACATTACCAGAGTGAGCACACTGGGACAGAAGGAAGACAGGAGCATCGTGACCTCTCAGCTATTAGTGTGGTAGTAGTGCTGTTATTTTTTTGTTTAAATAGCTTTGGTGATGGGCTGCTTTAAATGAGCTACATATTTTCCTGGTGTCAGCCTTTTAGATTGTTTCTTTTGATTCCTTGCTTTAACACAATTTTATCTCATATGCCTGATTCCAAAGTATACATTCAGCAGAAGAATCAATTAATTAATTAATCAATCTAGTTTTCTGGTTTGCAGTTGTCTGTCACATGAGACATTTGCAATATTAGAAGATTTGCAGCCACTGATATATATACTTTTTCAAAATCAGCTTTTGCTTGATTTTCTTGTAAATAAGACTGTTTCCTTATTTGATTTTCTTCACATCAGACTCAGTGTCATGATAAACATGGTGTTGGATCAGGCACATCCTTTGTGAGAAGAAATGTTTTGTGCTCCTATTAGCTAACTTTTTAAAAAAGCATATTTCTAGTGCAAGATAGGTACATTGGGTAAAAGAGAACAGAGGGTTGTAATATAAAAAAATCAGAAACTTCTCTTTTTGAGCGTGTTAAAAATCTTATGTATTGCAGCAACATTATAAAAATCATTACAAACCCAAATTCTTAATAGATAATCTTACAGGATTATTTTATACTCTCAAGAAAATGCAAAGGTTGTTTCAGTTAATAGATGTAAATTATAGTGCATTTCTAAATTCTTCCAGTTGTGCAGTGTAAAACTGCATACTTAAAACAAAATGCATAATTTTGCACTCCACAACTAGAAGAAATTAGATTCTGGAAGTTGGCAGCCTCCAGCTGCACAGGGCTGATTCTTTTTGCTGCAAACCTTGAGAAAGTAGATTTGACTTCTGGGGGTATGCAGTTTGCTGTGCACTAAATGTTCAGGATTTTTGCCTAATGGATTCTCTTTAAACAAGGAGATAGGATGTGTTGCAAGGACAGTGTTTGGGTACACTTTGTGAGACCTGAAAAATTGTTACTTGGTTTACAAAAGCCTTAGTACCTTTAGATTTTACCTGTAGTTTCTTTGCTAACCCTTCTTCTGTAGATAGACATATCAACTGATGAAAATTTTAGCAAGTGCCCCTCTGTTCTCCTTGCTCTTCCTTCCTCTTTGTCCTCCATGCAGTGAGAGTTGGTCTTTGTGTTTTCAGTCACAAGCATTCACACCTGCAGTGTCCTGTTGAGGAAGGGTTTCTTGCCATGTGCCTACAGCCTGATTTATGGCCATCTTCTTGAACGCCTCTCTGCAGCCCTCTTTTTCAAACTAGGGGTTGAAACACATGATAACTGGTAAAATGTCAGTTAATAATTCCCTTGCCCCCCAAGCTGTGATGAAGCCTTGCTTTAAAATACAGTGGCCTATTCAACTGCAAGAGTAGCCACCAAAATGTTGGCAAATATCCGTCCATGTATCGCCAACTTAAACAAATGCTGTACGACAGTCACACACATCGCCAAGTTCCCAAACATTGTTTCCCAACTGACATGTATGCAGTGGTGTCGCTAACAAAAGCTGTGTGGTGGCTTCTGTTTTGTTTTCTTTTGTTTGAAAGGAGTGATACATTTCTAAGCTGTGTCCTGCATTTCTTGACAGTCTCTGTTGGACATTCAGAACATCTAAACAGTGAGTCAGAGGCAGAGTTTGAGACTTCCTGTCCTGTTTTTATCTGAGACATCTGAAGCAACCACTGGATGTTACCCCTGCAGCATTTAGAATATTGTGGCTGTTAATATCTGTGGTCTTATCTACCATTGGGCTGAATCTAAGACAATTTTCAGACAGTTCTTTTGAGTGGTCTTCATAAATTTCCCGGTGTTTAATAAGAATGTATTTCTTGGCTAATACACGTGAGATATGACCTTGATGTTTTCTGAATAGGCTTTTCATAGCAGAATTGCAGAGAATATAAATTGGCATGGTAGTTGTGCAAAAGTGTGTGGTTTTTAAGGCAGTCTTTAAAAAGACCACATTCTTTATTGTTTATTTTTTCCTACTCTTATTGTAGATGCAATTGATTGAATCTTCTGTTTTTATGCATGCCCTTGGAATGTTGCAGACTGCTATTGCACAGAACATCATGTCAATGCTTTAAAGCTGATATTTTATTCTCTTTCAATTGCTTCTCAAATCATGTTGTGGTGCCTGTTTTCACCTCAACAGTACTTTCCTGCTTTGCACATAAACAAAAGTTATTGATTGCATTCCATTGGTATATTAACTTCCTTCAACATCTGAACAGTATTAACAGAATGAAGAATTAGAGATACTGATTTGATTTGACTTGGCCATGGAATGTGACTTTTCTTTAAGAACCAGAGATCCCACCGGGTTAGAATTTCTAATTCATGACAAAATTATAGTCTTGTAGGTTGTGACACAATTTTAGTCTTACTCATCAATAGCAGTAAAAACATAAGAGAACTGAACTAGAAATTATGTTGGTTCTGTTCTTTTAAGGAAGAATACAGCTTCTTTTCTGGGAAAAAATCAATTCTACATTCTGGTATAAAATACTATATAAATAAACCTTTGCCCTCTTTGTCCAGAAATTTAAATAGTTGTAAAATTGAAATGGAGTGCAGGTCTTAATTATATTCAACATTACCTTTTTACTTGCTTTTCTAATGATTAAATAGAGATATTATCTGAGAAAGCCACTGTCATCTTACTGTTTACATAAACATTGAGGAGAGGGCTTTATTTGGTGAAAGACATGAAAAATGTCAACTGTATTTTCCTTCTAGCAATACATAAAAGAAGTCACCTAATTTATTTATTCTTTAACTTAAAATATATCATGATTTTAAATCAATTGGTAAGCCTTCTGAAATAAATTATGAAATGTAGTCTTGCCCTTGCTGTCTAGGCAGACCATTTAATCTGCTTCTGAGAACTTCCTGAGGATTCAGTTAGTTGCTTTGATATATATTTGGAAAATACAGTCCAGAAGCTACTTGGTACATCTTTCAGCTTTGAAATATCACTTATATTTCTCTCTACTGGCCCTAAATATATGGTTTCTGGTCTTCCATCATGTAAAATATTTCAATCACTGTGTAACTGGAGAATATCTGGGTTTTAGCTTGGACTTGCTGTTTGAGTGCTGGTGAAGATGGGTATCTTGTATTAAGGGAAATTGTGGAGGTTAACTTGCAGTGGAAGAAACACGAATGGTGAGCTTACTTTCAGTTTTCTAAACATGCTGGACTTAATTCACTGCATACAACTTATTGTAGCAATACAGCTGCATGAGAGTTGCTAATCTAAGTTGAGATTCTGAGAGATGGCAAACCTAAATCATGGCCAGAAGGTGTCACAGCCCTGAGCTTCAATCATTCTATTGGCTTTTTGTTCATGCAGCTCACTGGAAACAGGCTGCAGCTGGGAGTGCTGGCCTGGTATCTTTGGAAGGTCAAAACTTAGATTCTCAAATCTATATAAATTTAAAGCCTAATCATGTGAGTACCAAGCATGTTAAAACGGATCCTGGCTTTTGGTTTGGGCTAAGCTGTCCTATAGCTTGTATATTGTAGAATAGTCATGAATGTTTTCCATATGGTAAAAGTGTCAGTTAACCTGAAATGTTTGTGGGTTTTTTTTTTTTTTTGTGTTTACCATGGTTCTTAAATATTTCCCAAGAACAGAAAACAGTGAAACAGTGAAGTTACATGGTTCTTTAAGCTTGACTCATGATGTAGGTGCTGAAATAAAAATATAAAAATACAGGATGTTGCAGAAGCTTTGTTTGTATTAGTAAATGGAGCTCTATGCTATATGAAGCTATTTGTGCTATATAGCTCTCACACAGCTGTAGATCAGCAGCAATTATAGCATCCTAAATGGGACCACTTATTCAAATGGGATTGACTACACTATCATCAGATATTGCTAGAAGGTGCTAAGGAAGCTGAGCTGCCCCGGCTGTGACTTTAAGACTTAAATAAGGAGCCTTATTTCTTGGATTCTAAGGACCTAAGCACATCTGAATTCCACTCAGTAAAAACTATTTTGCCCATGAGACTGTCACTCAAGAGGTTTCATCTGTCTGCCAGATAACTCCAGTTTTAATTTGTGAAAAAGGAACTTTGAATAAAGTAAGCTGTGCTCTCACTCATTAGCTAATTAAGGCGAGATTTCATATTTGCTCTAAAAGACCATTTCATTAATACTCAGGGCAAAAGAAGAGCAATTGGCAGAGGACAGATTGAATGCATCCATATGTAGGTGTCTCAGGCTCCAGTTACTGATGATGGAGCCCTGGGCACTGTTATGCTGACCCTAGCTAAGGTACACACATTATTCAGTCAGATGACTACTTTCTTGCTTCATTAACTCTGTTGAATTGCTCTGCATTGGTAGTGATTGGGAGTAGACATCTACATGTAAATGTTGAGGTTTTTTTAAACCTCAGTTGGGAGCCTTCAGCTGATGAAAAAGAAAATTAAAAGTAAGACAATATTCTGAAAAGGCTGAAGTTTTCAAAATACTTCTTTACACGGCCAACCCCATCACCCCTAGTCCTACAGAAGGAGGAGACAGAAACCCAGGAACTATTCAGTCCTACACGTTCATTTTCCTGTTACATGAACTATTTCCACATTCAGTTTGAAATCGTGTGAGGATTAGGAGGACTCTCTGGTAGCCTGCAGTTGTCTGGTTGTGCACTTGTCTGCATGTGGGTCTGTGCCCTGCTTTTGCTGGGCACTGTGTTTCAATGTTGTAGGCCAAAGTTCTTCCAGTAGTTACTAGTTCTGTAAATTACTTTACTACAAAAAAATTCCAAACTCCACGCTACATTTTGTAGCAAGAGTTTCCTTCTAGTGTTGCTTTTATTATCCTGGCATACTTCCCAAAGAATGCTGTCTGAATGTTTCATACAAATATTGATGTTACCAGAAAGAAATAATTTACCTTGAATGGCTTTAAAGATACAGAGCACTTAAAAGCTGAACTCTATCAAGCCTGAAAATAAATCTCAACTGTTAGAGAGGAAAAGTAGTTTTTTGTTCTTTGGGCTTATCTGTAAGTCTGTCTTCAGAAAGGTAAGTCAAAAAGCTTTTGGTGCTTTCACGGAGTCTGAGATCTTTGGTGAAGTTTGTCATTGTAACTCAAGCTGGGGCAAGATGCTTTCCTACGAAACTTCTACATAGCAGTTTCTGTTCTGCTGTGGGGGAAACCAATGTGTTCTGGAGTCTTTGCACTGAGGAAGGCCTGTCCCACTGCAAATAGCATGGTACTCTGGTGGTGCTTGCTGCTTGACATGGCTCATGGGCCTCCTGAAACAGGAATATTTCCTTTGGGATCAGAAAATTGGAATTTGAAGTTTAGTGGCTCACTCATTGGCATGCCTGGTCTATTGGGTCAGGGGCCATTTTGAGCTTTAAATTGTTTGCTGTCTCCGAGTTGGTTGGTTGTGTATGTATATTGGAGTTCGGTTTGAGTGCCTTTTTTTTACCATTCTTTCTGTGCATTGCTTCAGAAGTTCTGTGGTGATCTCAAGAGCTCTTTCCTGATAAAAATTAGTGCATGTAGTTGTTGTGGCTTATTTTTTGTTTTCTGTGAAACTGACATGCATCTCTAAAAATCTTTAAATTCAATAAATTGTCATTTCTTGGTGAGAAGATATAAAACCAAACCCAAGTAATCATCATTTAACTTCTTTTAGGCTGTTTTCTTTATATGTAAAGTGAAAGATAAAACCTAGCTAGAAACATCAGCTAGGGAGTCATGGGTTATGGTGCAGCACTGGAGGGTTATGGTGCAGCATTTTATTAAATGAAGAATGTGAAATACCTTTTGCTTCTCCATGGCTGTGCTTTATGCAAAGTAATCCCTAAGTACATGCTAAAAGGAAGCCAACCGAAATTGAAGATACTCTTGTTGGAACCCAGAATGCAGAGAATATTTCTTTGCATGTTTTAAAGGATCCAAGCCCTCTGACAAATACCATTTTTAACCTTTGTCCATGGAAAGGGCTTCCTAAGCTTTGGGATGAAATAGAATTTTCAAGAATGTAAATTAGATAGTACCATAATATGTAATTTATCACAAGGTGAGAAATGTAGATTTTTGGGTTTGTTAGAATGGTAAGTAGATGAAGGCAAGATGGAGGAGCCTTGACATTTTTAGACTTCTTTCTTCTTCATCTACTCCATATTCTGCAGTGTTGGGGGCACAAGACAATTGGTCAGAATTCGCTGCAGTGTAGTGTTATGTGAATAGAAGTTTAGTTAGTTATTGGTAGAAAAGTAGAAATAATGTATGTTCTTGGTGATAATTGGGTGCATTATCTTTAAGAGAACCTTAATTCTGTGTATTTGAGGCTTTTTGGCTCTTTGTTGTCTTTTCTCCCTCGTGCCAGGCTGGTGTAAAGCCTGGTGTGCAGAAATTGCTGATAAGAAAAGAATAAACAACCTGGAGAATGAGAACAACCAAGAGTCCCGTTTGTCTTTTTACTTAACAAGGACTAGAGAAAAAGGCCTCCCCTATCAGGGGAGAGATATATGGGAGTGGAAGAACTCCAGAAACTCTCATACTTGCTGCTTCTGTGAAGGAGTCAGTTAAGGTATCCAGGACAGGCTTACTGGGAGGGATGCCTCAGAGCCTCCCCTAGGCTGTGATGACCAGTGACATCTCTTGGTTGTAGCTATGCAATCTCCTCTTTATCCAAGACAGGTGTGGTCCTGATGTAGGAATATGTTGGACCTGATATAAATTCCTGCAAACTAACAGAAATGTTCACCTAAATTTAAGCATCTCAGACCATCAGGTTTCTTCCCTTCTTACTTGCTTGTCTTAAGAATAGTAAAATACACTTTTAAACATATTTACAAAGTTCATCTCAAGATGATACTGAGAGATAATTTTTATTTGGCTGTATTTAATTTTAATATATTTTTTTTAAGTGAGAAAATTAATGATCCATTAACCCAGTTTCCCAAACAAGATTGTCACAGGGGCTTATAGTTACAGATCCAGAAAGCTTACACACTTCTGCCTGGTACTGCCAGTTGCCAGGAAGGTCCTGATGACTCTGATTTTCCTACTGTAAAGAGAACTGAATTAGTGCTGTTGACATCAGAGTTGACATTGGATATTACTAGTGTGTGAGGTGCAGCTGGTTCCTAGGTTTGTGCAGTTTGAGGCTGTGATATATGAGTGGTAGTTGCCTGCCTCCCCAGAGCTCCCATCCACCCTGCAGACTCACAACTGCAGCACATTCTTTTGCTCAGCAGCTCTGCTCTGCCTCTGGTCCCTTGTCCTTGTGGACCTTGCCTTCAAATCTGCCTGCCTGCCTGCCTGAGAAATCTTGGCTGGCTTTGCCCAGTAATTGAGATGATTGATTGCTGTCCCCCTGGGCTAATTGCGCATGTAATCTATTCTTTCCTCTTCTCAAGGGCTCCTATTTGCACGGAATAAACCCTAAGCACAATAAAACCACAAAAAACCCCCAGACAAACCCAAGCAAACAAACAGATTTTACTCTTCAAATGAAAAGACATAAAAGGCAAAAGAAAGGAGAGGCCAGAGCAATTTTCTACACTCATTCTTTCTAGATGTGCTTACTGGAACTATGAAGAACATAGCCTTTTCTCTATGAACAACAGACCTTCCCATCACTGGGGAACTAAACACAACACTGAGAACTGCTTAGTAGAGTTTCATCCCAAAAGGATGCTGTTGCACTGTCACTATATGGAACTGACTGCTTTCTGTATAAGGCTTGCTAGGAAATAAACGTAATCCCATGTTTTATGACCCCCTATAGTTGATTGCCATTTGCTGTGTGCCAGGCAGCTCCCTCTGGTTCTTGTACTCAGAGTGACTCTCACTGGCATCCTATGCTAATTGTATCAGATAAACATTAGTGGGAACCTAGTAGCTGAACAAATTTTCTGTATGTATACTTATATATTAGCTAACTTGTTTTAATCTGGACTGAAACTGTGCTGATTAACTCTGCAAATAAATAAATGGTTGTTAAGGTTAAATGCCTGTTTCTGCTTAGGAAAGAGTACCTGTTTTGTTTGGTCTAGTTGTTTTGTTTGGTCTAATTGTGACAGAACTAGTTTTCCATATGGTATGTGATGGACTTGACAAGCGACTGTATTTAGTAATTAATTTCTGAAACACTAAATGATAGAAATTATGAAGGCTCTGTTTAGAGCTTTGGCTACATTTGAGTAGCTGAACATGATATTTTTACTGTGTTTAAAACCATGTAAATGTTGTTAAATTCTTAGTGACTTGTGAAACAAAATACTGTGAATGCCAAGTTAATAAATGAGTGCTATTTGTGGTTATCGACGTACACATTCAATATGTTCACTTTGTGCTAATATGTAAAGTGTTGTGGCTTGTCTGTTAGCATCCAAATGCAAGGTTGAGTTGAAAAAGTGTCAAAACTCTTCATGTGTCCTTCATAAATCATATGTGAGCCCTTGGTAGACGAAGCGTGATGATCCCATTTAGAGGAGTGCTCTCATCTTGGTTTAATGTTGGAGTGCACTACAGTTTGTAGTGTCATGAGAAACTTAAGAATAACATGTAAATGTAAAAATGCATATTTGAAATGCATTAAAGGAGCAGGGGGCCTTTAAAAAATAAAAGACAGCCCCCCCACTTACACGAGGTCCCTTTTGCACTGCTTGGAATTACAGAGAGTCTTTAATGTGAGGTGGGGTTTTCAGCTCTTACCCTGCAGTGTCTCAGTGGTGCTGCTGTGTTGCCTTATGGGCTGAAGTGTGGCTGGGGATTGGGCTCAGAGCTGGCATGATAACCACAAGTGAGGAGCCAGTGTAAAGTCCAGCAGTCAGCACCAGATGTAATAAACTGTGAGAAATTAGGTGGATGGTACTTCTGGTAAGAGGCAGTGGACACTCCACAAATGTTTAGAGATACATAAAGAGGAACATAACACTTACTGTTTTCATTTATGGGCTAACGGGCAGAACGAGGGCATCGATCTGCTAAATTTCCAGTCTGGTAAGCTTGTAGTATGTATGCTGGAAAGAAAATGGATGATTTCTGATTCTTAAGGCTATAGAGATCTGATTTTCTTGATATGATATTTAGCTGAATGGCATTTACCAATTAATTAAATGAAAGGTAAAAAATTGATTCTTAGTTGTCTGGCCCATATTAAAATCAGTAGTTTCACTATGGAGATATCAGTTTATAAATAACTGTGCTTTAGAGTGGGTCTTTAGAACTCCTTCTTAAAGACCAAACTCCAGATGCTACCTTCTGTTTGGAATAAGAATGTCCTTTTATGAAAAATTATTTGGAAAATTTTTGTTGGGGCAGGGCGGGGAAAATTGCAGAACAGTCCTTTTTATTTTAGTAAATAAAATTTTATTGCTAGTATATAATGCTGTTAGGGAAAAAACCTCACTGAGTAGTGGAACATGCCTTTCGCAGGCATTTCCTGACTTTTTAATTGCAAAACATTATTAGAGCATGAAAGAATTAGTATGAATCTTCAAAATTACATTTACTACTTTGTAAGTGTGCAAACAAAATTTACAGTTCTGTATAAAAATAAGATGGAAATGTGTCTCTTATTTTTTTATTTGTTTGTTTTTCCTTTTTGTAATAGGGCTTTATTTGTCCTCTCTGTATGAAGTCTCATGGATCAGCAGAGGAGCTGTTCAAGCACTATGAAGCAGTTCATAATTCTGGCATTGATTCAACTCATGGAGGGGAAGGTCATCTGTCACCAGAAAGGTGAAACAGTACTCATTTGTGCATGTGCTTTTGTGCTGGTGTTGAGCTGCTTCTAGTTACACTGAAGGTTTTATTAATTTGAACGTATACAGTCAAGTATTTAAATGTTCATGTCCCATTTCCAACTAGAATTAAAAGGCAGCTTGTAACTTTTGTTGTCTGATAATGATCTGAGAGTAAGTGAAAATCAGATACATGTGTTTATGATATTAAACCACATGTTTCTGACTCAGCAGACAATGCAGCATTACAGACCAGAATGATTTTTACAAGTGTGGCAGAAAAAGATACGGGTTTCTCCTAATTTCTGACACAGAGCTAAAATATCATCATTTGAGAGTGGAGAGGACAACCCTAAAGATAGAGAAGAAACCCAGTTTTGTCTCTACTTAATTAGAGTACTTACTAGGTAATTACAATATCAGTGTTTGCCTAAATAGCTTCCCTTATTACCTAGTTATTTGAAAACCTGAGAAGTTTCTGTGTCTGCCTTCCGTGTTTCAGAAACTCCATGCTGATCTTCAGAAATCTAAAACTAGTTTATTTAATTTTTTGGTCAAAACTGTATTATTAAATACAACCCTAGGAAGAATATCAAGTTGCTTTATTTTTGAGAGCAGTGGTATGTAGCAGGAACTGATAATGTGAAGCTTTCTCTAGCAATGTTTAGCAGCAGTCTGAGTTGCTTTGGGAAGGTTTTTCTTGGGGGTAAAATTTCCATAGGTTTCCTCTTGCTTCCTGCTAATTCTTTTTCTGTTCAGTGCTTGTTTTGCACTGTTGTAAATAGCAGTCCATGGTGCTGTTTTGTCACATTCCCCCAGACTCCCCTGGTTTTACACAGGTGAGTCAGAGTGAGCAGCACACAGGTACACAGCCCATGACACTGTGCTGATCCCGGGAAGTGAACAGTTCAAATGTTTTGTCATAGCAGAAATGTGATCCAAAATGACAAATAATTACAATGCAATAAATACATGTGTTTATGTAACTAACTCAAGAGTGGGTGGCTCTTTGGAGAGAAGAGTTTGGAAGATAACATGTTTCAGTTGTTACCCAAATGCAGATCTCTATCTTCCCAGTTCTGAGCAAAGCTGGCAAGCCAGTAGGAGCCAAAATTAGCAGAGGTATTGGATGACTCCTTCCTTGTGGATAGCTGCCTTCTCTCTCAGCTGCTGCATCAAAAGAAATCAAAATTGGGGCTTTATACAGGATAAAGTGAAAGGCTACTAGTGAAGTCATATTGGGCTCCTGATGTGCGCATTTATTCAATAATGAATATTCTTTTAATGCCTGATTTAAGTCTTTTTGGAGTAATTAATCTTAGATCTGAAGTGATACTTTTGTAGGATAATAGCATTCATACGGAGGAATTATTGATAATAACTATATTGTTAATATAGTTTGTGAAATACTTGTTTTTATGCCTGGAAATTTTCAAAGTCAGCCAGATGTTGGCTGGTGAAATTTAGTTATTTTTTTCCCTGGCTCTTGACAGTTTAAGGACAAGTGGTTTCGTTTTCTTTCACAAAAAAAAAGTGGATGAGGTAGGGGAGTTTTGATATAATAAAGGGAGTCTGGTGAGAACGATTGTGTAACACATGAGCTATATTTTCCTATTAGTGTGGCATTCTTTAATGCTGCTCATTTGTGTGCTTGCTTCTCATTCAGCATAAATATGTTTTTCCAAACCCTGAAATTCCATAATAAAGAAATATTGTAGCCTGCAGCAGGGAGCCACTCCACTTGCTCTCCATGTGTGAAGCTTATGTGCAGTTCTTAGGACCAAGACTGGGAGGTGAAATTCCCTATGTAGCCAATCGGCAAAGTGAAGTACTGAGAATTACACAGTTTCCTCTTCCTCCCACTCCCCAGTAACTATGATGAACCAGATCCAAGAGTAAATCTTGTAGCTCCCCCCAGTGTGATTCAGCAAGGCCATCAGTACTCAGTACTGGGGTGGAGGCACTGGCATTACAAGTGGGAAACTGAGTGGACCATAATGAAAAGGCAGTAAGGATTTTCCAGATGGTAGGCTCAGATGTGCTGAGAGGAGGAAGGGATTGTCACAGCACTAGCAGAAGAGGAGGTTTGATGAGGATTTGGATGACAGGAAGAAAAACAAAGTTACAGTGCCTGTAGTGATCCATTACACTAATTCCCCCCCATGAATTTTCCACTGGTTAAACTAAACTTAGGTTTCTTTTTAAAACAGTCAAGCAAAATTTTTTTGGGAATATCAAGGCAACTACTGTAGAAGGCTCCTTACATTACAAACTCATTCCTTTCTCCTCCCCTCCATCTTCCCCTCTACTTCAAACTAGTTTTATACAACTCAAACCCTTCAATCTCTTGTGAAAACCAAAGCATCTTAAATGCTTTAGTGTTGCAGATCTGCCTACCTTCAATATAGTTAACTGTTCCACCTGGTTTTTTATTTATAATCTTAGATCTGAATCTTTGCTCATTTACTTACTTACACTGATGAGAATGTGGCTCCCTCTTCTCCACCCACAAT
Source organism: Thryothorus ludovicianus (assembly GCA_013397245.1). NCBI lineage: Eukaryota > Metazoa > Chordata > Aves > Passeriformes > Certhiidae > Thryothorus > Thryothorus ludovicianus. Next base: position 1,010,984 of record VZTB01015539.1, on the reverse strand, counting down.
CAATGTACAGGTTTTGGAATGCAGCTACATATGCCTCAGTAAAGTTGTATTTGCAAACCTCCAGTAAATGTATCACACAGGCAGAATAATGTGTACATAACAAAGTTTTCCTCTGGAAAAAGTAAATCTCCCAATATCCCATGCTTGTTTTGTCATTCAAATTGGTCCACCTTGGAGTTCTTGCTCCACTGGTTCAAATGCATGTTTCATGTGCTACTTGATGACTCTGACCTGATGTTAATATGGTAATGTATATTCAATATATTCCTCACCAGTTTAGCTAAGGAATAACTTGCTTTGGTGGTTTCTTTTCTCCTAAGTATGAGATAATTTGAAAGAACATCTGTGGAGGAGGGGATAATGCACACCAGCAGTAATAAAATGTGTGGTATAAAACTGAGAGGATTTGTTGGCACTGTACCCTCACATATATATTCTGTGTAACCCTTAGTGCTGCCATTGTATAAACCATAAGAAAGAGTATTCTTGCATTGTTTTAGTGACCTTTGTATTCTTGATTTGAGTGGCTGTATCTCAGTAATGCAACATTATCCTTGTGTGTATAGTTGTGCAACTCTGTAAGGAGACCTGTGATTTTTAAGGATGCTGTGTGAATCAATTGCTAACAGTTATAGCGTTGCATTTTGTGTTCTTGTGTAGCTGGAGGCTTGAGCATGAAGTTTGAGAATTTAAGATACTAAGGCTTTAAATATTCAGACCATTAAGTGGATATGTCTGTGGGGCGTGCCAAATTGCTGTGTGGATGAAAAATGGTGTAACTGCATATTTGAGGAGTAAGATAGCATGCTGTGGCTTAGAAGTGTTCCTTTACATGATATGGGAAGTGAAGGATAAGAAACCTGTCCTTTCTGTACAAAGGTGTGCAAACCAGTTAAAGGTTCCAATGCATAGCTTTGTCATTCTGAACTCATGTGGCTGAGCTGATGCACTGGTTAAGATTTACATTTTGTTTTCATGAGACTTTTCATCATATCTCTTTCTTTACTTATCCATTTAATATATTTAGTATTTTTCAAGTGATGTGTAAAGTTATATTAATCTGATTTGTTCCAAGTTGAAAAAAAAAATCTAAAAAGAAAAATTTATAATTATGTAAGTTATATTTTTGTAGTATATGGCTATCAGTTCAATTACTTAACACATGTTACAGCCTGTATATAATTGACAAAATATAACTACTGTGTATTCATTTTCTCCATTCTGTGAATATATTTATTCAGAGATGAAGTATCACTGCTCCGACAAGAAGTCCAAGACTTGCAAACTTCACTGAAGGTTGGAAATGTATTTTACTTGCATTTGGTTCTTTGTTACAAATTGAAGTGTTCCACTGTCTTAAGCAACCAAATTTATAGTCTCTCTCCCCATCTCCTTTTTTATTTTTGTTATCATTTTCCCTCTTAGGAGGAGAGATGGTATTCAGAAGAGCTGAAGAAAGAACTAGAGAAATTGCAGGGGCAACGGCAGCAAGTAATTGCTTTAAAATACTTGAAGCAGGTTTATCGTCAGCATTGACATTGAAGATTAAAACCTTTTTTGTAAGGCACGTGGCCTGATTTAGTTAGTTCTGTAATTTAAATAATGACATATTTTTGAAAACAAAGCTAGTTATCTCCACATAATGTAACTGTGTTTATAAATGTAAAGAACAGTCAGAATAGATAACGATGCTTCCACACTGCTCACTACAAGTTCAGTTCAAACTTTTCCTTCTGTTGATCTTATTCAGAACTCTGTTTATTAAAGAAAGTAAATTGAATGTGGTGTTTCATCTTTTATGAGAAAAGCCTATAGAGTCTTTTCTGTAAGAACTTTTGCAAAACAGTGGTGGTATTTCATAGGTGTCTAGCTGAGCTGAAAAAATAATGCAAGGCGAACTGTGGTGTGTTATGCCCTAAGCAAAGCTCATGTTTTTTTTATTGTGATGAGCTGCTTAGATGGGGGATAGTTACAAACCTCAGGAATTGCCTTCTGACAAAACTCACTCTCAGAATGTACTTCTTGATGTCTGTAACCTCTGTTTTTAGGACAGATTTCTATATTAAGGGAAAGGAGGGGGAGGGGATTCTTATTGGAGCCTTATGAGTGGAAACTTTTATAGTGTAGTGATATATGAAATGAAAAGTCATCTTGGCCTTTTCCAGTCCTCCAAATATAACTGTTCGAATTCAGGTATTTTTATACTGCTGTGCAGTATTTGAGCTCAGAAGTTTTTATTTCCCTGTCTTTTCCAAAAAATGGATGAACTTTGGAAGTAATAGGTTTTATTCCTACTGTCTAATGGTGCATTTATTCTGTTTTCTTAAGGATTCTAAATCCGATGGATTGACAACAACTATGTCTACAGGTGGCTAACATTTTATTGTATTAATTTCTGCACTGCTTTGGAATTTATTTTAGTTTAGCTTTTGGTATATTAAAGAGTTAGAAAGCTGGAATGTTACAGTTACTGGCAAAAAAAAGTTCATTTTAAGATCTATTAAGAGCTATTTATGTTAAGCAGTAGTCTGGGGAAATGTTCCAGGGGCTCAGGATTTGAAACTTTTAGAAGCTAAACAGGAATTCTTCTGAATCTTAAAGCAGTTCTCATGAGACATTTTGAACACTTTTAAAATAATTTTTTATTCAAGAGTCAGAAATATACTATAGCACTATACTCTATAAACTATAGCAATTTTCAGTGATGGTATTATGTAGTGTTTTTCTGTGCTCATTGCTAGCAAAGAAAACAGTTAAATTTTTTTTTGTTTTGAAGATACATAATTTTTCCTCTGTTTTTCTCCATGACGCACTCATAGAATTTTCAAAAATTCTAGAAATTTCAAAATTTTCCCTATTTATACAAGAACTATCTGACTGATATTGATTAAAGCTTTTAATTACAGTTCAGGGCTTGGAATTCAGCATCATGTTGCAGTGATCTAAAGGACTGTTTTTGACCAATGAAAACCAATATTTACCTAATCCTGCAGGGTACTCAGCTAGTGATAGTGACATCATGCCTGCAGATATTTAACTTCAGTAAAGTTGTTCACTTTGCTAAGATGATTGGATGTTAAGGTATTTTGGATGATATATTCACGTCTCATGCTTAGTTATGGGCATGAGGAACTATTTTGTCCTGGTTCTTCTAGTAAATAATACTGTTCTTTTTATGGAAATAGAATCATTAGAACGGCAACTAGAAGAGATCCAAGTAGAAAATTTTAACATTAAGCAAATGAAAGACTTATTTGAGCAAAAAGCAGCACAACTGGCCACTGAAATTGTGGGTAAGTGTATTCTCATTAGATCTGATTCTCTTCTTTACTCAAGCAATTTGTGAAAGGAAACATTCATTCAACTTTTTTCTTACTAGATCTTAAATCAAAGTATGATGAAGAAATCAGCCTTCGGGAAGGTGCAGAACAGAAAGTGGCAAACTTGAGACAAGAACTGCAGAAAGAGAGAAGTACAGTAGAAGACCTAAAGACAGAGCTGGTATTCACATCATATGAATGTTTCTGTTGTTTTCAAGTCAAGAGAGGAGTTTATTTAAATACTTAAAAGCACAGTTTTAAAGCAGTCAAACTGTTGAACTTGAAGATGTCTGCTTGTGCGCTGAAAAAATTCAGAGTACCATTGTTTTTGATCTGCATTTTCAGTGTTTTTGCAGTGAGAAATTTTATGTTGTTTCTGACATATATTAAAATTCACCCTGCATTGTGTTAAAGTCTTCTTGTTTGATGCTCTACCCTTCAGCATTTCTGCAGTGCATTATAGGTGTGCTGCACAGGCCTGAGCTTGGAGCATGCCACTGCTGACTTCTTCCACAGCTATCTTTAGGTGACTCTTTTTCCAGGAGGTGTTATGCTGTTGACTGTCCTTGGGCAGCTGGATTTTTAAGAAGTGCTCAGAGAGGTGTTTTGTGACATGATGACTGAAAAACTGGCAGCTATCATCATCATTCCTTTGTTAATCTTGTCCCTCTTGCTCTTGGCTGATAATGCCAATGTGCGTGTATTCCGGGATTGTGGCTCATGATGACTTTTATATTCAGCCATGGCTCCAGGGAGCAATTCCAGTGACTCAGCAAGCTGGGCCACTTCTAAAGCAGTAGTGCAAGGATTTTCCTAGTTTCTCCCACTCAGCTACTGCTAAGTGGTATTGCTACAGTCTAAGCTGTACTGCTTAGACTCTGGAGGAAAGTAGGAGTTGTTTATCCCTGTTCTTCCCTGTAGCTGACTGTTCCCTTGGGCCCGTTGGCCTTGCCCAGATGCTGCACTTGTCCATTCCTCCCTTTTCAGTGTTTTTTTGTCTTCCCTTTTCCTTATCTTTTTTTTCTGTTCCTTTTCTCTTCTAAAAATGCCAACACTCCTTTTCTCTGCTTTCTTTAGTGCTCCTAGTTGCCATCCCTCTCCATTCCCTCCCTACTGTTTCGTGCTGAGGGATGTTATGGTGCTTGAGATGCAATTACCAACAGATTTTACTGTGGGTTTGGTATGAGCCATATCTGATAGTATCTTCAAGATGCTGCCTTCAGCTGCCCTTTTGTTTTGTCTGTGGTGATTTTCTGAAATGATTCTTGAAGACAGGGGCAGTATCCTGTATCTAGTCATCTACCTACATGAAAGTCATAAAAATTAAATCTTTGAGACAATTTTCCATTTGTCAGATTTGGTTGAAATCAATCAGCAAGTTCAAAATTTAACAGACAAAAACTAAAATCTAGTCCTTAAATCCTGTTTTCTTTGGGAATTATAAGCACTTCTCTGTGGTTTTTGGTGTTTGTTTTGGGGGGAGTTTTTTATCCTTTTTTTTTTTTTTTAACCTATCTGTAATACTGTATATATCACCTTGTTGATGATTTGATAGATTTTTAGAAATGACATTGACACTGGAAGCATGTCTGCCAAAGGGATGTTGCTCACTGCTCACAACTTTTCAGCTACAAAGGCCTGGTGTGGAAGATGTGGCTGTCCTGAAAAAGGAGCTGGTCCAAGTTCAAACACTGATGGATAAAATGACCCTGGAACGTGAAAGAGAATCTGAAAAGCTGAAAGATGAATGCAAGCACTTGCAGGCAGAGCAGGCTAACTCTGAGGTAATAATCCTACATAAAGAAATGTGTTCTAGCTTTGTCGTGATTATCATATGAAAATGGAAAATAATAATTAATCATAATGAAAAAGCATCTTTCTTAATTGAATCTTCTCACTTTTCCAAAAGTTTTGGTTATTCTGCTCTTCTATTAGTTATGACTTCCCCTTCCATACAAGTAGAGAAAAAGGGATGCAGCATCTCAAATTTGTATCTTTAAGAAGAGCTTTACTCCTCAAACTGTCTCAAACAGCAGCTGGCTAAAACACAATTTTGCTAAGTGTTACTTGTAAGAAAATAAGGACTGGAAGTCCTTCTTTGGCACATTGGCTGCAGTACTTGACATAAATGTTTGGCCATGTTTCATCTCAGCTTTTGTCTTCAAGACTACATCAAGGACTGAAAGTTTAAAGTGATTTTTACACCATCCGTGGCTGTTTTTACAGACTGGCTGAGGATACATATATTAATATTGGTTTTCAAAGTGGATATCTTTAAAATAAGGTAAATGCTCAGTATGGGTGAAAATAACAAAAATCATATTAGCCCTATATGAGCATCTTCAAATACTGCAGAAGAGGGATATGAAGAATAGTATAGTCTACAATTGTCACCTAAATCTGTTGAGTGTTTATACCTTTTTTCAGAGCTGTACCTGAAACTGGTAACTACATCTTTCACATGAATATTCATACTGAGCTGCTCCTTTCATCTTTAGTTTTTCACTATAGTGGCTCCTGCATAGTAAACATGTTATGAAAACAGCTGCACTGCTTTGGAGCTAAGCACTGCTGTGAATGTCTGCTTATTGGGATTTGTTTCTGTATCTTGTAGATCTTCATTAAATGTAAAACCTGGGCTTAATTGTTAACTTGAGTGCACAAAGAAATAAACAAAATTAGTAGCCTAATTTGAGGGTGAATTTAATAAAGCCAGGACTAGTGGGTTTTTTTTCTTTGGATTTTTTCCCCCCTTCCACTAAACAAAGGCATTAGAAACACTGGAATATTTATAAAACATGTTTGAGGAAGTGTGCCTATTACAGGTTTTGTGACTGTTTCTTTCCATCTTTTATCCTTCTATGTTATTTTCTGCTTTCTAATGGAGACACTTAAATTTGAGGTATATTATTTGGAAGGCATTTAATTTTTATAGCAAATTTCTGTCATATCAAGACAATTTCAAGATGTCATTAAACAGAAGCATTCCTGTTTTTTTCGTGGTTCATTATTCATACAGATGCATCAGGAAAAAAAAAAATCAGGACTGAATATTTACCAAGGATGTGTTTCCCTGTTAAGAAAGAAATGCAGGATGGTTTTGCTGAAGTGTGAACAAGAGATGGATCTTTATACATATAAATTATGATTCTGGTTGGAAAGGCTGCAGTGGTGTCCTTTGTAAGCTTCTGCACATTTTCTGCGTTACATTTTCTCAGTATGAAATAGCCATACTGTTTTCCAGTAACATCCTGGAATGTTTGGCCAAAAAAGACCAATCCTAGGATGTGTTTTAACTAACAGCTCTGTTATGAAACAGCGTTGTAAAGCACAGCATTACAGAAAGTCAATTAACTATATTCAGTCATTTACTGTGTTCTCTGCTTATGAGAGCAGTAAGAAAGAAAACTTCTTTATAAAGCTCACTACTGTATGGTATATTTGAAATGAGTGCATCAATACACAACATATTTTTTTAGGGTATACACCATGCCCTAAGGTGCTTTTCTTCCATTACTGTATTCAAATACTGTGCAGTCATTGATATATTCTGTTCTGTACTGATCCTGTTTAATAGGGTAGTATTGTTCCTCTGACTTGCAGGGTTGATGTGTCCAAAAGTCACACACCAAGTTTGCATCAAATGCCAGACTTGCTTATAGAGCCTTTTCCAGCACATTTTCCTTCCTAGAGAGGCCAAGATTTTGGCCATGTAACTGCAATGACTTGGAAATGTTTCACCTTTGCCTAGGACTGTGATAATTATCAATGGATCCTTTTTTATGATTTTCATCAGTTTTGGGTTCAACCTGGCATTTGCTATTGGATTGGGTCAGATTTTCATCTTCCAAAATAGGACATAAATGAATCTCAGCTGGGAAATTATGCTCAGTGATACTTCTGATGGTGCTCTGAGTTTAGTTTACAGGTGATTTTTTTCTTTAGGCTTTTTATTTTTATAGAAAATGTATTTTTATTTTGCTACCAAAATTTGCATTTGCTGGATTATACATGCAAAGCTTTGTTTTAAATGTGTATTTTTCTGTTTGTTTTGTCAGGCTACCATTAACCAATTAAGAGCTGAACTTGCCAAAGGACCTCAGGAGGTAGCTGTATATGTTCAGGAGCTGCAAAAACTTCAAAGTTCAGTCAAAGAGCTAGAACAGAAGAATCAGGTGAGAATGCTATTATTTCCTGTGCTTCTCAGCTCACATCAAAATGGAAACACATCACACATTGCCTTTGGAAGCACTGAAGACTAGCTTCTTGCAGAAGCTGAGAATTCCTTTGCCATTTTCTTTAACAAGTGGATGATTATAATATGCAAGCAAACACCGTATTTCAATGATCATCAGATCCTACAACTGAAATTCTTTAGGTTGTTATAATTGCAAATTTTTAATTGCTGTGGTTTATGCCTAGCATTAAGCAGAATTGCCATCTCACACATAAAAGTAGTACCCTTGGAAATAATACATTTGCCTAAAAATCATAACTTGAACGATATTCTGAGCTGTCTTTGTTAGTTTTTCAGTTTTTCAGCTTTTAGATTTTACTTTTGTCATATTTTTCAGGCCATTTACTGGCATCATGAATGTTAGAAAATGGAAATTAATTCCAGAAACTTCTCAACTTATATTCTTTGAGATCTGTTATCAGGGCTCTTTGAGCATTTTGTATTTGTGTTTAAAAATCTTGTATTGTAGGAGTAAAAATGGAAATAAAGGGGGACAGGAAACAAGGACAAAGATGTGTACTGCTTTATGTTTCATTTAGCACTGTGTATGAACTGGACGTTACAAACATACTTTTACCAGGAGCCTTGTCAGCCTTTGAAAATAGAAAGGACAGGGACCAAACAGAGTAAATATAATGTAATCTAATATTAAAGCATTTGCAATAAATATAAGAAAGTGCAAATAAAATTTGATAAATTAAATTACCTTTAGCAGGATGACTCTGTTTGTCTCACTAAATCAGGTGTGGAACTGAGAAGGTAAGAAATGTAGGTAAGAAATGCCTTAATTTCCCCCAGATCAGCAACAATGAATCAAGCTTTTGGCAGAAATGTTGCTATACAGTACAGAGCCCTTTCCTGAATCTGTTGATATTTCATTAACAATGTGGAGTGAAACAGATTGGTGCATAAGATAACCACACATGAAGAGAGAGAGAGAGAGTCCTCTGCTATGTCAGGTTAATGCCAAACACCACTTGAGGAATAGGAAGAAGAGAAGTGGCAGTGAGCTACTTTTCCTCGTTCAGTTTTAGTGACTTAAAGCAGTTTACAGCCATCTCTTTATGCAGCTTTTTGGAAGGTGGTATCCATAAGAATTATGTGCTAGCTAAGGAATTTTGGCCCTGGAGGAGCTGGACCTGGGAATTGGAAAAGGTAAGACTAGGTTCCAATAGGAGAAATTGCTTCCGTTTTGAACAGTTTGTCAACCTTGAAAAATCTGTCACGATTGTCAGGAGCCGTTAATTCCTGATAGAATACATTGTATATAGAATATATGGAATATAATACATTTAATATGGACATTGATTTATAATCCAGTTGCAATGTGGGAAGATATTTCTATGCATTGATGCGAAGTTTATCAAGGTCATGTACAACCTCAAGCAAGACAGCTGTTTCTTATATTTTCAGGAGCTATACTGAGAAGAGCAGAGGTATATAAGTATATATATAAATATATAGGATCAGTTCTCTGAGACCAGCAGGAACTCTCTTTTCATCATTTTTAAAGTACAGTAATTATGGGGCTTGGCTTGCCTTGCAGAGGCCAGTAAGGGCATGTAGCCCAGAAGATAGCTAGTATGGAAAACTTTTCAACTTTTCCCCAAGCAATTGCAGTTATAATAAAGGTAGTTTGAACCTTCACAGAATGTCAATTTAGTCAAATTAGTTTTCAGGATACGGAAATAGAGTTTGTGTGGTGTTCTCAATAAGAGGAAGTGAATTTATGTGAGAATATGAAAAACATATGTGCTGTGTGAAACTATGTGCTATATGGGCTCCAGAAGCAACGTGTGTAATACAAGATACACATTAATAATTTCTTTAATAATGTTTTTGAACAAGTTCTTCACTGTTCAGCATCAACACTTAGAAAGAAATTTGAATAATACGTTGAAAGTTGCAAGCAGAATTGTACTTGAATTGCTCTGTAATTCCCTTCACAGAATCTGACTGAAAAGCTGCTGAAGAAAGAACAGGACTACACCCAGCTGGAAGAAAAACACAATGAAGTATCTGTGAGTAAAAAGAACGTGCAGGCAAGTTTTCACCAGAAGGACCTGGACTGCCAACAGCTTCAGGCAAAGCTGTCTGCGTCTGAAGCCTCGACACAGAGGTTACAGACAGAGCTAGGTGAGAAGGCAGAAGCAAACCAGAAGCTTAAAGAAGAGTTGTCCGAAGTAGAGACAAAGTACCAGCATCTCAAGGCAGAATGCAAACAGCTCCAGCAGCAGAGGGAGGAAAAAGAGCAGCATGGCCTGCAACTCCAAAGCGAGCTCAGTCAGGTAAGTTTCCTTAGGCCTCCTAGACCATCCTGTTTGAATGGTTCCTTAAAGCCATCTCTTAAGTTTAAAAAACTGCACATGCATATTTCTTATGAGCATGCATTTACATTTCCTTACTTGAAGGAGAGTACTTAACCAGCACTTGTATTTTACTACTCTATAGGAAGTTTAAGAAAAGTGAGTCTTGGCTTTACATTAGAACTGAACAGTGCTTGATTTGCTTTGTTTGAGTAGTGAATATAGTGGGGAATGCCTAGTGTGAAAAGCCAGGTTAAGGTGAAATCTTGATATTGCTTCCGTAGTGTTTCTCCCCAAAATCTTCTCTTTATGTTGCTGATAGCTGGGAGAGCACCCAGAGCATACATCCTCCCACCAGAACCCATTATTCTGCTGAGTCAAATGACTTAGAGAAGTAGGACTTTCATATAATATTGAGCATTTTGCAACATGAGGCCAGTTGAATTCAGTCTTTTTTTGGAGAGTAATGTGTTAGACTGGAGAAGTATTTGTGTATCAGTAATCACATCCAGTCTTAAGATGTAAAAAAATATATCTTTATTTGTTAATATGACATGCCTCATTTTAACCTTGCTAAAGCTTATTTATTTTAAAGTGAGTGTTTCTGAGTTTTTGACTTTTTGTAAAATCTGAAACAGATCAAGTTGCAAGCTTTCTGTTTATAGTTTACCTTGGAAGAACTGTGACTTGGCTAAACCATGTTTATGTGTGTATTAAATCCCCAGAATGTCTTTCCTTCTCCCATCAGTCTTCTGTCAGGGTGAGAGCAGGTAATTAGTTATCTGTGTAGGAATCTGCATTTGGTGAAACTGCCTCAGTCTGCCTGGGCAACAGAATAACAGCTAAGAGGTTGAGCTGAAATCTGTCTGATTCAGCCTGAGAGGGCATTTTCAAGAAGGATTTTTGGGGTGGGAAAGTGGAGGAGGATAGCGAGTAAAGCACTGCTGAATGAATTCCTATGAAAGGAAATGGAGGTATGACACATTCTCTGGTGATGCCATTGGAAAGGAAGACAATTTAAGCAAGAAATCTTCAACAAGCCACTGGACTTCGGGATGTGTTTTAGAATTGTATAGTAAAAGAATAGTGCAGGGAAAAAACCCTTTGTACCTGGTATAAAAGAAAAGCCAAGCTTAAACTTCTTTTCCTATCTCTTCCTGGAAAATGGAGTTCAGTTACTATTGTAATGAAAGGACTAAATTCCTCATATTTATTCACTTGGTACTTCACTGAATTACCTTTTTATGCATGTAGTTCATTAAATTTCATTTAGAATATGAATTCTCTTTGTGGAGGTACATGTATAGTTGTTTGGTCAAATCACATTTTTTAAGAATCCTTGTCATCTTCTCAAAATTCACTTGAATGGGTGGGTGTCTGGTTCGGTTTGTACATCTCAGCATTTGGGTGATGTGGAAGAAGTGATCTTAATGGAAGAAATTTCAGTAATAGTGTTGGTTCCAGCATGACAGTAGGAGAAGGGTAGGGACAAGAAAGTATGGACTCCTTCAGTTTTGAAGAAATGTTAATTGCTAATAAATTCTGTTGAGAAAACTGAATCTGCTTGATTGTATCTTTTAAAGTCTAGATTTTTTTTTTTTTTTTTTTGCATTCTGTAGCATACATTAATCCTGGATTTTATGGTCATGTTTACTTAAATGTCATCTTAAAGTTCTTCAAAAATACTTAACCATGCCCGTAATAAAAGTAACAAGTGTAAAATATTGTTTACTTATTTCCTTCTTTCCAAATGTTTTCTCTTAGGATCAACATAGTCATGAATAGTTAATAGTTATCTTGTTGCACCCTTTCTTTAAAAGATTTTTTTTTTACAGTTCTTGTTTGTATCTTTAGTGAGGAGGAAATATTTATAATATGGTGAACCTGTGAGACAAGACAAATGTTCTTTGTTACTGGAGGAGAGATTATGGTCTCTCTCCTCACCCTGTCCTCCCTCTTCTCCTACCTCTTTCTTAACTGTACAGTCACCATTAGCAATTAGTATCTTGGCTACATGCCAAACAGCTTTTCACTCATGATTTTTGTGGTTGTGGACAGGTAATTTAGCTTGATTTTTTTAAGAAGGTAAGTCATGGATACATTTATTTCCCTGTCTCCAAACCCTTTAAACTTTTGCATTATTTGATAACTTGAGCTAAATTTTGACAGATGGCCCAAAGGACTTCAGTGTTAAATTCTTTGATAAACAGACAGCAGGAGAGAGGCTTCACCCTCCCTTAACACCTGGGTAAAAAGTATAATGGTATCACAATCACTGTTCATTTTTCTGCTCTCCTAGGCAGCCACTTGGTCAAACAGCGATTTCTAAAACTGGGCTGCCTTTTGCATAGATACTTGTAGGGATTTAAGGAAAGCATGAGGAAGATTTAGGGGTATTGAAGGGGGGACTTGGAATTAAAAGGTGAATGTTTTAAGGGCCTTGGACATAAATGCATAGGGAAGCAAGCTTCATTCACAGCTTTCTCACAACCTATGGAAAGTTCTTGCTGTGCTGCAAGGTCTGATCCATTCTTTGGTTTTGCACTAGTTAAAAGATCATTGTGTCCTTGAATGTGTTTGTGTAGAAATAGGCAGGAGGCAACCCAGGACCTATAGTGGCAGTTTCATGTAGAGTAAGCTGATTCTATGAAAAGAGCTTTTTAGAACAGTGAATTGTATAAGGCCATCCTTGCGCTTTGAAGATGGTGCAGTACTGTTTTTAATGACTGATAAAATCATGAAGCATGTTTGTGTCCAGCTGGAAGAGCACATCCACCTACTTAACTTTGCTGCTGGAAGGTACTGGACTGTAAGGTGCTGTGTACCCGACACTGACTGTTCATGTGTCACTCTCTGTAGAGAATGAATGCCATTGATGTAGCCAGCTCAAGTTAAAAAATGCACTCTTAATATTCTAGCTGTGCAGAACAGTATATTGTGGGAGGCAGTGGAGCAGATAAAGGCAGGGTGCTTCAGCCACTGGATCCACAGGAGTCAGTTGGTGAACTGGATAGCTGAACAAGATGGCTCAAAGCATCACTATTTTACATGACAGTCATTATGCTTTTGAAGGATCACCCTCTTTCTGTTAAATCTCTGTAACTTGTTTTGAAGGGCTCCTGTGGGTAAATGAGAATGTTTCTGGGTCCATCTAACCCACTTTTTTGAATGTCTCTTCTTCCTTGTGTAGTTAATGCTTGTTTTGCTCTGGGTTATGAAAACTTCACATAAACATTGCACAAAACGAGTCTGTATCACTGTTGGCTAAGGAATGACTGAAAAAGGGGATGACTCTGTTTTGCAGCTGCACAGTAAACTCCTAGAAACAGAGCGCCAGTTAGGGGAAGCACATGGACGGCTCAAGGAGCAGAGGCAGCTGTCCAGTGAGAAACTGATGGACAAAGAGCAGCAGGTAGCTGACCTGCAATTAAAACTTTCTCGTGCTGAAGAGCAGGTAGGATTTTTTTGTGCAGATTCTATAGTTTATTCTGATTCTGGTGATATGTCTGTACACACACTTGTGATATTGCAATTTTTAAAGTTTGTTCTCATGGGAATTCTTTTGACTAATACTGTCAAGGACTTACAGTAAAATTATCAAAATTTGCTTAGATGCTGCTTGTCTTTCCAGACGTATGTGGTGCTTAACAAATGAACAAAACTTGTGCATTTTGCACTTAGGAGCTTTGTCTAAGTGTCTTATGAAAAAATTGCTTGCACATAGGCCCATATGGATAGTTTTGTGTGTAGATATTTTTTTAAGATAAAGCCCTACATGAGGAAAAAGTGAACATGGCACAACAGGTCATTGATAGTTAATAATCAGTGTGGGGTGGATGGGCAGAAAACACTTGTTTTATTAATTTTTATTTATTTTAATGAATGTCTTGTATATGTTGATGATTTTCTGCTGGCTGTAGGGGCATTGGCCAAATATCTGAGTGGTATGTCTTCAAAGCTTTAAACTGTAGCTAATTTGCAGACGCTGACTAGTATAGAAGTGGAGAGACTGCTAAACTGAAGTTGCTACTAAAATAATGACTGACAGTTGCTACTGATATTGCCAAAAAAAGTAATAATAATATTGTTTTACAGGTATCTGTATTATCAGTCATGTTGTATCTTAACAACTATTGCAAAAAACATACTAAAAATTTTTTGTGTTTTAGATTATTTGAGAGCTAAAGTACATGTGTCTGAATTGTTTATAGTTCTCGCTTGTGATATAGAATCTCACCGATTAATTGTAATGAATGCTTTGATGAGATTTTGATCTAGCATTACAGATTTTTGTTTTTATACAAGTTTTTAAATATCCATGTTTAAACTAAAATCTTTTATAGTTAGAGAGAACGTTGAGTACAATTGGCAATACAGAGTGGTGTTTTTTTTCACTCATTAGCCTGGTTTGTTTGGTATTTGGTTTTGGGGTTTTTTTTCAGCTAAAGGAAAAAGCAGCAAATTCCACGGAATTGCAACATCAATTAGAAAAGGCAAAGCAGCAGCACCAGGAGCAGCAGACACTTCAGCAAAATACAACAGCAAAACTACGAGAAGCCCAGGTAATGTAGTTCGGTATCCTTATGTGCAAGTGGGCTCCAGATTTCATTATGCTAAATGCTTTTTCTCTCTAAATGTGACTTGCAGGAATTATATTAGTTTCTATAAATTTACTTATAGATCTGGAATAGAATGTACCAAAAGTGTTTCATGAATTTATTCAATAATTTATGCATTAGGCCTACCTTTTAAGGTCTTTGTAGTTAAACACTATTATGTTCTTGTCTAGAATGATCTGGAGCAAGTGCTACGACAAATTGGAGATAAGGACCAAAAAATTCAAAATCTTGAGGCTTTGCTTCAAAAAAGTAAGGACAACATCTCTCTGCTAGAAAAGGAAAGAGAGGACTTATATGCAAAAATTCAAGCTGGTGAAGGAGAAACTGCAGTTCTTAACCAGCTACAAGAGAAAAACCATGCACTACAAATACAGGTAAGAACTTTGACATCTGTTTCTTTTTCATTCATTCTCATTATTAAATTGTCTTTCCTTTTTTTTTTCTATCTCATCTGACACGACACTAATCTTTTCCATACTGTTCCATTTCTTTAAAACTTACTTTAAAGATCTTACTGTAAATTTCACACAACTTGTGTTTTGGTGACTTCCATGCTGTCAGAATAGAGAAAGGAATTCCTAGATATTTTATTTGTACATACACTAGTAATATGTACTTACAAATAATTACATTATATAACTGTATAACTTTATATATGTACTTGTATATGTGTATACTTATAAAAATCTATAGATATAGTTACAACTATATATAGATAAATATAATATATATTTCTTTTTCACTCATTTTAGAAAGAGTTTTGATTCCTGCTTTCAGCACCAAAATTCAGTTTAGCCTGCATCTGTTGTCCCCTTAGTATTTTGTTTCTGTTACATAAAGGCCAAATTGACAAATTCCTTTTGCTTCTATTTTCAGTAGATAACCTATTTAAACTCTGGTGTTGTGTACAATATAGCTTTACTGTAATAGTTCAGGAAAAGACATGTGATAGCATTGAGTCTCCAGAGCCACTATAAGACACACTAAAATTGTTTTTACTTCCTTGGACATGCTGTTCCAGCCTTCTCATGTTATTTTTTTTTTCTACTGCAGGTAACTCAGCTGACAGAGAAGCTGAAGAATCAATCAGAAAGTCATAAACAAGCCCAAGAGAATTTGCATGAACAAGTGCAGGAACAAAAGGCACACTTAAGAGCTGCTCAAGATCGTGTGCTTTCCCTGGAAACAAACGTTGCTGAACTAACCAGTCAGTTAAATGAAAGTAAAGAGAAAGTGTCACAACTTGATGTGCAGGTAAAGGATCTTGATATTTAATGGTGATGAAAAATTCTAGTTGAGATTTCCCATTTGGGAAAAGGTGCATTTTTCTACAAGGAGATAGATACATTAACACATGAATACTGCTGATTATACTAATAAACTTACTGATGGCTATCAAAAAATTGTAGTTAACTATGGTGAAACAGATGTTTAAGTGAAATACAATTTGTCTTTCAGGTAAAAACAAAGACTGAATTGTTGCTTTCAGCAGAAGCATCAAAAGCTGCACAGAGAGCGGATCTACAGAACCATCTGGACACTGCCCAGAATGCACTGCAAGATAAACAACAGGTATTAAGCAACACATAAAGTTTCTATGCTACCTAAAAACTGCCTAAAGGCCTAAGAATAGTCTGTTTACAAACTCAATAAACACATGAATAAGCATTGGGAAATGATAGTTTAGGATATTTTAACCATGTGGGATGCATTCATTTCTTTTTGCTGCTCTGGAGCAGATATATTTTGCAGTGCAGAGAATTTACTTGGGAGTCCATTCCTTACTGTAAGGTTATAGTTCAGAATATTGTAGAAGAAGATTATAGAATGCACTCAGTAGAAGCAAAAACCTTCAGCTCTTTTTCCTGACTCAGATAAATTGCCTATCTGCTGCCAGTATTCAGAAAGAATTCTCTGTGTGCCAGCTGACACAAAAAACTGGTGATAAAATTACGTGTTTTTTAATGTGTTTTAATCCTAGTGAAGCATTTTACTGTCTGTTAATCAAATATTTGCATAGTTAAAATCAGTGCTGCTGTGGTCTTCATGAAAACATCCAGCAGATGTTAATATGGCACCATTTTGTAGCATGGAAGTGTAATTATTTGCTGTAAATAGGAGGCAACTTTTTGCAGCCATTAAATAAGTAATTAATAACTAAATACATCAGCTTGGAGAGCAGTGAACTTTGCTGTAGCTGTCATCACAGTGGTTACTAGACAGAATTTATTTGTTTTGTGTTGAAAATGTTTTGAAATCATCTCTGGTATTTCCATGTTACTGGCTTTCCTCTTTGATGGTTGGTTTAATGACAAACAAAGACATCAAAAATTTTTTGTAGGCTTTTTAAGTTATTTTCTAGTTACTGCTGTAGTAATTTGAGGATCTAGTGCCTTTATTACCTACAGTTCCTCTTGCATTTACAACTTGAAACACCTTTGTTAACATTTAGCCCAGAGCCTGGAAGGTTTGGGAGAATATTGAGGCTTTAAAATAGTGGTTTTCAGTGAAACAGAGGGAATTTGTACATATGTTTGTGTTTCTCCTTTCAATTTCCTGCCCCTCAGAATAAAAAATAAACATTATTTTCCTTTTTAATTTGAACACATTTTATCATTTAAAGCATATATGATATTTGTAATTCTTGAAGTTATTTAAAGAGTAACAGCCTTTGTATTTTTGTTTTACCCAGGAGTTAAATAAGGTCAATGCTCAGTTGGATCAGGTTACAGCCAAGCTGAATGACAAGCAGGAATACTGTACTCAGCTGGAAGCCAGTCTTAAAGAGTACAAAGAAAAATGCCTTTCTTTAGAACAGAAAACTGAAGAACTAGAGGCACAGATTAAGGTTTGTATTGAACACAGTATCTGGACTTACAGAAAATGATCTCTGTTTACTAGAGTGTGGTAAAAGCTGTGCTCAAATTAGGGAGGATAATATTGATATAATATCAATATTGCTTGTGTGGGTTTTCTTTTTCACTAATGTTTCCTGATTCACCATTTAATCCTGTTCTTCCATGTTAGTATATCACATTAAGAAGATAGGCCTATGACACTGCCACTATACTGTCATTTTCACATGGTTCTGTGTGTGCTTCTATCAGCCTTTCTGCTACCTGGAAATTGTTGTGAGGGGACATGAATACATCCCAAAATTAGAGTTTTCAAGTTTGAACTTAAACCCTTTGTAGTAGCAGGGAATGAATATGTGTTACATTGGCTAGCCCTGCTTAACACTGCCTGTCTGGTTTAATTTATTTTTGAAGCCTTTTAATAGGCTTTTTTGTGAGATTTATTTGTCACAATTTCATTGTCTCTTAACTTGATCTGGAGTTTTGCATTCCACTTCTGAAATCAGTTTAAAAAGCCCACATAATTCTGGCAGAAGGTTTGCAGAAATTTTTGGTTTTTGGTATATTAATATTTTCAGTTAAGGACATGGATTAGTCCAAATGCTTGAGAGCTTTAAAATTTGGGCTTTGAGCTTTGTTCGCTATATTTAAAAAATTCTTGGTAGTCAAAATTCATAACACACAAAAGCATATGATACAGAGATCTTGGGAGCAATGCAGAACTGGTTTTACAATGTTGTCTGTATGTTCTGAGGGAGGTTAGTAGTCTTTATACTCAAGACTGAGTTGGGTGTTTTTCCTAGCTCTTGTGCTCTATACAAGAGAACCAAGATTTTTTTCTCTGTATGAAATTTTAAATCCAATATTATTAAAAATTAAAGCTGTCATGCGTTTCAATATCAGCATGATTATTGTGTTCTTCCATCTCTTCTTTTGGACACTAGGTTTTTTTTCCTTGCTGTCTTTGATTTGTTTTTTTAGTTTTCATTCTTTTGCTGAAGTTTCACAAGTTTTTGGGAGAAATACAGAGCTTGCATGCAGACGATTTTATGAGGTTCCTGGTAGCTGAAGTGTGAAACTGAGCAGGGTTGTTGATGCTGTCAACAGGAATGCAATTCTATGTAAAATCTTGGCATCATCACCATTCTTTGAGATTATTCCAGTTGAATGTGTGGCATTTTAAAAAATAGAAAAAAAATTAGAAACCAGAAAGCCCTCAGAAAATTTTTTGGAGAAACTTGGCCCCTTTGTTTTATAGCCTCTGTGTGAAAGCAGAAGTGCCTGTAAAATGGCCAGTGTGTTCAAAAGTCTAAACAGTGTCCATTTGCTGAAGGCTCCTGTGTTCTTTTTGCTCCATGTGAGTGAAAAAAGTAGCCTTGTTAAAAAAATAGAAGAAAAACGTCTTCCAGGCAAGCACAGAATTTCTTCACCACTCTAGTTTGTGTCTTTGCTTTTGTGTAAAGCTTTTTTGCTATTACTTTGCCATAAAATGCCTGCTCAGCCTTTAATTTAAAGATGCTTTCAGAATGTTTTACCGAAATAGTTCAGTTCTGGAGGAGCAGGTTGTTAGCTGGAACTAAATAGTGAAAGATAAATCGCAAAGTAATGAAACAGGTGAAAGATGTGTGGGAGTTGTGACTGCTTTCTACAGTTAATGCTACTCACAGACTAGATGACTTTGCTTTTTATTGCTATTTTTATTTTGTTGGTTTTGTTCTGATGGCTCTATCTTTTTATTTTTCTCTCACAGAAACTTGAAGGTGACATTCTTGATGCTAGAGCAAGCAAAGACCAAGCTCTTCAGGAGTTAGAGCAACAGCGACATCAGTCTAAAGAATTAGACCTGCGGACAGCAGAACTGAGGAAACAACTTGAAGCAGCAAGAGAAGTGTATGCATTTCCTGGGTTGTAGTACTTTTCAAAGTCAGACATAAAACTGGGGCAGTTTGGACTAGAGCTGAAATTTTCTGCTTCTCTTCTGTGATTTCATAAAGTCATAAATAAGTGCTGTGTCCCCTCTGCTACAAGAACTGTGTTGTATCCCACCTGTTGCCTTTAACTCCATCTGCCATGTTGTCTCACAGGAATCACTGACTGCTGTGATTCACTACGCTTCATTTTATTCACTGTGCTTGTTGTCAGCTAAATATCTGAACAGTTTGATCTAGTGAGGTCCATCTTTAAATATCCATAGCTCTGTAGCCTTTTTCAAATACCAGTTTGTAATTTATGCATAAGCAGCAAAGGGGTAGTTTCTGTTCATTATAGTCAAAAAGAAAGAACCATTTCAAAATTAGTTTCTGAAGTTGCTGTTTCATCTTACCTGGAGAGATGTACTTTTCACTGTGGGTGAAAATAGAGACATTTAAGGATACTGTGAAAAAGAACTTTAAAAAGGTATGTTTTATACTTTTGTGTTTGCAGGATGTCTAATGCTCAGTTGGATTTGCAGAAGAAGTCTGAGGCTCTTGACCAAGCAAACCAACAAATTTCAAAGCAGGAGGCAGAAAAGGCCAGTCTCAAACAAAATCTTGAAAAATCAAATCAAGATGCAAGTAAACAGCTCAAGGAACTTGATTGTAAAATGCAAGCAGCCACATCAGAGCTGCAACAAGTGAAATTGGAGAAGGACACTCTATTAAAGAACCTTGCAGATACCAAAGATAAGCTCTCAGAAAGCTCTGAATCCTTCAATAAAAGAAAGGAGGAATTAGAAAAAGAAATTAAAAAAGGAAAAGCATCTATGGCAGAAATGGTTAGTAGATTCTTTAATTAGGCATTAAGTTTGGTGTATATACATTCTGATAAAATGACTTTGCTTTCTGTTTGAAAACAGTGTACATATGATGACAACGCATGAAAATTTATTACTGTAAGGAAAACCAAATTGTGATTTTTAGTAGTTCATACATGTTTCCCACCTTAAATTTTTTGTCTGGATGTCTACAGTAGTAAACATCAGTCATATCACATAACAGAATCCTTTCTTCTTGCTGCATGCTTTTAACATAGTGAAGAAACTAAATGGAGATAAGTGGTGAAACAACATGATGGCAAATATCCCCCTTTTAAAAAATACATCAACTGTAATATAACAACACAAAGTTTTAGAACCTTTGCTAAAATGCTGTTGTATTGAAGAAGTTATTTTTCTGAGGCAATTTTAATTTCCTTTTTGAAGTTTTTGTAAATAGAATTTCCTGTGCACTTATCTGGACATGCTGGAAGGTTGCATACTGCAGGCAGAGAGAGTAACATCATCTGTCATTTGGGGAATGCCTAGCTTAAGGTATTATTGGAGTACTAGAACTATTTGAATTTCAGAAAGGTCTCACAAGTGACAGTATAACAAGTGCTTGACCACCAGAGCAACCTATTATGGTAAAGAAAGTAAACTATTACTGGGGTTAAAAAACACCTTTTTCTTACCTTTTCTGCCTTGATGATATGAATGTCTCACACAGGGAAAGGCTTTCTCATACTCTTCTCATCTTACATGTCACCTTTTTCCAGAACCCATCCTGAGCTGCTTTTATTCTGATGTAAAAAAAAAAATCTGCTCCTAGGTAAAAAGAACATTTTTCTCTTACTCATTCACTTTTGAAGAAAAGCACTTTTGTTTACTTTTCTTAGTTACTGCCGTTTAAAGATTTCTCCTACAAACTTGAAGGATTTTCTCCCCAGTTTAGACTTTAAGATAGCAGTCCAGATTCTACTTCTAGTTCTGTAGTCTTTTGGAGGTTCTCCACTGTCTTAAATGTGTAGTATTTGGGCTTAACATATGCTTGCATATGCATGGAGATCTGCAAATGTACTTGGTTGTGAGTTTTAGAACATGAGGGAATTTTAGATCCTAAGGAGACCGATGAGCCTACTACTACATCAAGAAGGAGAAGGGGTGCCAATCACAGCTTCAAACAGGGAGACTATCCCTAATCAGAAAAATTCTGGCACCTGGCTGAGTTTAATAGTACAGGGCATCAAATGTGTGGCTTAGATTTACCACTTAAAGTTCTGAGAGGTTTTGAACTGAAAATGTCTGCAGTTGAGAAGGTAAGATTTTTCCTTAAAAATGAAATTGTTATTTTTAAGGATTTGTAACTCCTGCAAAAATACTCTATACATGGTCTTAGAAGCTAACAGGAATATTTCCTTGTCTTATGTTTTTCAGGAAAAATTGTGCCAAGAATTAAAACACCAACTTCAAATACAAACAGAATCTGTAGCTAAAGAGAGGAATGAACTGAAGAACTCACTGGAGAAAAAGGAGGGGGTAAGTTGTCTGCTTAGTTTAAAAAAAATCCAAAACCCAATAATAATAATAATAAGTTTAAAAGATTGATTTTCAGTCTCACCTGCTGGGACTGATGAGAGATAAAAATGTTTCAATTCTCAAATTGTAAACTATCTTTGGCACTGAAATAAGGTGATACTAAAACTTTCCTAGAGGGTAATGTGAAGCTTTAAAATATAGGTTTTAGTTGTAGTTTTCTGTGCTCCACATACTGTAGCAGGGGATTTTAGCCCTTCAGGTTTTTTCCTAAGTGAAACAGTTACTTGGTATTACTGTGTCCCCATTTTCTTTTGTATTTTTATACAATAGAAGTTATTTCATATCCTTAGATCTGTTTTATTGTCAGGCTTATTCAGTATGTTCTCAGTGTAGTTGACAGGACATTTTTGGATATCCTTCAAGGATTGAATTGCTTTTTCAAACTTGTGTAAGTCATTTGCTCGTGACTACATAAGGACCAAATGTACTTCTTTTTCAAAGATGAGCATTCAGACCACGCAGTGCAGCTGGCAGTGTGAAGGACATGTCTGCTTTCATGGATTTCTTTACCCAAGACATCTTCTGTTCCCTAAAGGAATCAGAAAAGATTTGATCAGTGGACATAGTTTGATAGACTGTGATGGACACTTACTGTCTGAAAGAGGTTTGGGGGTGTGCAGGTGTGATGGTAATTGCTCTGTGACTATTGCTGCTACTTGCCTGATTCCTCACTCGTTCAGCTGAAGTACTGTGGTGCTCAGTGGAAAGTGAGGAAGGATGAGCTTGGTGTATGCTAAAGTTGGCACCAGGAGAGGCCAAACCACTGCTCATGTGAGAAAAGTTGCCTGATCTTAATTTAGAATGGATAAAAAAGACTGCTGTTGATCTCTGGGTAGTAAAATTGGAATAACAGATTATTTTAATGTGTTATGGTAGTTCTTAAAATCTGCCAGTGTTCAACCACATAGCTCTGAAACAGCAGTGGGATGGTCTGATTCTATGAAGAGCATGTACAAATAGTGATTTAAATTTAAATTATGTACAGTTACTTAATATTTTTGAATATAGATTTCTAAGCAGTTGTCTATAGACCTTGATTCAGCAAGAGCACAAGTACTGGAAATCCAGAGTCTTCTGAAGGAAAAAGAAAAAAGTGAGCAACATCTCCAGGGAAAGCTGAGAGAGTTAAAGGAATCTTTCGAGCAGAAGAAAAAACATAGTGAGACACTGCAAGCCGAATTAAAAACTGCCCTTTTAGAAAAGGTATGACTGTCCTTTCTTACTCTTATAAGAAAATAAATGTAAATTCCTCTGATAAATATTGAAGCTTTTATGTCAACAACTTCGTGATAAACTCTGTTTGCTGTAGTCTTGTTGGAAATTATAAGGTCAGGATGTGCAAGAGAGGTCTTCAGATGCTGTTGGAGATAGAAACAACATCAAGAGCAATAATGAAAATAACCAGTGCTGAAATATGAATCTATAGGAATTGAATTTTAATAAAGGGATAAAATAAGCTAGGTTGAATGTAGGTTTTCTGCTTCAGGAGCAAAGTAAGAGCTGCCATTTTCTTACAAAGCAGTAGAAATTCGTGAGAGTATTTTTAGACAAACTCTGCAGTATTTTAAAATGTCTGTGGCAGTTTTAAACCAAGTCTTCTCATATTTTACCAAAAGAATTTATCTGAGTGACAGTATGTAACTCAAAAACCATAATGGAAAGAGTTCAAATGTCTTACAACATTAGGGAATGTTGTGCTGTGTGCCATACACTGTTAAATGTGGCTTCAGCTTTGGCTGCCCAATGCTACATGTTCACATTTGTGCATTAGGCAGCCTGTGGAAACATTAGATCTTGGTGTTGTGGTGTAACCCAGCCATCAGCTCAGCACCACAGAGCTGCTCAGTGACTTGGGAAGACAAACACCATCACTCCAAACTCCCTCCCCTTTCTTCTTCTGCCAGCTCCATATGCTGGGCATGATGTCATATGGAATGGAATATCCCTTTGGTCAGTGGGATCAGCTATCCTGGCTGTGCCCTCTCCAAATTCTTGTGTACCTCCAGATCTCTTGCTGGTGGGGTGGTGTGAGAAGCAAGCAAGGCCTTGGCTCTGTGTGAGCGCTGCTGAGCAGTAGCTAAATCATTCCTGTGACAATAACACTGTTCCCTCCACAAATCCAAAACACAGTGCCCATACTAACTACTATGAAGAAAATTCTGCCTCAGCCAAAACCAGCACACTTGGAAACATTATTCCAATTTTTCATGTTTGGTCTTAATGTGTTTCACTTAGTCTTCTGTTGTGAATTAAATTTTGTTGTTAAGTTATCACAAATATCAAGTTACTGAACTGTTATTCCATAAGAAGAACAAAATTCACTTCTTGCAGTAGAAATGCATTTTATTGAAATGCTTAAGCTAACTTTACTGTCTGTAACTTTAACTAAAACTTTCTATGCTTGTGTTTTAGGCAGAGCTGGAGAATAAACTACAGCAGCAATCT
The DNA here is from genome assembly GCA_013397245.1 of Thryothorus ludovicianus. NCBI lineage: Eukaryota > Metazoa > Chordata > Aves > Passeriformes > Certhiidae > Thryothorus > Thryothorus ludovicianus. Next base: position 986,869 of record VZTB01015539.1, on the reverse strand, counting down.
ATTTTGTCAGCACAGGAGCTTAAAGCAGAGAAAGGCAAGCTAGCAGACTTGCAGAAGGCCCATGATAAACATAAAGAAAACATGGAGAAGCTGCAGCTGGATCTTTATGGCAAAGAGTCCGAGCTGCTGGCAACCAGGCAAGACCTTAAGGTACTTGCAGTCATTTTAATGTCATATGTGACTTAGTAGATGTTAATATCCATGTTGAAGACCAAGAAACAATGCAAGAACTGTATAAGTGAAAAAAAAAATCTCATCTACTATATATAGAATTTAGTGCTGTTTAATCCCTTCCCCTGAGACAAAGGATATTCTGAAACTAATTTAAAGGCAAACATATTTGCCAGTTTACCTGAAATACACTTGCATTTCTGCAACAGCAAAGTGAAAGGTGATTTGGTTTTATATTAATTAAAAAGTTATTTTAATGTTGCTTTTTCTTGTTATATGTTGTAGCTTTCAACTAATTTAAATAGCATAGCTAATTCGGGCAAGGTCTGCCAGCATGTGAGTAACTGCTGTCTTCCAGATGATTTAAATAGAATATTCCTGGCTGATGGTAGATGTTAAGAAATGTCAAATTAATAGTAACAGTATGCTTATGGTCCTGTCTAGAGTACAAGTGCCAGAATTTAGTCCTTGAAGTTTTTGCTGTCCCTAAACTGAAGTTGACTGGTTTTGTATTAGTGTGCAGTACCTTCAAAGTGGTATTGCTGAGAGCTGAGCTGGTCAGCAAAGGTGTTTTGTGGTTCTTTTTTCTGGCTTTCTGCTCTGTGTCAGTACTAAGCCAATACTTCAGTCCTTCCCAGGACATACTGTGCCACAGAGACTGAACTCCAGGTTCAGGTTATTTTAAGAAACAGAGAAAAACCTCCTTTATATATAGGCCACTGCAGTTTTATTAGACTTACTCCTCTATAGTATTAAATTAACTGCCATGTTCTGCTGCAGCTTATTGAAGCTTTACTTTCAGTGCACCATGGTTCAATTGCTGTGTTAAATTGTGGAGAACTTCCACATGATTAACAAGCAGTGGTGGTTTAAGCATATTCTTTCTTTCAGTTTGTTACTATTGCACATATATATCTGTGAGTTTATTTCCTGCAATGCATTTAAATCACCATTTGGTAATGGAGTGGCCTGTAGAGGCATTGGATGTGTTCAGTAACTTGTTTTTTTTTTTTTTTTGGGTATAGTTTTCATTCAAGTATCACTTGATGCAAAATAGCTGTGAATAAATATTGTTGTTAAAGCAGTTTGATGACCTCTAGTTTTGGCAAGTGTAAAGTAGGACAGTAAGTGTCTCACATGTATTTAGACCTGATGGGGATGATAGCAAGAGAGAGGGAGAGCTCTATGCAAAATGGTAAAATAAGGTGATGGCAGTGGGGAAACAAGAGTTTTAAGGTAAGCAATCAGGTAACTTGATTTATGATGTAAGTTTCTGTGCAGCCTAGAGAGCCTGAAGAAGATTTGAGTCCTAAGTACCGAAGTGGTATACGAATTTGGAAGCTGTTTGCTTCCAAAAGTTTTTTACAAAAATTTTGTAAAAAACATGTATTAATTAGGATTAGTCAGGTCTTATTTAAGCCTTTTTTTTTTTTTTTTTTTTCTTCTGGAAGAGAAAAAAAGGTGTGGAGCAGAACTTTAGTCATGGCTGTGCTACCTCAATACAACATTAAACTAAAGAAGCAGTGATAACTTGTTTTAGGAGACCACAAAAGAAAAGAACACATGCAAACAGCCTCAGAGTGACAATATTAGTCTTGAGAGATGAATATCAAAATGCCACTGAAGGCAGAAGAACTTTATGGTAGAATTTCACAGCCTATTCAAAATCAGTTGTCTGCAGGATGTTTTTGCCTGGGGCAAGTTACTTATATTAATAAGTAGCTCATTTCAGCCAGAGCTGTGTGTTTTGACTGAAGTTTGGAACCAAAGCTGATGGGCAGGCTGAGCTTTAGATTGGCCTTAATCTTCTTAGTAGGCAGTGGTAGAAGTTTTTAAAACTTGTCTGTATGTAGAGTCAGCCTGGGTGTCGTTCAGAGCAGGATTTTTAGCAGAGATATGAGCTTCCTGCAGAGCTGCGTTGAGTCAGCACTGTCAGGAGCCCAGCATTGTCCAGAACAGGCATGGCCCGACCATATCGTGACATGCTAGCAATGCTGGATTTAAAAGGGAAAACTTAACCATCCTCACGTGTGTGGCACCGTGCCGTTGGCGGGGCCAAGGTTCCAGGCGTGGGGATGGATCGTCAGAGGCTGGCGGGTGTCACGCGTAGGGCGGCCAGGCTCCCTCCCGGGAGGGCAGGGCGGGAGTTGGGCTGTGCACAGAGCACCATCTGCCGGCATCTGTCGGGAAAAGCGCTGCTGGGCCGGCTCGGCCCCTGCCGGCTCGGCCCCGGGCGGCTCGGCCCCTGCCGGCTNTCGGCCCGGGCGGCTCGGCCCTGCCGGCTCTGCAGAGGTGGGGGTGCAGAGGCCGCCGACCCTCGGGGCAGTCTCGTAGCTGGAGACCCAGAGGTGCAGAGCGGGGCGCTGCTCTCCGCACTGCCACAGCAGAGCCCCCGAGCGATGTAGCTGTGGCCAGGTGTGAACCGTGAAACTCCTGAGTCTGGCAGAGGAAACTGGAGAAGTGCTGTAATAAACAAAAAAGTGAATAAAATAAAGAATACAATCAGAAGTGGGAATGTAGTTATAATGTTTATGGATACTGTTTGCTGCAATTTTACTTCGGTTTAAAAATGTCTCTAATAGTAACTTTCACACACGCTTTTGTCTTTGTGACTGGAAAAAGAAATAGGGTAGGATTTGAGTGCTTGTTAAAGCTGTAGTTTTTGATGAAAAATGGATATATATATAATTAAAAAAGAATATCACTAAATAATTTTTGTATATACACACACATTTATACAAATATCTGTCTCTGTGTATGTTCACACAATTCTTTGTGTGAAAAAGGCATTTCTTATATAGAAGAGTTAATAAAAATGTACAAACTGTTATTTTTGCCTTGATTTTGACTTAGTGTGAGAATATTTTCTGTGAATCTGATCTCCTGAGCTCTGCCAAGTATTCTTGAGTTTTGGCATTTGTGCTTTTTGTAGTCAGTCCTGGTTTCTTCTGTGTTTTCAGAAGAATGTTTCTTTGTCTCCAGTGTTGGCATTGCCGTCAGCATATATTCAGTAAATGATCTGGAACAAAACTCATACTTGCCAGACCTCACTTCTGTAAGTCAGAAGCCTAAGTTGCATACAGTCAGCCTAACCCTTCTTCTTAGGGAGTGAAGAGAGATCAGTTTAGCATCTGTGAATAATTTAATGTTAGTCCTTGTGGACTGGGATCAGGGAGCACACAAACTCAAATGCTACTTTGTGTGCTTCATGTAGTTGGAATGAATGTAGGTCCTACCACCCTGCTAGGATGTTGTGATCATCAGTTGTGATGCTGGCACTATGATTCGCACTGGCACAGCCCAAACTGTAGTGAATCAAACTGTAATTTTAATTTTTATTTTTTTTTTTAATTTAAACTCTGTACCAGTCAACTTAGCATTTCTCTTCATTTGCACAAATCAGTACTGACTGGCCTCTTTTGTTCTGTACCTGTTCCTTGTCTCAGCCTCGGTATAGATGCAGTGAGTTAAGCTTCACAGTGCAGACACTTTGAGGTGTGGGTTGAGAGAGAAGTGTGTGGGTGTCACTATCCACTTCCTCAGTTTCACATCTGGTGCTAGCAAATTTGATATAATCACATTTCTTCTTCTGGAAGCAAATTTGAATAAAAGTCATGACTTTATTATGTTTCTTTCTAAAACTTAAGAGACTGTTGAATTTTCCTGTGAGAATGCTATATGATGATGCTAGACTTCCTCTCCTTCCTCAATGTTAGGAAAATATGGTATTCCACTGCATACAGTGGAACAGAGGGAGATAATTTTGCTTTCTGAAATACCCACCCTACTGAGACATTGAAACTGCAGAAGCACCTCCTATTATTTTTACAAAAAATTCTAAGTCAACACCTTTCAAAGGATTAAGTAGTGAACTCTAATAGCTCAGAAAGCAAGTAAAGTAATTTGTCTGAAAATTATTTTTCAAAGCTGGTGCAAGCTTTTAAGAGTCATGGGGATTGTTGAAAGTGCTGTTGAATCAGCAGTGTTCCATCACTGCTGTTTCAAATTATGTCTGACTCTACAAGCAAAATACTTTAGATATTGCAAAGGAGACTCATGAGGCATCAGAAATGAATTAGCTTTTAAATCAACATGGGAGTGACTAAAGCATATGCATAATTGAATGAAGTGAAAATTCTGCTTATAGTTCCTTTTAAAACCACTAACCTTCAATAAGAGGTTTGATTTTTTTGATATTTAAGCAAGAACTTTTAAAATAATTGAGTTTGTCTTGAAAGAATTTAAATCCTTATTTGCTGCATTGAAGGCAATAAGATTATTGCTAATAATAAATCTCAGTTCACCTTCTGTATTATAACATCAAAAATTTCCATAAAATACCTATATTTTGGAGAAGTGGAGGATGAATTTGTTTGGTTGGTTTTTTTTTCTTGTTGGTTTCTAGTGGAACTAGTCTTTATCTAAGCTAGAAAGTTTAAAAAACCTTCAGAATATTAATTCAAAAAGACCCCCAAAGTTTGACTTTGCTGTGAGAATGTGCTTTGGCTTTGGGTGCAAGTTTTGGATTGTTTCTTGGGATTTTGTGAGAAAGATAAATCAAAGTTCTTTTTCTAGCTAATGGTGAGAGTTAGAAGCAGTGAAGTATCATCTCTGGACTTTCAATAAAAGTTTAAACTTAATGTTTACAATACTTATGCAGCAGAAACTGTGAAATATTTTATCCTGATATTTGCATTTTTATCTTATCCATCTCACTTCAGAATTTAAAAAAAAATTATGGTTGTCCTAGCACTGACTTTATTAAATCATTGGTGAAAAACAACATTGAATGATTTTTGAAATCTTCAAAGTATAGCTTCACTATTTCTTAAGTAACGGCTGTCTAGAGTTATAGAACAGTAGATTTGCCTAGATAATAAAATTAATTTATGAAAGTAAATTCAAGAGTATTCTCTTTTGGTCAGTTACCTTTTGTTCTCTGCTCTTCTGCATGTTTTCACTTTTTGTCTGTGTAAGGATGCAGGCTGGAATATATACAGTAAGATTTTGCTCCTGGAAATGATGCTGGCATAGTTTCTTTTTCATTGTAAACCAGAAGTTTCTGTTATTATGCTCCGTCAACATTTGAAGCTAAATGTTGCACTCTAGGTAGCAATTTTTCTACTTGGAAAATGTTTAAGTGGCTGTTTAGTACCTGAAACTTTTATACTGACAGCTAACTTGCAGAACTCTCATTGTAATTAGTCCACAGAAGAAAAACTTGCTCTTGCTCAAGAGGAATTAGTTTCCAGCAGGAATCGTATTGCTAGCAATAATCAACAGATTCAGGAACTGAAGAAAGCTAAGTCTACACTGGAGCAGGATGCATCAAAGAAAGAACAGCAGCTGGGTGAGAAGACCAAAATGCTACAAGATCTTCAGAATGACAGGGTAAATGCCTCTGCCTTTTGTAATGTCCACAAAGGAGATTTCACATCCATCCTATGCAGGCACCCTTTATGGTTTTGTATTATGTCCCTAATTTGAGAGCATATAATTGTTGTGTAGCGCATAACAATGACAATTTTACTGAACCTCTGTTGAAAAGAGTTAAAGAAGAGACAGTTGTAGTGAATTTGGTTCAGAATATGCTGTTAATTTGTTCTAGACAGGTGGAGAAACATTATTAGTTTTTAACCTAAAACTGCAATCATGATGCTAATTGTATTACAAACTGTAGATAGATATATGGCAGTTGTTTCCCCATAATTACAAAGCCACCTGGGTATTTTTTGATTGGTTGGGTTTCTTATTTTGTGAACTTGGAAGAGGTAACTTTTCTAGCACTTCTATTTCTCTTCAAGATTTTGAAAGAAAAAGATTTAGCTAATGAAAAATGTAAAACGGCGGAGCTCCAGGAAATAAGGAGTAGACTTGAAAAAGACAGTGCCAAGCTGGGTGAAGAGCTTAGAGCCTGCAAGCAAGAATTTGAGAAGGTACACTGAGACAAACTAAATCTTTTTCATATGTTTGGTTACCTGATGAGACATATGTGCCTACTGGGTAGATGTTATCTGGAATAGCTTTGCAAAGGTGGTTACTGTAAATATTACAGGTAAGGGAAGCAAAGCCCAGATTTTATTGAGCTTCCTCAGCAATGATGTCTTGGTTGGTGATGATTCTTGAACACCAGAGCCTAGTGAGCCAGGTGGGCTGCATAACTTGTCTTAGCTTTAGGATGGGTTGTATATCCTGGCTTTTCTTCAGTTCCCCTGTACATATACTCTGCACACCGTTGCTTGACTATTCTGAAATGAAAAGCTGTCCAAAAGAGTCACGATGGTGAAGTTTTCCAGACATTCTAGGCACATCTGGGACTTCTCAAGAATTCACAGTAGAGTTGAAACTCCTTTAGTGTTTTTCTTAAAATGTCTTAAAAAGTCACAGCTGGGGAGGCCTCATAAAAGGCAAATGTCAGGAGCCTAATAAAAGACAATCTCTCTTCCAAAATCATAACAATCAATTGAGCTCTCTAAAGGATAAAAGTTGGAAGGCTATAATTAAATAATTTTTAGTCTTCAGTAAAACTAGCTGTTTCTTTCCGCATATTCTGTTTTTCATCTCTATAAAAACTAATATTCCTAAAAGGCTGCAGTTTGTGTTTTCCATAATGCACTATAGCAGTTATGTTTGCATCTGTTAAGCACACTTAAGTTTAAATTGTTGCACAAGTACAAATACAAGTACAATTCCCTATGTGCTAATAAAAAGAAAATAACATCATAAAATATGACCTTCAGATGTTCTTTTGTTCTCCATTATTTAGAAAATGGCCTATAAATTTTAAGTATAAGTTTGTACTTTGTTTCTCTTGAACACTCCATGTTTGGGGAAAGGTATTCTAATTCTTCTTGTTCCTAAAATCTCTATTCTAAAGAATAAAATTTATAAAGATGTAAAAGGTGTGCACATCAATATCAGCTTAATAGTAATTTCTTCATCTCTGTACAAGTAATCAGACTGAAAGTCTCCTAAAGATGTAAATTTTGTTTCCCATCTCCTAGCAAGGAATGGATGTATATGTGTCTGTAGGGCATCCTCTTGTTCTGAGGATATATTCTTTCACTATGCTTGGTTTGGTTTTAACTTGTATTGTGGATTTTGATTTATGGAAAGTAGTCCACTCCTATTAGTCTATTAGTACCTATATGCATGGCTGTGTAATTTTAAGGAAAATGATTTCTATAAATTAAGCAAGCTATTCTACTTCAGTTCAGTTACAGAAGAACAAGTAAAGCCATTATTTATTTCATCCCACTTACTTAAAACAGTAATTTTTTATATATTGAAGACTAATAGAAACTAAATTTCTTCTATCAGCATTCAGTTTTACATTCTCATTATGAAGTTTTTAACCTCATTATTGCAACCAGAGAACGATGTGAAATAAAGTTTAGAGCAGTACCTAGAAAATGTCAGTGGATGTATCTTTTCAAGGAGCAGTAGGAAACAGTTCAACAAATCTTCCTCTCTACTTCAGCAGAAACATGCATTAAAATTTTTTAAAATTGAATGTTGATCATAATATCTTTAAAATATTTGATAATGAAAAACACTGATACTTTGCTTTATAAAAATCATTCTTCTAGTGAGAAAACTAAAAATTATTGCTGCCCTCTCCTAGGAAAGGATTACAGTATTTTTGAATTTAAATATTTTTATACTTTCAGTGTTGCTACTTTAACTTTGTATCTTAACAGGAGGTGACAAATCTCAAGGATGCAAACCAGCTATTGATTCAACAGAAATTGGAACTGCAGGGCAAAATAGATAATGTGAATTCAACTCTGGAACAGGAGAAACAAAAACAGCAAGCTATCAAAGATCAGCTGAAAAAGAGAGAAGAAGAGCTGAAGAAAGAATGTGCTGAAATTGAAGCCAAACTGGTTAGTATGTTAGAGAGAATGAGACTGCTGTTTTGTGAACATGCATTTGGATTCTTCGAGGAACAGAAAAGAAGCAATGAGTTGACTTTAGTTTCACTTTATATGAGTTTTTAAATGACAAGATCAAAAATCTTTGAGGCATTTAATAGTATAGGAAAATTCAGTGAAGTGACAGCCTTGTCTAGTAAACTGTGTTGATTGAAAGTATAAAGTAATAAATAGTATATACTAAAGTATGTTGAATAAAAGATTCTATTACTTTAAGATTCTTTGCCTCACTTAAATATAGGGAATAGAGAAAGGATGCTTGGAAGCTTGTTTTTCATTTTTCTGTTGTTTTTGTAGCACACAGAGAAAAAAGAGAAAGAAGAAGAAAAACGGAAACATGAAGAAAAGGAGACGAAGCTCACCATGCAGGTCACAGCCCTGAATGAAAACCTGGCTACCATGAAGAAAGAGTGGCAAAGCAGTCAAAGACGAGTGAGTGAGCTGGAGAAACAGACAGATGATTTACGGGGGGACAATGCTGTCTTGGAAGCAACAGTCCAGAATAACCAGGATGAGAGAAGAGCATTGCTGGAGAGGTAAGCTGTGGACATGATGATGTGGAAGTGTAGTTTGAGAAATAAAATGAACTGAGAAGGAAAACTTGTTTGAATTGATTTGGGATTCCATATTCATGCTTTATTTAAATCTGTATTTGTTCTTAGTGCCTGGGCTGTGGGTGCAGTTTCCAGAGTGCAACCTTGTGTTATCCCTGCCAAAGCACAGCAAGAGGTTTTGGGAACCAACTGTGCTCTTTCTGATGTTTCTGTAGAAAACAAGGCAGGCTTATTCAGGATCTTTACTTATCACCAAAGCCACAGCTCTGTGCTTGCTCTCAAAGATTTATGTCCATCTGTAAGAGTCTTTTAAATCCACTTTTTCAGATTTCAGGTATATAGGCTGTGGTTTCTCACCTATTATGTCAACCTTGTGAGGCCTGGCATAGAGAACTTCTCTTACCCGAGCTAACTGTCCTTCTCCATCACTCTGAGGCCTCCATGCCTTGATTCAGTTCAAATCCATGCCATAGTTATCCAGAAGTCTAGAAGAGACCCCTTAAGAAACATAGAATTTGCATAGGAACTCCTAGGTGTGCCCACTACTCTGCCTTAGGAGACTGAACCTGTAATTGGATTAGATAGTCTAAAGTTCACCAGGGAGGCCTTTTTTTTTTCCTCCTGAAAACCTTTCTTCCTGAAAAGTCTTACTTTCTCCAGTCCTGCTGCTGTCTCTACAAAATATTTAAGTCTTAGGTAAGCAGAGTTCTTTTCTTTCAGGCAGCAGGAGGCCTTGCAAGGCAGTGGGAGCTACCTGAATGCAGTGATTTCCAGGGTAGAAGAAATACCTGTAACAAAGGAAGCTTTCTTTGTCCTTCTTTCCTGGCATATTTGGTGAAAGCAGAGGGGAAAACTTCAGTCAATGCTGTCAAGCTTGGTGATTTGACTTTTGAGCAGTAGACCTTGGAAAAGGATAAGACCAGTTCAAGTGAGATCCTCTTTCTTTGGCAATCCCTTGCTGTACTGTGTTGAACTCATCCAGTAGCTGTTTACAGCTTGGCAGAAAAATGCCCTTTGAAATTTGGCTTTGAGCAGCTAACTGAGTTTCAGTTGATGGGACGTGGCCTTGATAGAAGAAAAAGGTTTATTTTCTGCTCTGTTGCCTGACCTGATCTGCAGCAGCTGGTGTGTGAGTGTCCTGTTGCACAGGGGTATTTATCAGGGCTTGCTCTTGAGGGACTGCATTCAGCACTGTCACTGGTTTGGGGTGTTATTCCAGGTATTGATAAGCTGCAGATACTTAAGAGTAATGCCAGTGTAATCTTTAGCTGATTGTTAAAACAGATTTTTTTCCTAGTTAAGGCATCCAAGAACTTTTCAGAGCAAGGATTTTTTTGGCTGGATTTTATGTGGGTAACTTCTCAGACTGATGACCAGCCCAAAGGACACACAGTGTACACTTGTCTTAAGTGCTTTGAGCTGACAATTTATTATTTTACCTCAGGTGCATAAAAAGTGAGGGAGAAATTGAAAAGCTTCAAGCCAAACTTGTAGAAATGAAGAAAAAGCTGGACAATACAACTGCTGCAATGCAGGAACTTGGCCGAGAAAACCAGTCATTGCAGGTATAATTTGATTTGAAGCTATTAAAACCTGTTGATTTTTCTGTTTGGGACCTTAGGAGAATTTCAGATTTGTGTCAGATTGGTGGTGAGTTGCCTTTCTGGAGTGAATTAAGGTGTTATGTTTGTGGTGTGTGAGGGTCATACTTCTGTCTGTGTGTTATTAAATCTGCTTATAGTTTTGAAGTTTGGAAGGTTTCCTCTCTGAACAAACATAAGCCCTGCGTATCATGACAGAATCGGTGCTTTTATTTTACAATGGGTAGTGCATGCTGTGGAAATAGAGGATATTAGAGGGAATTAAACATGCATTTTTTAAAAAGCCTGATGCTTTTTTTACATCTTCTGTATAGATCAAACACACACAAGCTCTCAACAGGAAGTGGGCAGAAGACAATGAGGTACAGAATTGTATGGCCTGTGGAAAAGGCTTTTCTGTGACAGTAAGAAGGGTAGGTGTGTTCTACTCTGTATCTATGGCAATTTTCTATTTTTATTGTTTTCAAACTCTTAGATGGGATACAGACTTCAGAAAATGGCCTGAATAGTGCTGTGGTTCTCAAGGCATCTCAGAATACAGTTAATTGTTTGAAGTGCCTTAACATATTAAAAATACTGGCTGTGTAGCTTACTTTATTCATGATTCTTTTTCCATTTTAACAGCATTTATAAATAGTGTTAAAATGCTTCAATCCCCTGAGCAAGCAGGCAAAATTACACTTGTATATTTATAACCAGTCCGAACTAGATTTATGGGTATAAAAGGAATGTGCATTGGTTGAAATTAGGTATGTGTGAAGGTATGAGGCATCACCATGATCCAGTGCTTTGTGACTATACATTTGTAAACACAGAACAGAAAAAACAACTAGATGTGTTTTAGGTCTGTAGTCAGACCTTGCTTGAAAAACTGCTGTGGTCAGCTAAGATGTTAGCATCAATTGGTAGGGTCTGCCCTTCATCCTGAGATGAGCACCCCTCCAGACTTGGCAATGAAGTAGATGAGGGATATTTATGAGGTTCATTTTTGCAGAGCTTCCTGATATAGTCTTAGGTGACTCTCCCTGGCCTGCACTATTTTTGTAATGTTCTTTGGGTAGTCTTTGAACAAAGGCTGCAGGATCCTTTGATTCAAGGGTATTTCTCAATGTGAAAGCAGGTAATTACATAGAAAAGAATGTATTTCATGTGACCAGGAATAGTTCAAGAGAACAAATTCAAGAGGAGGATGAACTTAACCATCTATTTTCTGAAACTAGTATATTCTCTTGACTCAGTGAAGCACTTCTGAGTCTTTTACTCATATACCCTTTAGAAACTATTTACTCAAATGACCTTCTCTGTGCTGTGTAACTGCCAATTAAAAATTAAGACTAATTTTTGAAACGTGAGAGTTGATTTGGCTGACAGTTGACTTGACATGATAGTGATCTCTATTAATGATCACTGCTCTGCCACTGATGTTCACATGTATGCTTCTTCTGTTTTGCAGCATCACTGTAGACAGTGTGGGAATATCTTTTGTGCCGAGTGCTCAGCAAAGAATGCCTTAACTCCTTCTTCCAAGAAGCCTGTCCGAGTCTGTGATACTTGCTTTAATGATTTGCAAGGATAGCTGGCTATCGTGAGTGACAAAGAAATGTTACACTAAAATTTACTATTTCTGTTGATGCACTTCATTCAGCACTCAGACTACTATTCAGTTTGGACAATGATTGTAACACTTGGCAAAATCTAGTATATTTTAAAATGTTTATTGATACCAAGCAAAACTATTGTATTTTTTTGTGAGACATGGGCTCAGATCATCCATAGCTTACTGACATTAATCATGGAAAGAGCTTTTATGTCTAGATTAGAAATACCCAGTTATTTGTAAATAAAGTTTAAACAGAGAAGTAACAATGTATTTTTTTATCTTTTATTTTTTTGTTCAAGAGAAACAGCATTTATGTGATATTGAAGTTTATTCTTGTTTCCTTCAAAGAAAAAGGAAGATGCAAAAACTTGTGAGGATTTTATGTATCAAATGTTGCTGTAAAAGCATAAGTAATTGTTGCATTTGATTGCGTATCTGATGGTCTTTATAACCCCTGTGATTTTGGTTTTTTTCTATCTCTCTAGTTCTTACATTTTTCTCTCTAAAAAGAAGTGAAGTTTGAACTCCACAGTGAGGGTAATGGCTGGACTCTACTTCAACTCAGTTTTATTTACCTACTTGTAGTATCAGCACCCAAGTCCTTATCCAGTACAGCACTTGGGTGCTGTAACATCTTTGCACATACTGTGTTGTAAAGTACACTCATTGGTGTGTGAGTGCACCTGTCTCTCTGAGAAAGTATGTGTGAACAAATGATGAGACCAAGTTTATCTGGCATTGTAGCAATACTATATGATACATTACAATATTTCATCCCATAGTGATTGATTTCACTTTTACAAGTTTGGTTGACACATTTTAATATTTAAGAAACCCTTACACGTGGGTTTTAAAAAGCAAACAAACAATGCTGGTAGAAGACTGTAGCACATCTCTGCCCCTGCCCATATCCTGGAAGCACTGAGAGATCAGTGCTGTTCTAAGGGACATCCAGACCTTCCAAGCCAAGTATCCAACTAAGGAAAAGTATTTTTTGAGACTTAAAGTTTTTCTGGCCTTTTCTTCTGTCCCTCCCCTCAGCTTTTGGTGGAAAAAGCTGAACTCCTGCTACACCTAACAAAACTCACTTTTCCATTACTCCATCTGACTCCCATTACCAGGGGCTCTGAAGTGTTATGTTAGTTATGTGATTTAGTCTGCTTAGAGTGGAAAACTGGCTTTGTTATAAACCAGACAGCTCTAACTAAGAGGCCAATATGTATGATACAAATATTTATTCACATTTTCTGTACTGGAAATAGAATTTTCTTGTACAGTTCATTTAGGCTCCATACTTCTTTTTTGTTGTGATTATGTTTGCACCTCTTCATTTTTGCTTGCCTGTCTCTAACTTTTCTTCCCTTTATATCGGATATTTCAAAACCCTTAATATCATTTCTTCTAAGCAGGAGTTATGCCTTCCAATATTTAAGAGTTTTTTGTCTTAAATACCTTAATAAATTCTCCACCCCACAAATGGCTCATTATCTTACCAAATTTTGCCAGCTGTTCAGAAAAAAGGTAGTGTTCTGAATTCCTCTACTTCTTTCCTGAGGCAAGGAATCAAATTCTGTCGCAATGATAGTAGCTAAGTCATCATTAAGAAGATTTGTTTGCTTTTATCTAGTTGCAGCTCTATATGTGAATGAAGAAGTGTCTCCTTTATAAAAAATGTCTTGTCTTGATTAACTGTCAAGTGAAGAAACTTCATCCCTCTACTCCAGACGTAGTGATCCATATGTTTCATATTCCCTTTTAACTTATCCAGCAAGTTCTACATTTGTACTGTCAAGGTGTTTTCTTAAAATTCCGTTCTTATTTCCCAAAAGCCAACTGAATTATGTAACTTGTTCTTGTCACTGTAAAAGGGTTTGGGTTACAACTGTGGTTCATACAAAACACTGACCTGCTTTTCTGGTTTGAACTTGAGTTGCTTGCCCAAAAAAAACCAAACAACTGCTGCAACAATTCCATATGAACAGAGCCTCTGGTCTCCCTGTTTCTCCTCATCAGTGTAACTGTTTGGCATAAGAATCTTTTGAATAGAAAATATGAAGAGAATCTCTGCCTCTGGGAATTTTTTTTTTCTATTTATTTGTTTACTGAGAGAAATCAAATAATTTGCTTTAGAGTCTTTCTGTCTGACTTTAGAAATGTGGGAAAAGTAGAGATGTGACAGCTGTACTCTAGCTTAGATGCATTCTGCCTTTTTGTGTAACACACAAGAGCCTTGTGCTGTTCTTAGTGTGAAGGACAACCACATAGAGCAGGAGGGATTTTGAGAGGGAAGGGAGAAACTTCCCACAGCTGCCTAATATCAAAACACAGGGCAGAGGAAGATGGAGATCTTTCAGTGGAGCTAGGAAAGTGGTTAAAAGATTCAGTTGTGTTTAAACATTTTGCTTTTGATTGGGAACTTATGAAAGCTCGGGAGGGACTTCTGCAGTGGCAGAAGCTCTGGAAGTGTTGTTCTTAATTCAGCCCTTTGGGATGCATTTTGTAAAGACAAGCAGAGTCACCTTTCTCAGCAGACTGCTGAAGCAGTGCAGGTAGTTGACTGCAGATCACACCTTGGTGTGGAGCTCTTCAGCTTCAGAGTCAAAACCAACTTGATTTTTGAAAGTTGCTTTTTGTTGGCCAGTTTATATAGCCAGCTTTTTGAGGGGATGGAAATGCTTTTTGACTACACATTTGTAGAAAGAAGGATTGTAAAAACATGGAGGAACAGTGGGGTAGAAATGCTTCATGCTTGTGCTTTGATTCTGCAGCAATAGGTCATGATTTCTACAGCTTTTCACTGGAGTGAATTTATGACTCCATTGCTGAGTCTTATGCCCCTTCTTTTGTACCTGTAATTCTTAGTGCTGGTCTGTATTTGTTGACGAGTTGATAGTGTACTGACTCTATAATACTTGGCTTCACTGCCAGGTTGGAAGCTATGTTGAAGCTCAAGAAAATATCTCATAATAAGGGAAACTGCTGAGAAGCTGTGTGTTTACAAATATGCTTGCAGAGTCTGACTGTTTTGATGGGCATGTTTCAGTAGGAATGTGAGCTTTTTGTTCCACTGCCTTAACATCTAAATAACAGGAAAACCAAGAAAAGAGCCTGGTGGCTTTTACCACAGTAAAAGAAAGGATTCCAGGCAAAACAGTTTAATTCACTGATTTTTCAGAGTGCAGACACAAGAACAGAGGGGAAAACTAATAAAATGGCAGAAGAGACTGAGTCTTGGAACTAGAGGATGTAGGGTGATGTGTTTTTAGAGCCTCTAGCAATAGGAAGATTGCTCTGATTCAGTGAGGAGCAGCCATTATAGAGAAAGAGGTCAAAATAATGGCAAAACCATTGCTCAAACCAGTAGGCTTGTGAGATCCTCAAGCACTCTTTGATTACTAGTCATTGCTATGGCATCAGGAACGGGACAGTGAAGTGTGGGCTTTGTTATTGAAGCTGTCCCATCTGCAGGATACTCCATCCACATTCAGAATGGCTGTGAGAGCAGGATGTGAGAGACCAGCTGCTTCATGGGCAGAGACAAGTTATGGAAACATGTAAAGGACGGCCTTACTAAGGGTGAGGAGAGGTTCTTTCAACTTCCTGGAGACAACACCTCTCTTCCCAAAGACCTACAGTCCCTTGCATTTTTTGCCTCACAAATGCCAAGTCTTAATGTTCCACTCTGGCCTCATGTCAGCAGTTCATCATACAGGTAGCATTGCAGAGGTCAGTGGCAGGCTTTTGATCTTAGCTGGCTCTGCTTCACTGTTATTTATTTCTTCTCCCCATGTACTCCATAATGTAATCTTCCCCCTTCTGCAAAGGTTGAATGAAGAGGATAAAGGTAATGAGTCACAGTAGGAAAAGTTGCTGTCTGGAGATGAAGAGACAAAAGGAATTTTAGGCTGGAGTTTCCAACAGAGGCAAGAGATTTAGAGGGATCTCATTTTTCAACTGCTTTCACTTTCTGGCACAAGAGTCCAGGGCTGTAGGGTGAAATGTGGGTTTTTGCCTCTGTTTTTGGAAGGTGTCAAGTAACCAAGTTGCCAGGGACTGTGGAGCACAAGGTACGGAAGAACAATGAGTAACTACTTTTGTTGGTTTTGGGACCATTAGGGTTGTTTGTGAATCCTCACTGAAAAAGCTTTCTTATTAGTGAAACAAGAAGGGATTTGGGAGCAGAAGCATGAAGTAGCCTGTATTACATGAGCCAGAACATTTGAGCTTCTCATGCCAAATGTAAGAGAAGTGACATTCATAGAGGGACCTGGAAAACTCAACTGCTTTTCTGGATTGTTAACAGTCAGTTAGCCATGGAGTGGGAACAAATGCTTGTTGCAAAACTTATAATGGCAAGTATTCAGTGATGGACAGAAAAATGCTGGAGCTGAAGTTTAAATAGAATCTAAACTATGCCAAGAAGAATGATATCATGGTTTGAGCACGTTGAACTGATAAATTACTCTTCCAGGTACCACCCCTCCTGCTCTCATATTCTCAGAGCTAGGAAACAGCACTGTAAGTTGCACTGTGCACTTTGTTTTTGCCGTCTAAGAGAATCTACACTAAGTGGAATGGCATCATGTGCATTGCATGTCTTAGCTGTAGTCAATGGACAGCAGGTTTATATTCAGCTGGATTTTTCACTGTATACATTTGGCCCTAAGGAGAATTGCACTCACAGGTCCTTTTACCAGAAACACAATCATCATCTGAGAACACATATAACTAAAACCATGTTAGTCACACACGACTTTGTAGAACTTAATTTTAAGATAATAAAATAAGGAAAAAAATAATTTTATGTATTTGCAAGGATCTTGTCAGTTGTCCGTTTCTTTGGTTTTGAAGTCTTGACCTCAGCGCCCCATTTAGAATAAGTTTAAAATTATTGTCCAAACATAGCCTCTCCAAAAGGACTAATGGATGTACTTTTCAAAACTGGCTATAATTGCATGTAAGTCCTGCCACAGAAATGTGGTTTTTGAGGTATTTTTTGTGTTTCTTTTTAAAGGGACACCGAATAAAAAAGTTTGCATGTTTAGAGAGAACATCAGATACCACTTCTATTCACAATAATGAAGAATGTAGGTACTAGGTAATGTAATAAACTCTGCCTGTTGTCTGTAGCTCTCCACATACTACGCACGCACTATGCAGCAGATAGAGAAGTGTCTGTGCATTTAGAGATTGGTGAAGCCCTGCTACCCCTTTGGAACAATGTTGTGTGAAAGCAGGAGCCTGGAAGGCACATTTTCCAATTTTCCCTCCCCCTGTGACTGAAACTTAACACTAAAACCAAATTCGTCTGTATTTCCTGCTTTTTTATGGGAAAAGAGGGCCGGGAAAGGCTGTTCATTGTTATATGTCAACAGGTCAGTGCTGGCAGGTCCAGGCTACTGCTGTTGGCTTTATGGCAAAGTCCTCCATTGTATCACACTGGAGCTTGATTCCTGGCACAAAGGGATGTTTGAAAGAACGTCTCGCTGGGTTAGCAAATACCAGAACTTTTTATAGTAATATGTCCAAAATGCTGCTTGTATAGAAATAGTCACTTTTGTAAGAAAAGGAAAAAAGTCACAAAAAATAGTCACACCCTCCACCCCCCATTTGATGCCATTACGTAAGATTTAATTTAAGCTACCTCTCAGTGTGAAATTCAAACATTAGGTAAGTTTAATAAGGTTTTCTCACTGTCATGTTATGTCAAACTTATAGTGAATGCCAAAATTGCAAAAGTTTATCACCAAAAAGGAAAAGAGTTAAGTAATTTTTTTTAGTGCATATTTGAAAATATCTAACAGTTTCAAGTTATTGTAAATTCTCTTAAATTCTTTTAACTTCTATAGTTTCAACCTTGCAAACTCTAGCTGCTGGACAGGAAATAAATTATAACCACAGGCTTTCATAGTTATGGTCTGCTGAGTAAAACCAATTTTGTATGGAGCTTTGTCATTTGGATACAGATAGCCTCAGTCCCCAAATGTACCATTCATTTGGTCATGTTTTTTTTCTTCAATACTCAAGATGTGAACTTGATGAGTGGTGTTCTGTAATGGATGCGTGCCACAAATTACAAGGTCTCATTTGCCTCTCTTCTGACTTTTAATGATCAGTTTATTATAGCAGATGTGAATATTGTTCATACAGCTTAATTTCTGTATAATTGTATAAAATATAAATGGAAAAATATAAGTTTTTACTTGGTATGTAGAAGTAATGTATTATAAAAGACTTACGTTGCAGATTTACTTGCAGAGTACTGTACTTCTAAACTGGATCATACCATCCTGGTAGGTGTAGATACATTTTTTGCATGAGTCTGTTTTGGTTTCATTTCTTTCTAATTGAAGTTTTATTCTCTTAAGTTCTGTTTTCAGTGTTTGTGTTTACTACTTGTGATCATGTAGTTGTGCCTTACATTGTGAAAGAATTTAGTCCAGTGTCCACTGTAATTCTTAAACTCTGTGATCTGGAAGGTGGCTGTGGATTTGAATGGGAAGGTGACAACATGCATCAATGGGTTCTGTATAAACTATGATGAATTGTTGCTGAAATGTCATTTTTGTTTTCTAATCTGTTAAAGGAATGATTATTAATAATAATAATAAAAAAATGAGACCTTTCTAATAGACCAGATTATGTCATTCAAAACTACCCTGCCCCATTTCAGACAGCAGAGCTACTTTGAAATTGAGGATATATAGTTTTACAAATGAACTGTAGGGAAGCCGTACATGTAAGAACAAGACAAATGTTCCAATTTCTTAGAGTTGCAGGGAGCTGCAACAAAAGCTTTCACATTCCTGAGGACACAGTATTAATGACTGTTTTTCAAATCTGTTTTTTTCACAGGTTAAATTCAGAGTAGTCTTTCCATTCCCAATAGCTGTGCAAAGCTGCCTAGTGTGCCCCCGTTTGATGAAAGTCCCATCACTGGCTGTGTTCTGACATTATGCTAGATGCAGCTGAACAATTGACATAACTGGAAAACTCAAAAGTAGCATTTATTTTATTTTCTAGACCAATAAAGGTCTCACTTGCGAAATGGAGAGCTCTTTCTCTGTGTTGCAGAGAGAAGCTAGATGGTTAATGTGGGAGATTGAATTATGGAGGTACAACCAAACAACCCATGTTTAGCTACTGAAGCAGGGGCTCTGTGTAGATGTGGAGGAACATGGAGAGGTCTCCTCTGAAAGGCAGTTTGAATTGAGGAGTCGATTTCTGCCTCAGCTGCTTCCTGAGGCATCTCTCTTGACACCACCAAAGAACTATTGAGCACCTATTGAGCTTCTATCTCTGTGAAAACAAGCCTGTGTGTAAATACTTCCTTCCCCTGGGCTGTCCTCCTTGGGGACATGCTGGTCTCTAGGAATGACTGCTTGTCTGGTAAAGTGAGTAGACCTGGCTAATGGTTGTTTCAGTAAAAAGTATACAAAGTGAAATACCCTTCCCTTCTGCAAGTGCACAAAGCACAGACCTTAGTCTGTCAAGTGTGACTCCTCTGGGCTTGAAATATCTTTGTCCTGTCAGCACTGGTTTCAGAATGCTGTGGGGTTCTGGTGAGCCCTTGGTGTGATGCAGTGTGCAGCTGAGCATGGGATCAGGGAGATGGAGCACAGCTACGCCAGCCAAGCTGTGGCGAGTCATTGGCAGCTTGTGTGATGTCCTGGTGCAGATCTGTCTGCACTGTTCTGCCCTCCTGCTTCACACATTCACCACTTGGCACAGAGCCCGATGGCTGTTCCTTTCTCAGGAAGCTGTGACAAAAACTTGCCCATGGTAGACACGAGGGGAGAGCAGGAATTTGTGTCTCACAGTGGCCAGGCTCTATCTGGAGAGCACTGCACCAGGTAAGTGCATACATATGTATACATATATACTCATGCTCAGTATTAATGCAAAAACCATCTTGTGATATTATAGATTAGAGGGTAGAGACACATAAATATCAGAAGCTACACAATTCTAATTTAATGAAATTCATTAATACAGTCTGAATGATGCAATAACCCTTCCAAACTTCTCTGGTGAGTGAGTTGTCCTTTCCAACACAGGGTTTTTTTCCCATCATGCTTTCTAGGAAATGACAAGCTCCTCTAAAGCTTCCCTGGGTGGCAAGAGCCCTCCCTAGGTGAAGCTAAGGAGCACGTAAGAGTGATACATTTATTGCATGGCTCGTTCCCCTCCTCCAATTTATTCCTACACAGTGTGGTCTAAGTGCCATACTTTTGTCAAGTCAGAGATCTATTAGCTTCAGAGACCTAAGGCATTCTGAAAGAAATAACTGTATTATCAGCACAGTAGTCTTCCACTGGCTCTGTCAGTGCAATGCTGACATTATTAAATTTCAGAGGGTTTAACAGGGAAGCGGAAAGCAGTGTTTCTCTTGGTTTCATGTTGTGTGGTGTAATTGGAGATTGCTGTTTCTATCTGTGACATCCATGCTTTCTGTAACAAGAAAAAATATTTGTAAACTAAGGCAACCTAAAAATTTTCCAGTAAGTTAGATGCATAAACATCCAGAGCCTTTAGTTTTGTTTAGCCTCTCTTCAAGTATGTGCTCATAACTGCTGAAGGAAACATGTATTATCCTACAACTGGGACTCTCCCAGTTGTTCAGGCCACTATGTGCTGCTGGAATCTGTGTCTGAGGGCAGGGATTTCCAGTGAATATTTCCATTTTTGGTTGGAAGGTAGGATTTTAATGCTCTGCTTGTGATGGTGAAGTTTATTGCAGACTATTTCACCCCTTTCTGTGTAATTCATTAGCTTAATGCTGTCCCTGCAGTTTGGATTCCTCATTTTTCTGATTAAGACAGCTCCAGTTGTATCACAAGTTCTGTCCCCTCCAAGATCTGCCATGTGCTGCCAACTGGATTTCAGTTTCTGTTTTCAAGCTGACAGTGTTCAGGTCTATGTTTGCTGTCATCCAGGTATGAGGACAGGGCGTGATGGAGAGATAATTTCAAATATGTAACTTCCTTTTCTCTGCTAGTCCAGATAGTCTGGTCACAGAAGTTGAGTTGTCTCTGAATTGCTGTGATTAGACTTTGGGCTAACCCTAAAGGAATTTATCCTTTGGACTAAAACCTTTAAAGGGCTCTTACAACCCAAATTATTCTATGATTCTATGACATTGAGAAGATGGTAGCTCTGGTATGAAGGCAGCCTTGGAAAAGGGAGGGTTGTATTTCAGTAACAGGAGAAAGTAATGACCTCTGGACTGGATAGCTATTCCAAGTGCCAGCCAATGTCTTGAAAATTGAAAGAATTCACTCAGTGCTTCTCTTAGAAAAAGTCTACCATAATTTATTTGTAAGAATTAGTATTAGTGGTGGTCAAATTTCTGTGCACTAGGTATTAGAGAGGGAAATTCAACTTAACATGAGAAAGCAAAACAGCAAAGTGCAAAGTGCCTGACACACTTTCAGATGTTATACACAGAAATAGAAATGTGACATGGTGTGAAAATGAGTGGCAAATTTATATAACAGTGGAATTGATCATGCCATCTGTTCAGTCTGAAATTGCAAAGTGCATGTTGTGAATAGATGAGCATGAGACAGTTTTCTGATCTGAGTACTACTGCATGTGAGTTGCATATAGGGGGGCTTGTTTTGGTGTTGTCTTCTCTGGAGGGGCTGACCATCTTCTGTGACACAAGAAATGGAACTTTTTTGCTTTTAGCAATCAGAATTGTTAATGTTTCTCAGCAAGAATATGACCTGCTATCAACCCTTGATAGAAAATTGGAACGTGTTCAGCAGCAAAAATTCTGTAACAAATAGGTGAGCCAGGGCACTGGGGTAATAGGTTGTTTTGTTTTAGTTTTGATCAAGTGTCACAGCTGTAAGAGATTCTTATTACAGCGTGACCACTTTTAGGCTGCCACCCCCCTTTAGAGAATGCATAGTTGTGTAATTAGAGAAGAAAGAAAAGATGTATTACCTACCTTGGCAGTCTCTGTCTGAGCTTGTAGCAAGAAGACTGCTATGCACTGCTGATACCTGTTCTCATGCTGAATTAGAAAAGCATTTCGCAGGCTGAATACTGTGGAAAAATGTAAAGTGATACAAATGCACCTCACACTACTGTCACTCCAATTTTATGTCACATTGATTATGATCAAAGGAATTATATATTTTTATTTTATTTAATAAGTCCATGTGATGGCTGGCACATGGGGATGTGGCTGCGCTCAGGGTCATGCTGACTTTGGTTTCTCCCTGGACATGTGCCTGAGCTGGTGCTCCTGGGGACACCCTGGTTGGCTGCTGGCATCCAGGTGTGTTGCCTCTGTTTCCTGCCAAACTTTTGTTCCTGAAGATGACTGTGAGCATTGTGTAATGTGTTTCTCTGCAAGGGGACAAAGTGACAGCAATGTCACACATCTGGAATAAAGGGGGCTTAAGTTGGATAGTGATTTTCTAATCAGGAAGTGTGTTGCTGCTTACAGCCTTCAGAGCTGAGTTCCTACTGTTGTAGTTACATGTAAATTTACATCTCTTGTACTAGGTCATTGTGTTTGCAGATAGTTCTGCTTTTAGGGTACCTTCCTGGTGTTACGAACACAGCATTTTATCTTCTATCCCTTCACTAATGCTTTGGACAACAATTATCCTACATAATTATCAGCCTCCTGCCTGCAGCCACAAGGGTATCTCTAGGATATTGCAACATATATTTTTTCCTAGTACTTGCACTGTTTATTTTCAAAGTGATGTTAACCCTCAGCAAAATAATGGATGCAAAAGTACTTGCTGGATCAAAAATCAAGATTTCATTCTTGATTAATGTGATGGATCACATGACCTTTCTGAGAACATGCTAGCTAATCTTTTAGTGCCACCAGTAATAAAAGTCTCTTTGAGACTGCAGATATATTGGCACCATTCCCCAAGTCACACATTCCAGATAATATTAATTTTTTTTTTCTCCTGCAAAGGGACATTTTCTGTTGACATTGGAATGTTTGCGTTGTTTTACACAGAATGATGGGAATCTGAACTGCAATCTCCCTAAAGTAATTTTTCTCACTGTCTATATTGTACCTCACCCCAAGGAGCCCTGTATTAGGATGGGTCTTCCAAGGTGTTATGAGACTACAAGTGAGTAACAGAGGCTGCCATGGCTACAGCTGTAATAAAGCTGGTAAGAATATATGGGAGAGAAGTCAAGGAATGAGGCTGAGGGTGCAGGGAAGGGTCCTAACCAGTGGACAGAGCCTAGGCTGGAATGCAGAAGGCAGCTTTTTCTATTCTGATGATTGCAGCTGGATCACAGAGATAGAAAGACCCTAGTTAGGAATCTCTATGGAAAATGCTGGCTTGGAAAAAAAAAAAATCCAAAAATATTATTTCCATCTCCATTATGGTTTTTATGGTCAATCTGTTAGGTGCAAACTGCACTGCCTTCTCCAGCACCCAGAAGCTGTTGGCCTTACATTCAGCCTAGGCTTATGTGGGAGGTGGGGCTGCCCTCCCTTCCACTCTACAGGCAGGAGGTGGCTGATACATTTCCTCCATTTCTGCTGGTTTGGTAGGGGGAATTATTAGGCAGGCAGACAGTGCCTGGAACATGTTTTACAAAAAGGTTATTATTCTTTGTGTTCATCCCCTTATCTCATCTTCAGTAATTTGCCTTTAATTGCCTGCCTTTATATCCTCTCAGCATTGATGCTGAATGCTAAGTAGTCTGGGTGAATGTATCTCAAAGTTATTGTAAATTTTACAGACTGTAGGTTTATTTTCCGAATCTATTGCTTTCTCACAGAGTACTGTAGCTCCCTAAGCTTTTCCTCTCAGTCTTTAGGATTAGGATGACCCTGGAGCCCAGAGATGTGTATTTCTTTTCATTCTCTTTGATATAGGAGGCTCCTGTGATCTTGGCAGTGTTAGACTGAATCAATGAATCATTAAGGCTGGAAAAGACCTCCAAAATCATTGAGTCCAACCTTTGACTGAACACCATCGTGTCAGCTAGACCACAGCACTAAGTGCCACCTCCAGTCATTTCTTGAATACTTCCAGAGGTACTGACTCTGCTACCTCCCTGGGCAGCCTGTTCCAATCCTTGATTACCCTTTCTGTGAAAAAATTCTGATGTCCAACCTGAACCTCTCCTGGTCCAGCTTAAGGCCATTTCCTTTTGTCCCATGGCTGGTTGCCTGGGAGTAGAGGCTGCCCCCCACCTTGCTACAGCCTCTTTTCAGGTGGTTGTAGGGAGTGATGATGTCACCCCTTTTCCCCAGACTAAACACCCCCAGATTCCTCAGCCACTCCTTTTAGAACTTAAGACCATTCCCTAGCTTCACTACTCTTCTCTGGACACACTCTGGATTGTCAATGTCTTTTTTGTAGTGAGTGGCCCAGAACTGGGCACAGAATTTGAGGTGTGGCCTCACCAGTGCCAAGT
Organism: Thryothorus ludovicianus; assembly: GCA_013397245.1. Lineage (NCBI taxonomy): Eukaryota > Metazoa > Chordata > Aves > Passeriformes > Certhiidae > Thryothorus > Thryothorus ludovicianus. The sequence continues at coordinate 962,592 of VZTB01015539.1, read as the reverse complement.
ACAGATCTCTTCCCTAGTCCTGCTATATTGCTGATCCAGGCCAGGATGCCATTGGGCTGCTTGGCCACCTGGGCACATGCTGGCTTACATTCAGCTGTCTGTCAACCAGCACCCCCAGGTCCTTTTCCTCTGTGCTGCTTTCCAGCCACTCTTCCCCAGGCTCATAATGCTGCATGGATTGTTGTGACTGGAGTGCAGCACATGGCTCTTCACCTTCCTGAATCTCATGCGGTTGGCCTCAGCCCATCGATCCAGCGTGTCTAGATCCATCTGCAGAGCCTTCCTACCACCCAGAGAATCAACACTCCCACCCAAATTAATGCCATCTATGAGATGACTAAGGGTTCCCTCACTCCCCTCATCCAGCTCTTTTATAAAGGTGTTAAACAGGACCAGCACCAGTACTGAGCCCTGGGGAGCTTGGCTAGTGACTGGCCTCCAGCTGGATGTGGCACCATTCAGCACCAAGGTGAGGTGTGTGAGAGCCTGCTGCATCAGTGGCTCAGACCAAGAGGAGGCCTGATGTTTCATGCATTCTCCCTGACAAAAATCTGATTTGGTGACTTCAGGTACCTTGTTTTGGCAGGGTAAGGCTGGTCGCTCTCTGTGACAATCAGCCCTCCTTCACTCCAGACCCAGCTGCACAGCAGCAGGGATAGGAGGTGTGTGCAGTGATACATTTGGATGCCTGAGGGCAAGCAAGCATTGATGTATGGTGAGTGATTTCCATCCTCTCAAGGGCTGGTGGAGATTTGAATAACAGCAGTAGCAAGAGGTAAATTTCCTCTCCAGCCTCCTTGAGAATGGCTGCTGTGTATGTGGGAGGACACCCAGGAGAACAGTGTAGTGGTACAGCTGAAAAAGTGCTGCATAACTAGTATGGAACTGAAAACATTATTGGGAAAGATGCCTGGGGTTTGATAGAGCATATTAGGACAGGACAAAGGAATACTTGGCTTGTGAAAAAGAAGTGGTTGGAGTCTTGATACCTCCTTTGGGGTGAGTGGATAATCTGTGACAGTCACTGGTGTGTGTGAGTCACTGCTGCAGCAGGGGCTGTGGGCTGTGAAGTCTGAGGCAGCAGCTCGAGCCTCACAGCAGGAGCAGAGCTGTGAAGCCAGGCACCAGTGTTTGCACTCCAGGCATCTGGGGGTGGTTTGTGGACAAACAGCAGCTTGTCCATATGCACTGACATGCTGTTTATGAAAGCATTCAAGTGCATGCAGGCAGATACCTGTAACTTGGATGGGTTCAACATTTTTCAGTATGAGTCTGTCCAGTGGGATGGGCTGGTCCAGGACTGTGCAAAATCCCCCCTCTCTTATGAAGGACTGCAGCTCAGGAGTGAGGGAAGGACAGACAGGGATTAAGCTGGTGTCTGAGCCTCCATATTTCTGGAAATAGAAAATGAAGTTGGTTAGCAGGTTGTCTGCCATCTGCTCATGAAGTATAGGCACTAAACAACTCTAAATTATGTGCTTTCTCTTATCAAAGTTTGCCTGAGGAATCTTAGAAAAACTGACTGGTACCTGGAGCTCTCCTCCAATGTCACACTTTGCTACAAAAAAGCTACAAAAGAAACACAGTTCTAGTCCACAAGCAGAAGACAGTCATAGGCATTCCGAAAGTATTTTTCCTCATTATTTTAATAGCAGGTTTTTATCTTCATCCCTTGGGAGTAAGTTTCTTCATCTCCCCTCATGTTTATGCACAAGACAGAATTCCTGGAGCTCTGGATGAGTTGAAGCCCTTCACATGTACATGGAACAACCCCCAAAGAGATTTGCCTAAGGGTACCAGGTCCCTTGAATTTCTGCTTCCTTCAGCAACCTCATTGCTAAGGGCTGGTGCTGCTAGTCTAAAAGCTCTCACTGCAGGCTTTTTCTGTTTCCTTTCTCTCTAAAGCAGAACTTAAAAAACTGCTTCTTAATCCTCAAACAACCTAGGGGATTTATCACAGGTTCATTTAGACTCATTTTGCATAAGTTTCATAAACTTAATTAGCTAAATGCACTCCTACACCGAAGCTTTAGGAATTTCAGGTCATCCAGTTCTTCTGACAATCTAAATATAGATATTAATCATCTAGAGAACTCTATAGAATCATTAATCAAGAAGCGTTTTCTTAAAATGAGTCATTATATCTCAATTTTAAATTTGGGGAAATCAAGACAAAACGATGACAACAAGCAGTGTAGCCAATCTTCCATCATTTTCCTTGTTTTTTTTTTCTTTTAATTTATTTTCTTTCCAACAGTTCTGATACCTCTATGGTAAAAAATTCTCAGGTTGCAGGGACCTTTAGAAAAAGTCTTACATTCCCGAAACTTTTCTTAACTTTAGGAATCCAGCACATCAGAACAATGTCTGGAAGATATTACGGTCTTGTAATGTAAATTCTGCCTGTAATAGTATTCCTGTACCATACTGAGCCTAGAACCAGGCATTTCAATCAGTGCTATGGTTTGCTAGTCACATAAGGAAGTATCAGCTGTTCTTCATGCTGATTAGTCATCTTGTATTTTTATCATTAGATCAGTCTTCCAAAGTACATTCAAAATCCATCCAAAAGCTAAAAAATGCAACCATGTATATCTAGACATTATTACCTTTTTGTTACGTTTAATTTTGGTAATTAGTAGGAAATCATCAAATAAAAATAGGTAGACGTCAAGGAGTCTTGTGCTTTCTGAGAAGGAAAACAAAAAATCAGTTTTATGGTGTGATTATTTTAAGGAATTGCTACTTCTAAGATGAGGCACATCTATGAATCACTGCAGCTTACAGAATCATTTAACAAAGAAGCCTTGTTTCCAGTATAGTTCACAGCTACTCGTCCTCCAATGTGCATTCTCAAATGCACTAAATCATATGTCTCTCTCATTTTGGCTACTGAATCTGTACCTTGTAGCAGCTACCTCATTCTGATAAAGCAGCTACTTGCTTGCCAGGAAAAAGGACAATAAACAATCATACAGCTACTCATCCTATTGGCAGCTTGGCTGTATCTCAATCTCTCTCTGATAAACTACACAGTTGCTTTTGCTTTCCTGCACCTGCCCAAATGCCGTTGCATTGTTGTTCATTCTGGATCTGCCATAACAATGTATAATTCTGTTAAGCTATCTCTGGACACCAGGAGATTCAGGGACATTACCTGCTAGCATCAGCCTCCCTTCATGAAGGAGAAGTCTGTTCGCTGGAGACAAAATATTTTCACTGCTGTTTTCTCTTAAGTTTTGCTTCAAACACTTGACCCAAAAAAGAGATGGGGAGAGAGAGAGAGAATGGGGAATCATGCATAATGGATGATGAACTGGGAGGCAACCAGCAGCTAAACAAGACGAGCATGTGTGTGTTCTTACCTCAGGCTAAGTACATCACACAGCTGATAACTGAGCCATGCCTGTGTTTTTTCAGCAGTGCTATTGCTTAAATGTGTTTATGCTTTTGAAATGTTAAGCTCTGCTTTACTTTATTTGAACTGATGTAATTCTTGAGATGAGACCCACTTGATGATGTAACCTTAGTTTAGCACTTCTAGTGCTGCTAGAAGTCTGTCTGGGTATCAGGGTAACTGCAGCAGAAATGTGCACACCCAGGTGTGCTGTGTAATTTTTGTAATGCCATTTATGTGTAAATGGAAAGTTCTTTGGCTCAGCATGAGAAGTGAAAGAGGCACATATTTTCTACTTTATTGAATGCTGGTAATACTCACTTCTATCCCATTTCATTCTGTCCCCTAAAAGCAAATATGGTAGAGTCCTCTTGGACTGTATCATTGCCCTTTCTTGGATGGTAACTGGGAGCAACCCATGCTGCCATCCCAGGCACTGTGTGTGTTCAGCTACAGTGCTTGCAGTGCCCAGGCTGCAGCTGCTCCTGTTAGAACACAGCCATCTCCACTAGCTAGAATACAGACAACCAGCCAACTTTAGACCACACTGTGAAGATAGGTAGGAAACTAAACCCTCCTCCAGGGAAAAAAGCCCTTTAAAATCTGCTTACCTCTGGGACAAAGAACCTTTTGTCACGATCCCAGACCTGAGGCCAAATTATGACCTCTTGCAGCTGCCTGAACTTCTGAAAGTTGTCCAACCACTTGACTTTACCTTCCAGATCCCCTGAAATGTGTGAAACACTAGTTACTGCCAGGGCTGGCAAAAGCAGTTCTGTTTCTAGAATATGCTGAATACTAATTTTCTCCAGTGAAAGCTGAAGTACCTCACGTGTGAGGCCCCAGATAAAATCTTGATCTCATTGTAAAAAATGCCTAAGCTCTACTTGGATCAGCAGGGACAGAATTTCAGTTCATACATTCAAAAATGCTTAAATTCACTGCTAAATGAAAAGGTTGTGTTCATTAATCTGTCTGGGAAACAGGAAATCATAGAAAACTCAATTAAACAGCAATCCTAAAAATGTCTTCAAAAAAAGTCTTGTCATTCTAAACTGTCTGGTATTGTGAGAGAAAAATTATTTTCATTATATACAGCCTGATAAAAAGACTGTTGAAATTAATGAGAATTAATTTCACAGGAACTGCTGCCAGAAGTGACTGAGGTGGGGGTCCCTCAAAGTGTGAAAAATGGGGACTAGATCTTTGCTGATTCAAGGCCATTGTGGGGAAAGCTTTAATGAACCTGCAACTTAAATTTCAAGTCTTTGGGTGGAGTGATATTGCAGGTAATGGTTTCAGACACATACCTCCCCACCAGAAGGGGAGTACTTGGACTACAACTGTTGTTTATGTTACTGGTTCACTGATCAAAAAATGAAGGCAGATCTTTGTCAGGTGCCTGTGGGTAAAGAGGGGTCACACTACTATCTTTGGTGTCCTTGATCCAGAGGTATCTGATTTCTGGAAGGACCTATTTATTCTGCCAGTAATACTCTCTAGACATCCCATGGTCTTTTGGGGCCACACCTAAAACTGCTGTCCTTAGATAGGTTAAATATATAAATATTACATACTTAAAACAAAATGCAGGGAAAAAATTAATATCTGGACCAGCCACTAGCCACTTGTTTTCCACAATAGCTAGAGAAAATCTGTAGCTGAGACAACTTTACATAGTAGGACCCTGTCTTTAGTGAAAGGTCACAGACATAATATTTCCCATGTGAGTGCAAATTTATCCTATTAAGGATAAGCCCTAAAAAAAATCTTCCTTAGACATAAACCCAACTGAAAGACTTCTTTGTTTGAGATCTTTCTTTATATTTTCCAAATTGAGATCTGCTTTTAATTGTTTGCCTGTCACTGCCGATGATTCTGAAAAAATACAAGTGACTCACTGATTTGGGAGTCCTGTGACATTGCTCAGAGAAGCTTTGACAGCACAAGGTCGCCCAAATCATTCCCTACTGAATGCACTGAACGAGGGTCAGGACTGTAGAAAGGCACACACTTGTTTGTTGCTTTTCTGCAGAGACACTTGACCAATTCACACTTCAAAGGACATGCACAAAAAAGCCATTAACTTTCCAACTTGTATCTACATACTTGACTTTTTAACCTTTGTTGCTTACTTATAGACTTTTCCACCTTCTCTTTAAGTGACTGGATAAAACTTTTCTCTGTTTCATCAGTGCTCCTCTTCCAGATGTTGTTGAGGAGGAGGGGGTACCGTGTTAGTCGATGCAGAGGAGCAACCAGCAGCTCTGGCAGATGCAACCTCTTGCACTGTTCATTTTGCTCACACCACTGCTGAAGACAAAGAAAATCTGCCTTAGGCTTCCTCCTGGCTAGGAGGTAGCAAACAGTTTTCTGCATCATTAGTTGACTGTAACAAGACAGGGATTAGTGAAAGATGAGTTTCTCACTCAGTGAGAACAAGGGCAGTGCAAAGGCTCTTGTCATAGTTCAACCCAGCAAGTATGTAAACCACACAGCCACTCATTCACTCTTCACTCCCTCCTGTGGGATGGGGAAGAGAAATGAGAAATAAAAAATAAAGTTTGTGGGTTGAGATAAAGGCAGTTAAATAAAATAGAAACAGAAAGGAAAAAAAAAAATAGAATATACAAAACAAGTTGTGCACAATGCTCAGCACTCACTGGTCGATGCCCAGCCAGTGCCAGAGCAGAGGCACCCCCAGCCAGATTTCCCTCTAGTTTATATACTGAGCATGACACCATATGGTATGGAATTCCCCTTGGGTCAGCTGGGGCCACCTGTTCTGGCTATGTCCCCTCCCAACTTCTTGTGCCCACTAGACTCCTCACTGGTGGTGGTGAGAGAAAGAAAAGTCCTTGACTTAGTGCAAACTTCTCAGCAACAAGTAAACGTCAGTGTGTTGTCAAGTTGACGCTCGTCTTAAATTCAAACCTCAGTACTATACCAGCTCCTAGGAACAAAATTAACAGTATCTCAGCCAAGCCAAGGGCAGCTCTCTACAGGGGAAATTGCATTGCCTCTCCAGATTCTCTTTCTGCATTGCTGCTTGCTGTTCTAGATGCTGTGGCCATGCTGTCATATCAAGTAGGGCACTTATTTATATGCTGTTTTCATTTTCTCAGGAACACCTGAGAAAATTAACCCAAGTTAGGTTTAAAAGCCACCTTATATTTTAGAGTCACTGCTACTTGGGAACATTTTTCCTTGGTGTGAATGTATGAAATCCTCGTCAGGGAGCAAGCAACGTGGAACTCCAAGGCCCAAGTTGCCACAAAAAGATATCCTTCCATTCTTGGGCTGCCTGTGAGAAAAGCCCACTACTTCAGGTTACTTTGTCTAAGCCTGTAATGTTGAGGATTATTAATCTTAAGTATTTACAGGGCACACTGGTCTGCTAATGATGTCAGAAAGAGCAGAGCCTGACATCCCCACCACTGTACTGGCTGGAGTTGTTGCTTCAGGCAGGTGCAGTGTCAGCAAAGACTGAACCTGCTGTAGTGCTGCAAATTGATAAAGGGTCCACTGATAGCTCTTTCCACCTTAGAGGGAGATTGCTTTAATGCCAAAGTAGAACATTTAAAATTTATTTTTGTGTCTTCTTTTTCCCTGTAACCATTTCACTTTGTTAAGGTGGAGGTCACTGTGTCAAGATTATGTGCAAACCATTTGAAAGAGGCTAGTAGTTTGTATTTTCTGTCTGCAGAAATGCAGGCCAGCTCTCTCCCCCTCTTATCTGTTCTAAATTACAAGTTGGGACTTTCACACATGCAGGTGAACATACATTCAGAAGGGTGACTTCCACTGATAAGCTCTGCAGTCAAAAAAATCTGCCTGAAATACTATCTACACAGTTTTGCTTCTAATGAAAATTCTTAGTTTGCTGTTAAAATCCTGTCATAAGGTAGGAAGGCTGAAGACAGCAACAAGGACAGCAATAACAACAAAACCATCACTTTACCTTCAGGTAGATGCCAAAATCTTCTCTCTGTCTCAGTTTTTCCAAGTAGAAGAGAGCAGAGGTATAATTAAGGCAATAAATCTGGTGTGTCTGGCAGAGGTCACCCTGGAAAAACTGCAGAAAAGGTTTGGAAGTTTATCAAGGGAGAAAAATATCGTGACAAAGGGAGAAACAGGAGTTTTGGGTTTGTAATGTGCATTTTATCTGAGGTTTCCTTATACCTAGGCAAATGATGGAAGAGGGAAAGTGGGAATTAAAAAAGTAAAGGGCAGTTTAAACTGCAATAAACTGTAAAGTAGTAAAAATATGACAAGAATACTCCAGTAATGCATGGGAGTACAGTTTTAATAGCTTTGCAGACGTATGACACTCTTTGACTTTGTTCTAATTAGAAATAAATGATGTGAAGTTCATATGGAAGTTGAAAACGAAACCCTCTATTTATGAAACAGCTTTGATGACTTCATGTAGCATGGTATCTTATATCTCAGTATGCTCTTAGAAATAACAGGATAGCCTCATTTATGCTGGAGATGTTGAACGTCATGCATGATAAAATGCAACTTTGTCTATGATTTTTTCTGTCTACACAAACACTATCAATAAGAACACCTGAAGTCAGAGGTCACAAGGGCAAGAAACCAAGCTCTAGCCTTAATTTCTCTGTGAAAATCCTTAACACTGAGGTAGAGTCTTTTAGTATTTCCCAGAACTTTTCTTATGGCCTCTACTGCTAGGGAAGTAGAAATTAATGAATCAAATAATAAATTGGTTAGTCAATTAATTTTCTTCTTAATTAATATTTCCAACTTTACAAGCATTGGGAAGTTGAGCAGGAATTAGAAATCCTGTAGACTGCCGTTCAGACAATTGCCTTATTTACCACACAGACTGAACAAAAGGGTTGCAGGGCAGGCAGGGCTTGGCTGTGGCTGCATCTCTCTCTTGCTTGACAGACCAAAGCCAAAGTGTAATTTCAGTCCCACTGAGCTCTTAATTAAGCAATTATAAACACTTGTGGGTCTGGTCCATGGAGTAAAGGAGGATTAGTGTGAAGGGGTGGAAGGAGGCAGTGATGAGGCTGGGGTCTGGTCTCAAGGAAACATCTTCCATAGAGTGGGAAGCTTGCCTCTGCCAGTAAAAAAGTCTCCTCAGAGTCTGAGCTGCTGTTCCCAGGGAGGGAAAATCTTTCCACACTTGATTCCACATATAGAGCACCTTTCCCTGACTGCTTCAAACACACCAATGGATAAAATCCTTCTGACAGGAGCAAGCTGAGGCTGAGGCCAAACTGCCTGTGACAGATGGCATGGACTTGACTGACCTGATTGCGCTGGAGCATCTGTATGCCATGATAATTTTCTGCTGCTTATATTAAAAACAAGAATACTTGTAATTATATTACCATTCTGAGTACAGAGCTGAAATCCATAGGGGAGTCTGACTTGCTGACATGCTTCTTCACAGTTTCAAAAAACGTTTTCAGAAAACTGAGACTTATCTAAGTAAGGGATTAAAAAAAGATAAATTAGCATCAGTGATCCAAAATTAAGATTAAAGGAACTTTATTTCCCATCCCTGGCCTCTCTAAAGGCTCCAAGTGTAATGGGTGCCTATACTTATCTCTCACATAGCCAGAATCATCTTCAGAATTATGCCCAGAATGGTTTAATTAGTCAGAAGCTAAGACAAATCTATACAAATCCCCACTTATGTTGTGATAATGCCTGATGACAAAAGTTTTGAAACAAGATTACTTAGTCCATTAAACTTAGGGTAGCAGCTATATTTAACATGGATTGACATAAAAAATGGCAATGAGTGAATGGTATCTGGTGGAAAGCAGTGATTGTGTATGAACAGAGCTGTGACAGTTAAGGAAGCCTTTTGAGGAAGTCACCATCTTTTATGGTTTGAGTTTGTTTCGCACAATTGAAGGTGGAGGAAGCATCTATAAAATCCTGCAGAAACTCACATATTCCTATATTGGCTTCAAAAGTGCCTACTTTATCAGTCAGATGGGACTGCAAGCCTGCTCCTAAGCCCACACTTTCCTCCTGAACACACTATTTTCATACACATTCATGACTGGGCTAAGTTGTTGGCCAAATGTTAGGCCAGAAGGGCACATCAATCCACTGTGATATTGCTACAGATTTTAGTGGCTGCAGAGTGCTTTGTTTTGTGTATTTATGGGGGCAAGGATGCTTACTGGATGATGCTCATTCTTTAGTTTTGACCTCTTCAATTTTACAGCATGCATTTTTTCATTGATTCAGCCTGCTGTCGAGAAGATATGCATACTCTATATAAAAATAGGCACCAAAGGCATTGAGAACAGCTTCTTTCTCCTACATTTAGTCAGTATTTAAAGTATGCATAACAAGTATCATTTATTATCCTCATCAATAAGGACAACAGAATTAGAGAGTAAAGCAAGACATATTTTTAAGGTAATTCTCTCAAGACATGACCAAGCTCCAGCTAAGCTGAAAGCCAGGTGAAACGCAGCAATATGTCCCACTCCCTTCTTTGAACAAGAGAATCAACAACCTCATATCTGCTGGTAGTGTGGTTGTTGATTCCTGCAACTACTACTCCAGTAATTGCCTGCATGTACAGTCCACAATAAGCCAAAGGTAACACCTGTCAGCTAAAAATCTTTTTCCTTGTATCTCCAGACCTACTGGTTGGCCATTCAGCAGCTCACCAGGTGTGAGGCCTGGGACTGAGCAGCAGTGCCTTGCTCATGTGTTTGAGTTTTGGCTAATTGTCCCCACTTTGAAGACCTATTCCAATTTCCCTTTTTTGGCTAAAAAGGGAGAGATTCAGTATTAAGGAAAGGGAATTACTGTAAGGGAAATAAATAGAACTCAGCAGCTGATTTAGGGCATGTGATATGATTGTGAGTAGTTATTCAATTAAGACAGCTGCAGTGTTCTTTCCAAAATTCACTTTGCAATGAAGGGTGAGGTATCCTGTAAAGGGGTCCTTAAGCCAAGAAAAATTATTTTGTTTCTAAAGTAATGTGAAAGTTATTTTTTGACTTAGGGGTTTTTAACTTTCAGGAGCTGAAAATGGTCTCTCAGCAACTGGCCAAAAGCAGCAAGGAGCTGGAGCACATCACACCCAAGCCTTGTGGCCTCCCTGCTCCTGGACAGTGCAGAGTAAGTAGTGCATGAGCACAGAGCATCCAGTGTCTGTGGGAGAGATCCTGACACACGTGCCAAGGGAAACCTCAGCTGGAGAGAGGGGGTCACCATTTTGTTTTAACTTGCTCTTTTGGAGTGCCATAATGTACAGCAAAGTCTTTGTGCCCATCTGTTTGCAAAAGATGACTTTTTATGTAGTTATTTTGCCATGCTTACTGTTTTGGTGTAAGGATTGGGTAGTAGTTTCTCTTCATCCCTTTTAAAAGAATTAGTCTGCTTATGAGAATTAGTCTCAAACATGTGGTTACTTCAGGAACAGCTGCCAAATGAGCTCTCCCCCATGTTTAGAATGCCATGTATCTTTGGCTGGAGATACAAGAGAATTATTTGCACTGGTGATATTTGATTCTCACTGATAATACCACATAGAAAGGAAGAAAAGGTGGATTATTTAAACCGAGTTCCAAATGTGAGCATTGAAACTATATAGAAGCTTTTGGTTTGTTGTCTTCTTTTATTGGACTGATTGATTTCTTATCTGAGTAACACTTCTCTTTTTCTACTCACCTGGTTTAACTCCTCTAAGTTTGCAAAAAGTCTCCACAAATCCACATCCAAGAGAAATTCATTACTCTGGAGGTATTTTAGAGTGTTCATAAATATCTTTAAAACCAAAGCACATCCATGTTAATTACTGTTTGTGCTAATTCAATAAATATCCACACACCCCCCAAAAATAACATTTTTTACCGAAATTCATACGAAAGGATCATTTGGTTTAGGGAGGGCAGAAAATGGCATTGTGAGACAAGTTTCCTGATCTGTCTGAAGGATAAATATTTGATTTTGTGCAGAAGAAGGTATGAGTGATGTCTCTGGGTTTTCTCGTGGGGGCAGCTGTGTCGTGCTGTGCCCTGGGGCAGGAGAGGGGCAATCACAGCCCCCTGCAGATCCCTGTGTGAAGGACTTAGAAAATCAGAGTCACAGTAACAGATTTCTATGACCTTTCTAAATGCTTTCCTTCCTACCCATGCATCTGCTGCTATCTAAATTGTTTCAAGTTAATGTGAGGAAAAAAAGATATTCTTGAATTAAGGTAGATAGAGGTCCTGTGGAGGTTTTTAATCTTTTTGGATTGTTTTATTAACCTGCATTGAGTGAAAACTGCATGTGTATTTATTGGCTGTTTAAGATTTCATATTTTTTAAGCTGATTGAGCTGTACTGAATCTGACCTAGATCTGAAAAAGGCCTAAAATTTATAGGTTACTGAGTAGATTTTTTTTTAAAATGTGTATAAAGCATTAAGAAAAAAACCTGTCACCCAGGTGCCAAGACTAAATAGCTAGTGAGAATGTTTGTTTAGCCTTGTGTAATTCTTTAGTTACTGTGACCAGGTTGTCCTGAGAGCTTAAAGGAGCTTTATCGTGGTTTTAAAGCTTCCTGCAGAGATTCATTAAAATCAGTGGAATATTTCTATACTTGGAAGTAACCAGGTATCTTTAAAGTTGGTTACCCAAATGCAATGGGAGAGTTTGGGAAGCTGGCGTGGACTGAAAGTTCATCATTCATGGGCCATGCAGGGCTGGCTAAGGCTTGTCTGTGGGTTCCTACATCAGACTCACAAGGAGCCTGCATGTCTGCAGTTATCATTCTTCCCAGCATTCACCACTTCTTTAAACTTTTCAGATTTCTAAACACAATGTATAGGAAGAAGGGTGCTCTTCTCCTGCCTTGAACCAGTAGCTAGTCCTGTTATCCCATTTTCTGTCCCTTCTGTTCTGCCCTACCAAGGAGAAATTCAGCCCACTCCTCTATTTATTTCCTTTACTTTGCAGTAGTTCTTGTATTGTCCAGGCTAACTTTTCAGCAACATGGAAAATGATTCACAAATCTCTTTTCTTTGACTTAATACAATATCAGAAATTGTCTATGCTGAGTAAGAGAAAAATGGTAAGAAAATGTTTATGGAAACTTTCATCCTTTTAAATGGATGCATTAACTTTTGATGTGTGGTGAATATAAATAGTGAATCTATTCTTGTAACAATGTGTAATATTACTGTCCATATTTCAGGCTCTTAAAATTCACTGCATTGGAGGTAATACAGAGTTTTTGGGAGAGGAGTTGTTTTTAGTGTACTACTTTTCATGTAACGTTAAAACTACAGGTCTGCTGAATTCTGAGGTTTTCATGCTCCAGTCAGGATAATCTAACCACAGATCTATAAGAAGTTAAATGACAAATACAATGTTGCACCCTAGCAACATTAGCAATTTGAATAGCCCAGTACAGAAATAACTGGTTGGAGCATGGCTTCAGTATAGTGTTTGTGTGAGGATTAATGGAATATCAGTTGAGTATCCTGGAAGGCTCTGCAGTCAGATGGTAATTGCAAAGGACTCAAAAGTGATGTTTAGAAGAAGAGATACCATCAGAAAGACAGAAAAGGGAGCAAGGGAAACAGGATGAGCAGGCGAGATGGAAGGAAAAACCTGGTGCTTAAGTCATTCCCCCACAAACCTCTAATGAGAGGTTTCAGGTGGCTTTGTGTCCATCACAGCAGAACAAATAACATTTCATTATTTTTGCAAAGTGAAATCTGACATTACCATCTTGAGAACCAGCAAATGATCCAGAAAGTAAGTGCATTCACTTGTGAAAAGTTCCCACACCGCTGCTTCTTTTTTCACTTCTAACCGACTGTTGACATCTTTCTGCTCAGTCTGTTGCCCATTTATAAATTCATGCCAAGATTTACTCTATTGATTGAAGAAGAAAGAAAACCACCAATTGTTGTATCCACTGCTTCAGACCTTATGAAAAGAATTGATGTCCTATTTACCTATATACCGCTATTTATTTACCGGTATTAGTGATTTTTCTTCTGAAAGCTTAAAAGTTCATTTAAAAAATCTAAAAACCTGCCATTCTCCTCTAAAATACTTACAATGGAAACACTGAATTTGGAAGCAATGCAGTAAGATAGTCTATGTTTAGGTATGTTGTATCAAAAATTAGTGGGCAGCTTGCAAATGCTAAGGAATTTGATCTGTTGTGCTGCTCTTGGGTAGATGATATCTTCTTATTTTCTGGATGATAAAATCAAGGTACTGAAGGTCTGGGTCTTTATAGTCACTTGGGAATTGTTTTGTGTAGTCCTAAGGTGGTCACTATCACATGGACCTGCTCCAAAGTCAGGTGTTAGGCACTGTCAGGAGCCCTTAGCAGCTGTGTGTGGGGAGCTGCAGGTAGCAGCCTGCTGTGAGAAGCAAAAGGTTTGCTTCAGAGAGGGGATGTTGTTAGGTGGCTGGGGGCCAGAAGCCTTGTTTGTCTGGCAGACAGGCTTTGGTGGCTTTTCTGCAGCCAAGCCTTGGTGTTGTCACTGACCTCCATGTGGCTGCCCCTGAATGCAGCAATGGGGGTGGCTGTGTCCCATTTGACATCTCTCTGATGCTTTAGTTTGTTTCTCTAGATATGTAGGTGCTGCTGAGAGGGTTGCCTTGAGACCTTTTTATGAAGGTGGTACCTCTCTGATATAGGGCAGTCTGGAACTCTGGCAAAATCCACTGTTTTTGAGGGCCCTTGCTAGCCTACTCTGACCCTCAGTTTCCTACTTTCCCCTCCATTTCAAATGACAAAAATATACCATATACTTATGCATTAATTCAACAGAAAGGTCTCATATCCAGATTAATGAACTGAAAAATGTTAGCTTATGAAGAACAAAAATTTCCTCCTTCCATCCTTAAGTATCCTTGAAACAGTATACTGAGTATTTTGATACCTTAAAGCAGAAATATTCATCTGTGCAGCAGTCTATGATCTTAAGAGTTGAAAGACAGTTTTCCAGATCAGATGCTTGCTTCTGTTTGTCCTTAGCCTGTTGAATGACAAAAACCCAACCCTGATTCATACAGCATTTTAAAGACTGTTAAGAAGTTTACCCAGCTCTGTAACCTTGCCCTTATCTGTAAGGAGTTTGCCCTTAAATGAGTGATTTCTTTGTATTTCCAGGCTCTTCTACACAGACACAAGGCAGTGATGGCAGGTTTCTTTGTAGCTGTGGGTGGGGTGTGTAAATGCTTCAGGTTTGGGTGTGCAAGATCTTATTTTTGTAATACACAAGCATTTGACAGGGCAAATCAACATATTGTATGGCAACAGGCAATGGGCTACCCTTGGAAGACAGAACAAATGAAATATTTTGCTTCCCTTAGCACTGTCAGAGATAGGGGACAACAGATTCATAGTTGAAATCCTGTCATAGGTATACAAATCTATGTGTTTATTTATTTTAATTTTTTGAGCTACGTATGGAAAAAGCTCCCATGGTCATCTGCAGAGTAGTGTCTGTAAAATGAGCTTTCGGAAAGCTAAAAGAGCAGAAGGAATTTGTGTGAGGAATAAAAACAATTGCTTTTGTTTCAGCTTTGTTTATTCAGGCCTTATAAAAAATTTAAACATTATTTATGAACTCTCAGTGCTGCGAGCACAGACTTTTAAGGTGTTTGCCTAAGTTTTATCTGTTCTTTGGAACAGTATATTCCCAGTTCATGGATTTCTGTTGTCTGAACTTTAGGCACTGACCTCAAGCCAGTTTTGAAATATATGTTTATTATAATATTTGAAACTTAGGGTTTAAGTTCAGCTCGTAATTTTAAAAGATAGATTGAAATGGAGCAGAAAAAATAATGCAGTTATATATATGCACATTGATCCAGTGTGCCAGCAACTGAATCTTCATTAATTAAATTTTATGGCATTTAATAGTCTTAAAAATCACTTTTGTCCAAATAGAAATGGTTTTTATTGCAGACTTAAAATATTTTGCTGAATTTTAAAATCCTGAGGTTTAGGTCATGCTCCTTCAAATGAAACTGCTATCAAATGAAGAGGGAATTCTTGTACATATTAACCTGAGTACTTGCATTGGTGCTGTATGGACAAACCATTCTTTGATAAAATGAAAAAAAAATGCTGGGACTGTTCTTAATTACATGTTTAGAGAGAAAAAGTTATCAAGACATTTGTAAATAATTTTTTGAGTGTGGAACAGTACACAGAAAGGAAATTCAGATACCTTAGTAAGTGAAAGAAAAATAGAAGAGACAAGGAATTGTTTTAGACAAGGAAATTCACTTGTGCTTTCACTAGTGAGTGTGAGGGCACCCTTGAGGACAGAAAAGGCCTAAGAAAGTGTCCTGGGACACTACTTTAATAGGTAAAGCTTAGATCCCTTCCATATGAGTCAGAGTTAATCACATTCCCCAAAGCCCTAAGGCACACAGAAAATACAGGATCCATGGTGGTCAAAGCAACGATGCCACTGATTTGTCCAACTTGTGCTGCCTTACCCTGGGGAGATGCACTGGGCCTGCCCAGAACGAGACCCCCTGCTCTCCCTGCCCATCCCACTCTGCCCTCCTGGTGCCAAGAACATCTCCCACCACCCACAGGGATGGGGAACAGTGGCACTGACTGTGTTTTCCTGTGCATTACATGCAATGGCTGCACTGGTGCCACCCAATTTTCATTGCAGACTAATGTGCAAGCAGTCACAGGGAGGGCTGAGACGTCTGAGTTCAGCTCACCTGCTGGCTGTTTCTCAAATGGCAAGAAAGCAAAGAAGCTATTTTTACCCAGGTTAGTTGTGGGAAAAGGCAAGGTCAGTGCAAGGAAAAATAAAATGGTAAAAATACTCACGACTCCTCTTTTGGCAAATGGCCACCTTGACTTTCTGGACTCTAACGGGTGAAACAAATGTTATCAGTAAGGAAACAAATAGATAAAAAAGAAAAATTTTATTTATATTATTTATGTATGCAGCTTGATAGACTATGCTTTACTTGGCTCGTATCTAATACTTGAGTTTAGGCAGTTTGTGCACCAGACTAAAACCCAATAAGCTTGTTGGGATCCTCTCGACAAGAATTATGGCTGTCTGTGGTGGGATCTTGGATGAAGTTAAACACTCCTACTTGTTGCAGGTGATCACTGTGTGATTGCCAGTTCTTTACCTGGGAAAACCATCATTCCTCAAGCCAATTTTTGAAGGTGTTGTCTTAAAGCAAGAATTAGTCTATGCCTTCTCATTATGATAACTTGGAGTTAAGCAGGTATTTAACTCTCTAGTGAATAAACAATCTTAGGAGCCCTAAGCCTCAGGTCTGTCATGGGGCTGGCACAGTGAGGCAGACTGTGATTTGTGGTCCTTGGTGAGGCACAGGGAAAGTTGAGGATCTAGATTTAGGAATTCACTGGTGATTTGTGAGGAACAACGGTGTTCAGCAAGAAATCTGAAAAGGTTTTCTCTATGTGGTACCCATCTTTAGGTCTGTGACAGGGAATCAAAACTTTGTGTTTCAGGATTTTGAAGGTCTTGACCATTCTGGGAATGGCTGACTTATTTGCTGTCATGAAAATGCTGGCTGTGACCTTGGCTGACTTGATTTTGAAGAAACTTTCGATCTCTGGCCACCAGGGTCTCCATCAGTCACACCACACACTATACTGTATTCTACAATAGCTATTTGTGGAAATTGCTTGCAGGTCTGCATTTCAGTTCTGGAATTTCTTGTGAGCAACCTCTAGCTATGAGTTTGGTTCACTACTCTTGTGATCAGAGCACTACTGCAAAGGGCAGCATGGGCTACTTTTCTCTCTGCTTGAAGCTGTGGAGATAGGAAATTGTACCTCAGCTGCTTCCAGATGGAGATCCTGGCCTGGGCTCTGGTTGCTTTTAGCCTGTGGAGGAGCAATGTGATCTGTCCTACCTGCTCATCTGCTTGCATTTTACATTCAACAGTAAAATGCAGAGTTAGACACCAGGAAAAATGAAAGAAAAGAGGAATTTTAAAATTGGCAATGCAGTTACTTTGGAGTGGGATGACAGGATCCCGCACAGAAGCTGCACCACCTCACGTTCTCATCCATGCTCCCTCCCATCCCACAGGCACACGTGTCCCAGTCCCGGCCTTTGCTGGGCTCAGAGGAGCAAACCCCACCCTGTGTCTGACCTGCGCTGAGCAGGAAGGATGAGTAGGGCAGGTAGTCCATGGCACTGGCTGACACCAGGAGGTCTCCAGGGAACACCTCGAGTCCTGGCAGACTCACCACCAGGGAGCTCCGCCTGCGCTCGGCTGATCTGTGGGACGCAACAACAACACGCGTCACCTCCGTCTTCTTGGGGCTGCACAGGAAACTTCTGGAGGGCTCCTTGCAGGGACAGGAAGGAATCAGCTAAAAATCCAAATCACAGGAGCTATGGCATAATGTGTTCAAAGAAAAATGAGTAAGGAATTTCAGTGATTGGCAGCAAATACCTAATTGTCTTTCTAATTCCACGTTGTTGCTGAGATCAAGGTTCTTACAGTCATGGCTTGCCTCAGATAATGAGAAATTAGAGCTTTTACATATTGAAAATTCCTGGTTTCCTCTGAGGTTAGACAAAAGTAAATGGGGATTTTACAATCTGTGTTTTAGCAGTGGAATTTAAATTAAATACTTTTTTTAGCTGACATGTGACTTGTTACTTTTAGCCTTCCTGTAACTCAAGTGATTTCAAGAAAAGACAGCATGCTAGTGAAACAGTTAAAATGTTGGGTTTTAAAAAAATTATTTAACCTTTTGGCTAGTTTGTGCTGTTTTCTTTTGAAGTCCTTTAGGCATTTTTTTCTACTATTTTAAATATTTTGAATGTAATATGACTCAGTGGCCCTACTGATCGGAAACAAATGTCTCGGATTTCCAACTATTGTTCCTAATGGAGAACTTTGTCCAGGATCTAGATTCATTAAAAAAAGTGACACAGGCATTGTGTCAGCAGCATGTTTGTGCCAGAGGCTACCTGCATTCACATACAAAAACCGTTGGTGCATATTAAAAAGCTTTTTGTATTTTGCTAATAGCACATACTGTGACACCTGACGAATTGTGTTAGTATATGCTGCAGAGGGACTGCTGTCTGCAGCTGCTGTTGTGTTGCCCTCAATTGACTGATACATGAATACTGCATTAGGGCTCAAAGGGTCAGTAATTCAGTAGCTGAGGGAGGAGGTACAAAGTACATGTACATATATAAAAATTATATTTTTCCATCACCACTTATGGTATTTTTGGTCAGTTAAGCGTGATTCTTACTGAGATCTTTTTTTGTCTAGGCAGTTATGTTACTGTGAATATCTAGCCATTTGCCACACTTGGTGTGAAACCTATATTTTTTCCTTTAAGTGCATAAAACGTTACTTGACAGCTTATCAACTCATGAGCTCTGAGGCAGAGAACTGGGATTTGATACGTACAGTAAGACATGGAGGTTGTGCCTTTTTTATGGCCTGATGGTGACACTGCTTGCTATTGCCTTAGCTAAACAATTGACTGGCCTAGATAAAGCTGCTCCTAACAAGAGAGAGGTCTGTAGGCTATCAGGAGGGTCAGGCCTGGGACTTTGCTGCTCAAACTGTGGACATACCAGGGCTTAAAAGCTATGTTTTGAGCAAGTTACAATGTGCAATGCAGGAGTTCTTTGAAAGTTTTTCTACTAGTCCTACCGAATGGGGAATATAGGATTTATTTATTTGGCTTTAGGGTTTACAATAAAACTCTGTGCTTTCTCATGATATGGAACCCTCAGTATGGGGTTTGAGAACTTTTACTGGTGGGGGGTCTGTTTCTTGTCTGTCTGCAAGCCCATACCAGTGCAAGGGAGAGGAGTGTTCCTCTCAGGAGTACCTTCCTGAGACATGCACTAAGTGCTATCTGGTGCAAATTTTCAGTGTTGCTAATGATTGTATTAAGATGCCACTGAAAGTGAGTCCATAGTGAGTCCATGATGCAATGTCTTGAGCACCTGGGCTATTATACAAGTCAGGTGCAGCAATATAGTAGAAGGATAATCCTCACAGCCATTATTACTGTACTAGGAAATTCATGGGATTTATTTCAGGATGGCTTCATAGCAAAATTCTGCCAGTATATTATTGATTTTTGAAACATCTAGCCTATTTTCACAATATACTTGAAGCTGTAGGCTAGTGGCTTATGGAGGGTAATAATGGAAGCATAGTCACTGTAACTGAGTTAAATGACATTGTTTACCCAGATCAAAAAGGCCTTGAACTTCAGGCACACCTATGGCTAAACAAGCTCTTCACATAAGTGCACAAGCCTGTGAAATGTGGGGGCATGGCAAGATCCCTTGGGTGTCTGTCCACAATGTACCTTTGCAATCTGATGAGCCTGAGCTGGTTAATGCCTTGCATGTCTAAATCATATACTCATGCTTCAGAGATGGAAGCACAGGTATCTGTGGTTTCCTGGCCTGATTCCTATAGACATATTCGATACATCAGTTGCTTCTGTTGTTTTTTTTTTCTGGAAAAATTGAATTACTGAAGTGCTATGTAGTAAAATTTACTAGGTTTTAAGTCTGTAATAATTCAGCATCTTCTCATGCCTTCAGAATCTGTAGCTTTTCCTTTTTCTTTATTTTTTGTTTATTTTACTTACTGGGGGCAGAGGACTGCAGTGATGGAATGAAAGAAATGCTTGTGCTTTAGGGACAAACTCAGACATCTGAGGAGTTATCAGCTGTATCCATTCATTCTTAAATTCCACTTGTTTTTTGAAACATGATAATGTCATAGATATACATGGCAAATTTATGGAAGATTATTAATGACATTGTAGCAGGTCATGGTCTGGCAAAATAAATATCTTGTATATATAGTTATTTCTAAGGCATAGAAAGTATTTTCATATGTCCATAATCTTAGCCTAACTAGCTATCCCAGGGTACAGACATCTGTATAGATCACCTTAAATTGCCGATATACTGCTTAAAGATGTGAATAAAGCAACAAAGGATGTTAGTAAGATTAATATTATAGTGTGGTCACAGTACAGAGATAATTGCCAGGCAGTGTCACTGTTTCCAAAGCCACTCAGGGAGGGCATTTGGGCCCCCTGAGTCAAAAAGTTAGAATGGAAAATGACCTATTGTCAAGAGTAAAATATTTGTATGATTGCATAAGGAGTTAGGTTTAGTATGGTGGACATTGTTGTGTGCAATGTGCTCTAGGATGACCCTGCTTGAGCACAGAGGTTGTAACAGAAAAGCCACTGTGGTCCTTCCCAACCTTACCCCCTCTGTGATTCTGTGACATTGTGACACTTTACAGCTGTGTGAAATATTAAAAGAGGAATGGGGATGTCACCCTCATTTTTCAAATTTCTGAGGCACTTTCTAACTTGATGTTTTTCATAGTTCTTAGTTCTATCTCACACGCATGGGTGTTGTTATCAGAAAAATGTTTTTGTTACGACAAAGTTGTTTACATTTTCTTGGTGTGAAGAACAACTGATGGGCAGTTGTCTTGACCAACAGGATGGGAGAGGTGTCAGTTTTCTTCTTTGGTCCCTGGTCTGTGTAGAAATACTATAAATATGGAGTCCTATATTTTAATAAATAGTTTTTAGCTTTCTCACAAGAAAGTGTGTCTATGTGTGTCCTTGCTTGTCTTACAGCGACAATGGGAGTACTTCAAGATAGATGAGCCCAGCTCCTTCAAGGCATTGAATATGAGCTGTTTTGGCAGTTACTATGAAGGCTCTTCATTAGCTGATTTGCTATAGGAAATAGTGCAGTGCAGTTTTTCACCCAGTCTCTGATAGTGCTGAATTGTTCAAGGAGAAAAAGAGATCAGAGTAAACTTGAGGTTTTGTTTTATCAATGTTTTCTTCCATGGCAGTGTTGGTTTAGCATCTCACCTTCTCTCCATCTCATATACCTCTGTCTGTGCTGCCTCTCTTGCCCTTTCTGTTTATTTATTTTGGGTGGTTCTTTATAAACAGCATCAGTTCAGCAAGTTGCTGTGCTGACAGGGGTGTGCTAGCATTCTGAGGACTGTGTGGGGGAACGCTGTTTAAAATGAGTATGAGTGCATTAGGGAATTTTTTGAAAGTATGGCTTGGGAGTGGGGAGAAGAGATGTTCATTAAAACTGAAGGAGAGAGGTGTAATTTTACCCAGGACAATATGTAAGTTAGTCTTGAGTCATGGTTGCTAACTGTCTTAATGTGCTTTTAGATGGAGAGAATAATCTGATGTGTCAACAGTTTTTGCTGGCTGTGATAAGAAGGGATTAGCTTCTAAGGAGTTAGACTAATGATCTTTATAAAGGAGGAGCTGAATGCAGGCTTAACCCAGACCTTGGACCAAATTAAATTTGACAATAAATGTGTAAAGTAGAAACTGGTGCATTTTTAAATACGTTTTTGCATGTTGTAATATCTGTCTAGATAGAATTCATAACACAACATCCCAACCACCTTTTGACAGTCTTTGCTGCTGGTGCCTATGGAAAAAATCCTGGATTGTTTCCTTGGGTTGTGGTTTTTTGATTTTAAAAGGCATCTGGATAGAAGTTCAAAGCCAATACCCTAGATGGCATATAGTTACTGCACTCTTGAAGCCACTATAGGCCAGCAGCACCAAGAGAAGGTGTGTGCACTCAGTGCTCAGTGTTCTGTTAAACCATGTGAGTTCAGTACCTTCAATTTCTCCCCTGAAGTTTGTTACACATCATGCAAATCTTCATGCTGACTGTGAGGTATGTTTGTGTATTCCTGTTTTGAGTTGGATCAGAGCAGATTTTTCCTGCAAAAGTCACAGATCACTTGTTTTCATATCCAGATGAAAAGATCTTTCATCGTCTCTCCATCTCTGCTGTATATTCAAAATGCTAAAGAGTGGGTTGGGGATTGCA
This sequence comes from Thryothorus ludovicianus, assembly GCA_013397245.1. Lineage (NCBI taxonomy): Eukaryota > Metazoa > Chordata > Aves > Passeriformes > Certhiidae > Thryothorus > Thryothorus ludovicianus. Next base: position 940,316 of record VZTB01015539.1, on the reverse strand, counting down.
ACAGTTCAGAACATCTTCTACAGTGAACATATAATTTCAAATGCATGCACACATGCCTTGTCTAGAGAACTGCATTGTGTAAGGACTCCTAGATGATATCGGTCTGCTCCAAACCACACAGTCCCAAACGTCCTTGAGGGGACCATACAGTGAAGTGAGCACTACTCCACCAATGGGAGAGGGATGGTTATTAAAGGAGGTACTATCTCCTGCTTCCTTGTTGTGTGGGGAGAAAATAAAACTTTCCTTCCCTTCTGTAAACATTTGAACATCTTAAAGAAACATATCTTAAACAAAATAATTTCTACTAGAACTTTTACTTTCTGATAATTGTTTCGAAGACCTTGACAAAATTCACTGTACAGGTCTATGGTGTGCAACACTATATCTTATCTGCACTAACTTATTAAATCCATGTGTGTGTTCTATGTACTCTTGTTAATTTGTAGGATTGACAATCTCCCTCTCCAGTAGCAGTCCTAGATCTTCTTTGCTCATGTATAAGAACAATGTTGAGCTGTTCTCCTAGCTTCTTTGCTTCGTTTTCCCTTCCACAAACTTCTGAAGAATGTCACTCAAGATTATGAGATATTTCACATTCTTCAAGCTGAAATTTGACAGTGCTAAGCCAAACATCCAGACCTTTTGGCAGTTAGTTCCTAGTGCAAAGCTCCCCGATGATCCGGATGAAATATTGCGTGAAATGCAGCTAAATGTGTTAGGGAGAGGGCCACATTTGAGAGGAAATCTCATTAAAAGGTTTAGTGAGCTGGTGACAGGCATTTCACATAGCAAATCTGAGTTGAGTTATATATACATGACTTAATGTTCAGTTTTGTTTTACAGTGAAGCAAATTCATTAAAAATGTAGGAGAGTCAAGCTTAGAATCAGATAAAATAAACATGTGCATACCTTTGCATGGGCAGTCCACTCTCCTGAAAGCAAGTGAGATATTCTTAGTTACTTGGTCAGACAGCAAGCAAGCAAGCTGATTTTTTTTTTTTGTGACAAAAAGAACTCATTTGTAAAGGAAAATGTACTAATAATAGTGTAATAGGCTTGGGCATAGGCTAATTGATTTCACTGTTGTGAAGCAAGGAGAACTCATTTGATAGCCAGAATATTTCTATATTTGAAGGGGGTGGGGGGAGGAGGAAAATAATTTTTGTTTTGTAGTGCAAAGCTAACCAGTTAGTGAAGAACTCTACACCTATTTGGCACCATCCACCCCCAGTAAAATGTGTGTGTAGGTGGTTTGCATAAGGACAGGGTCAAGCATGTGTGACTTTAACTGCCTCTGCACACAGTGGAAGGTCTTTGAGAGCAGATCTAGTACCAAACCTGGCTTACACAAAAAGCCTCTCATATTGTCCTTGTGGAGAGCTGAATTGTAGTTTCCTGCCCTTGAAAGATGCAGGGTTTGCTCCTCCCTTACTTATTTCTCTTTACTGATGCTGACATCATCCCTGGATCAGGGTTTCTTTTTTTCCAGAGGAGATTGCATAATTGCTTCTTTGTTTATGAAGCTGGACATAAAAAGGGAGAGGTGCCAGTGAGTGGCAGAGCTAGGTAAGTGGAAATAAATAAAAGGAATCATACCTCTTTCTTTGGTAGCAGCACACCTTAAATTTGACTCAACTAACTTAATTCTTGGTTTTATTAGAGTTAGTAATGCTATTCAGTAAAACAGAATAAACAGAATTCCCTGTCTTAGAAATAATCCTACTGAAGGGTTTAAGAGTAGATTGAAAGAAAATAGGCTTCTAAAACTCAGTCCTAAACAGGATAAACTACTTAGTCTTGTTCTTCCATATCCCCACCAACAGTTGTGCTGGTCCACCAGGGTGAACAGACAGAGGTGGGAAAGAGTGGCCGTGTACAGGAGTGAACTGAGCTAACCTGGTCACCAAGGGACAAAGCTGGAACTGCTGTCTCTTGCTCATTTGGGAAGAAAAAAATCTCCCTTCCTGCTAAGTGAAGAAGTCAATCCTGCTAAGTGAAGAAGTCAGTCTGTTGTACGGCCCAGCTTGCAGTTTAGGTTAAGACTTGGGGTTTTATTTGTGCACTGGCCCACGATGGACCAACACTGAATATGAAAGACTAAAAAAGAGGTTACATCTTCCTATTCCTCTTACCTGGGCACCTGCCCAAAGTGCAGAGTTTGGGCGGGGGAGTCTCGTAGGAAGCGTAGCACAGTTGGCTCTCCAGGAGTTTCTGTGTGGCTCATTGGGATTGCCATTGCTGAGAGGATCCACTTGGCTTGGAAGTTTTGATCCGGGCAGGTCAGAGTCTGGACCTGCTTTAGTTCTCTCAGATTTGGCTTTGGATGACAATAATTTTGCATGGACACAAGAAGGCAGTGATAATGAAGAAATTGTAATGCACCGAGGTGGACTCTTGCAAATGTGGTGGAGAGAGCCAGTGTATTCCTTTTGATTCCCCAGCTGAGAACAGTCCTGAAATGACAGTGCTTGTGAGACAGAGGCCATCCTTAGACGCCTTAAAGTTGGAGAAGTGGAAATTCTGGCTCGAGCATGACGGTCGAACTGGAAAGGCTCGCGGTGGATCCCTGCGCACTCCTCTGTAGGAAGCCTCAGAAGTGAAGCCTCTGTGTCACCTCGTCTGAGGATGTAGTCCCCTGGAGACAAGGGCGTGTCCGTACAGGCTGGTACTGTCTGCGTTTCAGAGGAACTGAAGACATCTTCTGGGCTGCTGCTTTCAAACAAAGCAGCATTTTCCTTCTGGAGATCAGCTTCCCTGTCTAGAGGTTCCATGCTGGTGCAGCCTTCTTTGACCAGGTCTGGAGAATAGTCAAAGCTTGGTTGTTGCATTCTTAATTTGCAGCATGAAGATTTATATCGATGCGTACCTAGAAAGCATGATCAGAAACAGTTCTTACAAACTTGGCTTATGAATTTTTAAGTGGGAAAATATGCAAATGGAAAAAATATCCGGACAAAACAAGGTAGATATGTGCGCTAGTACAGAAACAATTACCTTTGCATTGAATCCTGCTTAAATGCAGGTTTCAGCGGGTTCAGGACCCAATTTTGGCAAGCTGTTTAAATAGCTGCTAACTTTGAGCGTGCCAGCAGTGTCAGCATCAGCCAGTAGAACAAATTAGATGGTAAAGAGTAACTGTTTAGAAACTCTGCTCATCTGGTACTGCAGCCGCCTGATTTCTGGTTGCCACTCCCCCATTGATAAATGAGATTTTAACACTGCTGTATGTAGGACAAAAAATGAAGTCAGTCACTCTCAGGACTTGTTGTAAAATTCTTTGTGTACAAATTCTAATTTCTTGCTGAATTCTTAAGCAACTACAAATTTAACACTTAGGTAAGGTATGTCTCATCATTCTTGCTTTCTTTTCAGCCTAGAAGTACTTCGTAGTAAATATTATATATATGTTGTAATCAAATAATGAAGAAAATGATTTATATTCGTAACTTCTCTGTTGATTAATCAGGAAATAGTCTTATGTTTTTTGATTCATGAAACTTGTACATATTTTGATGTTTCGTCTCTATAAAACTGGACTGACATTTCAAGTAATAATGAAGATTATGAATTCAACCTCTTTAATTTAGCTTCTTTGCTAAGAGGAGTCTTAAATCTGTTCATGATTGCTAGCTTATTTGGAGAGCTGTAATTTATTAGAATTAGTTTATTCGAACCTATGTTGACTTCTTTCTTGAATTATGAAATATCACACATTGAAATATTTTTTAAAATATAATTATATAGTTCCATCAGATTGATTTACAAACTGATTAGAAAAAAGTAAATTTATCAAGTTTACTTGTTCAAAGTATTGCTTTTTCCAAAACCTTCAGGAGATGATCATTCAGATTCTTACAGAGAGAAAAGCATATCTTTATGACAGAAATGACTTCTTTCACATCAGTAAGGAATAGCCACAAATATATTAGCATCTATTAATTTCTCTTTAATGAGTAGGAACTAATTAACACATATAAACTTTAAAAATATCATTTAATATATTGAAGAATGATAAAGAGAAATTACTTTTTCCCCTTTTGAGTGAAGATATTGCATACCATTGCTCTGAGATTTCCTGTTATTGCTTTTAATATTTCAAGATTTTTATTTTGTGATGTTTAATCATGTCTCACTGATTGTTGTTTGTCTGGGTATTCTCTTTGCTTTTTTTAAAACATTTTTTTTTTTTTTTAGTAATATTCTCTTCTCCAGGCAGAATTTTGCAACTTAGCATGCTGTTTCCAGATATTCATGTGGATAGTGATCTGTTCTAGAAGTAGAAAAGTTTAAAGACATCTTTTTGTGAAAGTATTATATTAAAAATAGGACCATTTTTTGCTCTTCAGTTTAGCAAGCTTTTCTTTAAAGAAGTAAAAATTTACATATTTATTTTTGGATATTTCTATGTTACTTTCATGAGTAGAATTTCTTAGCAGCAAAATATTTGTAAAGAAAATACACTGTTAAAGAAGTGCAGAAAAATACATGATCAAACACACATGCAGAAAAATTACATGATCAAACTTACAAACATAGCCAATTGAATATGTCACATCCTTTTAAATCAATTTTTCAACAAGTCTTTGATTAGCTGATGGTGGCCTTAACAGTAGAATTTTCTCTCTTAAAGCCTCCTCACTGAATGGGTGCTGGTATAGGAACAAGCCTTTTCTTGTAGATTTGTTTCTAGGGGATTTCTTTATCAGGTCAGATGGAAGTGGCTTCAGGATCAATGCCCCTAAACAGAAGGTAACATGATCCATACATTGGATTAAATTTCATGCCTTTTATATTTCTCACAGAAAATTTTGGAAAAATTTGAGAAAAATCTCATGCAAGCATATGATAATTTGCAAAAGCAGATTAAATGCCTCGACTCCTCCAACAATGATTTTTTTTTTTATTTTCCCCCTCATCTTGATTCATTCAGCTGGATCTAACTGTGCATTTTTTATCTTTTATGGACGTGTAATAATGGTATATCCCTTGTCTACATTATTTAAGATTAGCTTTAGATTTTAACAAGTTAACTAGCTAGTTAGTAATTTTGAACATAGATTTTTAGTACCAGAATATTTGAGAATTCATCCAGACATTGATAATTCATTGTTTTGTTGTGTTGTAGAACTTATTGGAAAATACCAGAATTGATTGGTTAGGTGAATTGGAAATGAAACCTGGGAAAAGATGGTTTATTTGATGGATAATTTCTGAGGAAGCACTGAGGTCTACAAATGTTCAACTCTGTTGTGTAATTAAGGCACATCGTCAGAGGGCTTAGTCAACTTGAAAATACTTGCTTGAAAATGCAGACAAGCTTTGCAGTACAATGCTTGTAAAGATTTTTTTTTCAAAACTCATGCACAAACCAAATCAAGGTACCCCTAAACTGGTAAGTGCCTTTGGTTTTTCATAGCATTAGATTAAGTGAGAAAACAACCTCAAAACAACCTCAAAGACTTTACTTGCAAAACTATGGCAGTGTTACATCATTTATATTAGTAGTTATCCAGTTTGGTTTCTAGGGAGAAGAGATGTGCTCACCCTGTTTGATAGTACAAATATGTTTGCTTTAAGAAGCACTTTTAGGAATGTAAGAATTTTTTCTCTTTTTATTTTTTTTTTCTTTTTTTGGGGGGGGGGGAGAGTGTTTGTGGTATCTTTTTTGCTATTGTTCTTAGGTTTTTGTTTTGTTTTCACTCCTTATGCTGCTCTCAAGGGGATATTAGTTTCAGAACCAGATGAAATGGAACATTTGTTTGCAGATTTTAGAGTGTTCAAAGCTGTCCTTTCCTACCCCTCAGGACAGACTTGGGCACACTGAGGTGGTAGGGATCTCCAAGAAGAAGTGCACTCTCAGGGGAAATGGGTCAGACAGTCAGCAGGCAAAGCCATGCCCTTCCTCAAAGAAGGAAAAATCTACCTCTGAGCTGGGGAGAATAAGCAAATGAAAATATTATCTACAGAGGAAAAAATGGAGCAAAAAATACTCTATTAATTGCTATTAATAGAAAGTATTTCTAAAATGCTATGAAATTTTCCATGGAAAGACAATTGCCTTTAAAAGGATTTAGGAACATTTGTTCAGCTAATGACATTGGATGGAATGAAGCCCACTAAAATTTACTAAAATTAAATTTTAATTAATAAATTTAATTTATTTTTAGTGGAAAAGATACCTTGTTTTCAAGAAAAAGAAAAGCTAAAAATTAAAGAAGGAAACTGATATAGAAATAGCCTGGACTGCAGGACACAGTATTTTTTTGCAAATTGATTTTTAATTGATTAAACTATAAGCATTAAGAAAGCATGTAATTAAGGGGGGAAAAATACCCTTCTATTTTGAGAGAAATAGTCTATGCATAGTATAAACCAAACTCCCTGAACTCAAAACCAATCACAAACAAGATAGGACATAATTAAAAAAAACCAAAAAGTCCTTTCCAGGATGTAATGAAAGATGCTATTCACAATTCACTTATATTACTTTAAAGGCAGCCTGGTTACAGGGAAGTAGAATAAAGTGATAGAATTGAATTGATGTAGAGTCAAACACCGATAACATTTCATGGTGTCTCTGTGATTATCTAAGCAATAGTGCTTCAAAGCAGAAGGAATTAGGTTTTTGAAAGGTTATCCTCAACAGAAAATCACAAATAAACCACAAATCCAAGGGAAATCAAATACAAAGGCTGACATTAACCACTAAACATCAGGAAATGCCACAGTTCAGTCTGGCCGTGTCATTGTGCTGCTGCTTTTTCCTGTGCATTATTTCACAGACTGATTACATGGATGCCTGAGGTCCCTCAAACAGACTCTATCAGATATAATGACTTCACACAGCTACAAAGCTGTGTATGTGTTCAGTATTTCTCACCAAAATGTCTGTAGCCAACGACAAATTTGTGATTATCAGGTGGATATAAGATTGCATTCCAATGATGACTAAGAGGACTCTGATAAAATAAAAGCCATATCTACATCATCTCAAGGGCCACAAAGAACTCTGTGAGAGGAATCTCAGATCTGGAATAGAGACTGAATGCTCATGTGGAGGAGTAAAAAATTATGTCTGGACTCTGCAATTTAACACATTGCTTTTCCTAGAAATATGAAATCCAAGTTGAACCTGATGTGGAACCTTGAAGTCCTGCCTCAAATGAAGACCTGTAGTTGAGATTTCAGAGATGGCCTCCAGCTGGGACCACTTATGAGATTTACAGGTAATGTGCACCTGTGACACAATCTCTCAAGTCTTGCAGCCATTGTTGACACCTGTTGTCCTGGTCTGTTGCTGTTACATTCAATTTTGGCAGGCTGCACAAGGTCCTCTAAGCTGAATCTCTCATCTTTCCTGTTTCTCTGATAAGCCCTCCCATAACCTGAGCTACAAGACTCAGGTAACTATAGCAGAAACATATTGAGTGTGTATGTGGCTGTGTATGGAAGAAAAAAAAAATAGAAGAAGAGAAAATTCCAAACACAGACTGCTCTCTGGGACACCAAAGAATCATCTCAGGGATATGAAAGGGATAAATGAAAATTAAGTCAGTTAACATCCTGAGGAAGAAGGGATAAATGTCTTCTTCTTGTGGATTTACAGGTCAAGGGACAGGTATGCCTCATTTCTAAAATGAGTTTTAGATCCAGACACAAAGTTCTGCTTTACTTGCAGCCTCATACTGTTTCCTGACTAAAGAATGAAGCAGAACAGCTGCTATGTTTTAATCAACAGTTGGAGTGTCCCAGTATGCGGTGTGATTTCTAGCTCTGCTTTTTTTCTATACAATCTAAATCCTTTTTGGAGCCTTGAAACTGTTAGCACCATCCCAGTTGTGCTGTTTCCCTCTCTTCTTGTTTCAGTCAGATCAAAGTGGATGGGATTTTCAGGGATTTACATGAGATTCATGGGGTGTTATAAACCCTGGCATGAGGAAGGGGCTTTCTAAGATGTGTAGTGGTGTCAGTCACAAGCTTTCTGCTCTCCTTGGCCTTGTTCATCATAGCTAGTCTGAAGTGAAGCATGCTTGAGGAGCAGAGAGATCTCAGAAGTGTGCAACAGCACCTGGGAGGGGGCAGGGGGAGGTAGCTGAGACAGTTTGTAGGGCAGCTGTAGTGAGAAGGCAGGGGAGATAACCTACAGAAAGACTGGGAACTAAGAGAAACAGGAACTTGTAGTAGCAGTAGCTGTGGAAAAATCATCCATGTTCAGAAGCAAGTGCCTGCAGGAAAACCCATCCTTCAGCCATGTACTCATTCTCTCTTTTTTTCTGAATTTTCTTATTGTCAGTGTCTTTGATGGAGTGAGGGCTGGACAGGTATAGTAGCAGGCTTACTGGGCTGTGTGAGGAAACTCTGATATAATAGTTCTGTGTAAGCTGCGCAAAACTGGATAGCTTCACCCAGTACCCTGTGACTTCTCACCAAACACCTTGCCAAACTTAATGTATTGTTTACCATCAATTTCTGCATGTGGTACTGCAGCCAGTGTTTACATTTTTGTAATTGGTTTCAGTGTAAACTAACAGAAGTAAACTGCTGAATTAAACTTTCTGAAGCAGTGTAGAAGTACCTTACTGAAATTTGGATGAAAGCTTTCATTGGCACAATTCTTTCTGCTGTCCAGCTGCTGACAGTACAAAGTGCTAGATTAAAGAGTTTGCCTGCCTGTGAGATATTCTGCATGCTAAGAATAAAAAGTTGGATGAGAAAATAATCAATGTTTCATGTGAAGGCAGGTGTTTGGTTCAATGGGGAACTTGTAAAGGACATTTGGAGTCATTCCAGGAATTTGGAGTTGGGTTAGTGTGTCCTACCTCCCTTCTTGTCATCCCTTCCCACTGCCATGTAGAATTCTACAATTTCCTAAAAGACTGGGTTTTATCTCAGTTACTTGGTTTGCCTGCTGAATTTCCAGCTTTATTCTGTCAGAGAGACAGATTTAGAGAGAGTGGATCATACTCTTGCTTGAAAGAATTGTGGAGGTCAGGTTGATGCAAGCAGTATAAAAATACAGTCAAAGGCTGGGAGCATTCCCAGATGGGATGGTGCAGGTGAGACATTTGCTTTGTCATGGATGGGGACAGACTGCAGAGGACTATAAGAGCCAGAGGTACCACCCTTCATTGCTGCAAATCCTCCCCACAGTATTTGGTGGTAAGATGCTCTCCAGCAGCTTTATTCTCATTCCTGGACAGAATAGGGAATGCTCGTTTTCATAAGACATACAACTTTTACTTCACCAGATACTTTTTTCAGCAAATCAGGAGTTAGGGGATCTAGGGGCAAGTAAATTGCCTGGGAAGATAGGGGAATTTGGCACACTACTCAGCAGAGGATGTTTCAGGCCCAGGGGGACTGTTTATACCTTGGTTTATCTTGGTAAGCCAGAGGGAAATGCTCTTTCAAACATGTAAAAATTCATTAAAGCTTTAGAAAGAAAAACAGGGTCTGGATAACCAGATGTTTGGACTGGGTAAACAGGGTAAACTCTGGCAGTCAGTAATTAGCTGTTATATGACAGGAACAGGCAGTCTGATCACAATAGAAATAATAATATGCTGATCTTTTCTGTTTTTCTGAGTCCCACCCTTTTATGACTGCCTGCTTGTTCCCCAGAGATATCAAACCTTGACCACAGCAGTTAGAAATGTGGTTTAAACAGCTGTCATTTTGCATCCTGCTGGCTGTTTAGCTCCCTTTCATCTTCTGTCCCAGATGCAGACCTCTTTTCAACGAATGATGTACTTGCATGGCTCCTCTACTTGAAATACTGACTGTCCTTCCTGAATAAGTTCTTTCTCAGTGTTATGTAAGACAAGCAACCAACTGTCTCAACAGTAGTTAAATATATTGTCAAACATTTTTGTTTGTTGATGCTTGTTTATTGTTAAATACTGGCAGCTGAGCAGCCATTGTCCATGATGATGTGGGTGAATCTACACAGGCACAATGGACTGCTCTGTGACCATACATTTTCTCCTGTGTTTTCTTGTTCACTGGCAATTTCAAACAATATAGAACTGTTTCAGTCCCAAACCCTATAAAAAGGATTAAGAATTTAACAAAAAATACTCTAACTCTCATGAGAAAAAGCAGCTGAACACCATTCCTGTAATTATGTGAATGACTTGTCATAGAGTTATACTGTTGTCTGAATTGATAGGGACCTTAAATATCACCTGGCTCCAACCCCCTGCCATTGGCACCTCTCACTACTAGACCAGGTTGCTCAGGGTCCTGTCAGGCCTGGCCTTGAACCCTTCCAGGGATGAGACATCCACAGCTTCTCTGGGCAACTTGTTCCAGTGCCTCACCACCCTTACACTAAAGAATTTCTTCTTAGTGTACAATCTAGCCCTAGTGTCTTTCAATTTTAAAGCATTCCCCCTTGGATTTATATACAGAAGTAGGATAAAGTACTAGTCTAGTAAAACTTATACTGATGGCTACTATCAAACAAGTCTGATTCAAAGACCTTCAAGTGCATAGCTCATATGCCAGGCCCTCCAGATAGGCTTTTCCAACTGAGCACCTGCCAGATTGCAGCACAGTTAAGGGTTTGCTGGGGTCAGATTACAGCAGTTAGATTTCTCATGGTTTTCTTGTCCAAATCCATACTGCACCACTCAGATATTGATGAGTATTTCACCTGTGGGTATGGGTGAATTTTCTCCCTGCAGTGTGAAAGGGACGTCTTCAGTTTTAACAACTGTTTTTAGTAACTTTTATGAAGCCCATGTCCTGCATGGCATCTGGATGAGCACTGCTAGCTTGACAGTGGTGCCACTGAAGAGACCACCTCAATTATTTCTCCTTTACACTTGAGGATGTTTAAATGAATACATCTCTAATGTCTTCCTGGTATTTGACCTCATAGTAGTTCTTTTTCAGAATCTAGAATGAGGCCATTGAGCCTTTCTCTGAATGTATACATGGGGTGGGTTCCTTAGACTAGGAGAGATTCAAACAAACATGTTACCTTATTACAAATTTAGGAGTCCCAAAATCAGTTGAGACTTAAAGAATGACGGAATGGAAGATGTCCTGGAAAACAATGTCTGATAATCTCTCCATGACTGTTATCTTTCTTGCTTATATACAAGAGGGGTATCAGACTTAGGTGATCATAGCTCTTTTTGGGTTTAAAAAGGCATAGGTCCTGCTTTTTGTTTTTGTAACAAAAGAGGAGGAGGATAAGGAAAGGAAATTAAACTAAATGGAGGAACGAAAGGCCAGTAACAAATACAGCAGGAATAAGAGGAGGGCTGCCTTCCAACCTCTCCTTGTCCAGCAGAAATTTCAATATGTTCCCATGACTGCCTAAAACACAGATTTTCCTTGTTATAAATAATAATAGAAGACAAAAGTTTCTTATAATAAACAAAGAGTTAATATGTCAGTGGGAAGTTGTTATAGACCTCAAAACCGAAGTGCTAATTCATATTATACATATTTAATTATTATTGTTTGATTTTAACATTTTTTTTTAATTGCTGCAGCAGCACTTTGACAAACTCTGCACATAATGCCTTGAGGACAGGCTGTAGTGACTGAAGTCAGTGGAGCCTTGAGAGACAGCATTATGCCTCTGTCAAGTACATAAAGCTAGCTCATTTTTATGACTTTGGGTAGTAACCATCATAAATGCCTGAAAAGAGTCTTTATCATGCTCAGGGAGTTAAGTAACTAGTTAATCCATTTATCATACTAGGTGAAGCTTTATGACTTCCATTCTTTTGTGCTGGGAATACAGGCACTGCAGGCACTGACTTGCTGAGAGGTGGAACTGGCACACCTTTAGTCCACCACCATTTTGTAAGGCTCATATGAACTATTTGATGATGGAATTAATGGAACCACTTATCAACAATCACTATTATAACCCCAGATGCTTTCTAATTTACTGTAGACTTGTCTGATGATCACGTTATAGACTTTATTAAAGAAATCCATGGCCATGGTAGCATGGCAACCTTGAAAATCCTCAAGAAGTTTATAACTTGCTTGGCACCATACTAAGCAGTTAAGTTGATAGTAACATTTTACAAATTTCAACAGGTCTGAAGGTAAAAGTATGTGGTGTCCTAAAAAAAAAATGTGATTTGAGCGGTGCCCAAAGTTTTAAGATCAAATCTGAGCCTTAATTCAGTGCTTTCTTACTTCCTTCAGTTTACGGACTTTTAAATTTTGGCTCATGGAGAAATAAAACCTTCTGAAAACTTTGCATATACAGTTAATTACAAAAGAGATATGCTTTCTGAAAAATGCACTCTTTAAAAAATCTGGTTTTATGGGCACCTTGGAAATAATTCACAGGGCTTTGAGAGATCTGCAAACCAGAAGCTGAAAGTTCAAAGTCACAGGTTTAAAACATAATGTTGTACAGTGGGCCCTCACAGTAGGGACAACATTATCTAGTAATAATGAATAGAGAGAAAACTTTTTGTAATGGTAGCATCTCTAATATATATACTAATTAACTGTTTTCTTTTAACATCATTCTGCTGTTTGCTGCAGAAGAGTTTGCCTTCTCTTATTTTGGCCTGTGTGTGTGTTTTTGGCTCTGTGCAGTGTTTGCTTCACAAGGAGCTAATGTCTGTGGAGCTACCAGAGGACAGATTTTCTCTAAGCATTGATTTTGACAATCCTGACATTGTATGTGATTTATTATTGTGGGTGGGAAAGTTGTCTGCAGCAGGTGGATTTATTCCAAACTCTAAAAAGCTACAGCACTTTTGGAAATTTTCTTTACTTGGATGTGTGTGAAAGGCATTTGCAATATTTGATTAGTAGATGAAGAGTAGGATAAAAATCTCTCTGGCTTTTCAAAAAATCCTGTTCTTCATAATATAACCGTAAAATTTGCTGCTTGCTGGTGAGGACACTTTTGAAATGAAAATAATAACTTTCCTCTCTTTGTGAACTCTTAAACCATTTGTAAAATATTACCCATGCAGTCAAATATTCACACGCTCCTCCTGAAAGTTTTTGTCCTTGCTTATTTTCTGTACAATGGTTTGGGGTTTTTTTGCTTTTTATGTTATTGTTTAAATATCCGTGATGTGAGCCATTCATGCTCTTTGCTCAGCACAAGGTGGCAGTAAGATGTTGTCCGGTGACATACACTAGCTTGTGGTGTTTGTTTCCCCTCCTGTTTACTCGGCCGTCAGATAACAAAAGCCCTCCTGATGAATGAGCATTGGTTGCAGTAACAACGATTTAAAAGGTGCACAGATAAAGCAAATGCTCCAGATAAGATCCCAACTGTTTTGTTGCATTATAGTAAGATGTATTGTATCATACTGTGGACAGTTTCACAAAATGCTATATTGCTCTCTTTTTTCTCTCTGTTGTTATTATTTTCTTTGAATTTGTACATGAAATAAAGGCTGCTACTGCAAAGGTGGAAATGTACCTGTTTTTCAAGTTGTAATTTAAAAATAACACAATACTGTTTGAGATTCTACATGTTGGAAGGAACAAAGCTTTCTACCTTAGTTCTTGGTTGTCTGGAAAACACTCCAGTATCATTGCATTGAGTAGTAGCTACAGCGATAAAGTCCTTTTTAAAATGAAGCAAGAGGGGAAATAAAGAGCAAGGTGCCAGAGGATTCCAATGGTAATATTAAGAGAGGTTTTTCCTTGCTTTGGTTGGATATAGGTCATATGCTGACAATCCTGAGTGAAGACCAGCAAGTTGCAGATGTAGCTGCTGTTTCTTTTATTATTGGTAGTCATATTCCAGCAGGCCCAAAGCAGATTCACATCATGGCTGGGATACTGGATTTGATAATATGATTAAAATTAATCCTTGTGGGACGAGTTGTGGTATTTTAAGTCCATATTACTCTCAGCTTCCCAGAATACTATGAAACATTTGTGCATTATGATTTTGACAAGATGTTTGCCTGAAATGGAGTTCTGGCAGCATGACCTCAACCTCCCAGTGGCCACTTGGTTTGTCTGTAGTCTCTGTATACACTAGCATATTTGTTGAGAACAAAACAGAAATTATAGATGTTTCAGACCAGCTGATTGAATGGAAATGCTGCCTCCTCGTTGCACAAGTTGTGCACATGTGGTTTATTTTCCAAGAACTGGTTGGCAGAGATCATGTTATTTTGTTTTCCATCAGAATGATTCACTTATAGCCAATCCCACTGTTGATACTGTGAACTCCTGTGCATGTGAATTGCTCACACACAACTTAGAATATGCATCCTTTAGTATCTATAAAAAATCCATTAGCTTTCTAATATATAAAATAATAAATAGTATTATAAATACCAGTATAAATACTGTTAAATAGCAATGTAGACATACTTTTTCTCCTGCTTACCCCTTACAGTTTTGCCCTTGAATACTTACCATCTGGAGATGAATTATGGACTTTGAGACTATACAAAATAATGCTGTTTTAAGGAAGAAAATTCCCAACTATAAAATCTTGATTTTATGCTAATGGATTTCATATTGAAGAATAGCCCCTACAGAGCACTTTTAAAGTGGTGTTTGCACAGTTCTCAATTTGTGATTTATGCATGACCACAGGGTTTGGTGTAATAAAATGATATGCTGTAAAATTTATCATCTTCTTTGGCTATGTGTGACTACTCAAGATGATAATAAAAATGGGGGTCACAGGGGCCCTTCTGGCAGTCTTCTTAGGATTCAGCTATTGTCCAAGGACTCTTAGCTAAATGTTTTGAGTTTCATAATTCTGCATCATAAAAATAAAAGTGTTGAAATATTGTTATTATTGTTATTATGTGCTCTGCACATAGTTGGGTGTCTTCTTTTTATAGCACTAAAGATAACAAATGCTGCAATACTTTGCTGCTGAGCAATAATTATTTGCAGAGAATAGGGGCTTCTACTTCAGTATATACCTGCTCTTTCCTTGGATAGAAGTCCAGCAAATCTGATACTGCTCATAATGTGACTCTTCTACACATAAAAGAGAGACTCTGCTGTAAAGGAATCTTCTCTGAAAATCTCTGGCTACTCGCGAGGTCTTTCTAAGAGAGTTTTAGTACCTGGTAACCTTGCTTTGTGTTTTTTAGATTACCTTTATTTTAATCTTATGCTACCAACCATGCAATTGATTTAAGTTTGTAAGCCTGAAATAACAGTGCATTTTTGACACCCTCATATTACACTGGAATGGCTGAAACTCTAGTAAACAAAGCTATTACATTGAATGCCCAAGGGGGGACATGAAAAAAAAAAAAAAAAGGATCAGTAGCATCCTCCAGGAAAGAAATCTGAGGTCAAACACTTTTCATGGGAGACAAACTACATGGCTGGGATTATCCTGGCTAATTGTGAGTTACAAAATCTCTCTTGAGAGTTTATCATGGCCAGTTGCTGTATTAGCATTCCTTTTCTACATCTGTTTGTGGGTGTGGACAGCACTCAGCAGTGACCCTTTCCAAGAAGGCTCTTTGTGCCAGGACAGACTGTCTGAATGGACTGGCCGTGCTGTTCGTAGGCTTGCTGGCCCTGTTCACATAGACAGCAGCCAGCTTCTCTGCCTTTAGGCTTCTCCACGTACTGGACAGTTCTCTGGCATGAACCATGCTTTGTATGCACATGAGAAGCAACATGATCTCTGCTGAGAAGCAGGACAGCTTCAGGGTTAAAGATACTTTAAGCAATTTGAAAGTGAGTAAGGCTCTCTGCATAAACAAAGGCACCCTGTTAGTGAAGTGTTTTTTACTTTCTGCTTCTAATTAATACATGCAGTCCCATCTTTTTCATACAAACGTGATTTCCAGCTCTTTTCCCCCATCCTATTAAAATAGGTACAACAAACAGTGGTTTCAGCTGGGTTAGGACTCGACCATCTGTCATTAAGACTTGCTGTGCAGTTTTAAGGCAAAACAGTCTGAAAAGCTTTATGTCTTAAATACTAGCAATTGCTGCAATTGCTGCAACCACATAAAAATTATACCTCTTTCTTTTCTGAGTATCCAATTAAATATCTTATGTGGTACAAGGTCTGGACTAGAATATGCCTGTTATATTTACTGTGACATTCACTTCTTGTACACAGAGGCAGGGCTCTTTCAGAATTGGCAGAATTGTGGACAAGAAGCCGCTGAATAGTGGGATGATGGTGCTTTTTGGGAAATAGTTACTACTCTGATTTATAATTCTTTATTACAAAAAGGATCCAGGTGTTACAGATTCAAGCTTTAGTCAGAAGTTCTCCATGCCTTCAAGCAGAGAAAAGTACAAAATTTTTAAATGCTTCGTAAATGAAAATTGAAGAGACTATGATGAGTTTTTCTTCTTACAGTAGGTCAAGAAGCCAAATATAGCCCAAGCAAATGGAGAAAGATACAGATTTTGGAGCAGTGCAGATCCTGGTATTCAATCAATCCAGAATTAGAAAAGAGACTTTGATGATGAATTGTGAAAATTCAGCCAGCATACTGTGAGTTGCATTCTCCTCCTATATCATCAGTTGTTTATAAGCTCATTACTCATCTCTGAAGGCTGGACTAATTTTCTCTGTGGTCTTTATCCTAAGTATTTTGTGAGCAGCAAAGTAAATGAAATGAATTCTTTCTGATTTCATAGCAGAAAAATCTTAGATCAGCACCGAGCGCCATTTGTATCTTGTCATTGAGAGACAGCTTGATTCTGGGCATTAAGGTTCGATTGTGTCTTATTGTATAAAATCTTTGTTTTTATTCATAAATGCAGAATTATTCTCTTACAAGTGTGTTGGTAGTACTGTCTAACAAATACCCAGTCTAGAACCACAGAACAGATTCTCAGAGATTCACAAGTGTGATATGTGAATTGATGACACTTCCAGTTTCTCTGTCTCTTGTTTGGCCCCTGGACTGGCACCAACAGCTCTGGCTAAAAAATCTGGGACTAAAATTTCTGTTCTACCAAACAAATCAGTGTATGACCTACTTCATCAAGCAGCTCATTGCATGTTCAGGTAAGCATTTTTCCATATTTGGGTCCTTCACCAGAAATTATTGACTGCCATAGATTTATTTTTTGTCCATGTGCTAGTGGCCCCATACCATTTTTGGTTCTCTTTTATTACTAGACAGAAATCATGAAATTTGCTCTTTTGTAATGCAGTGTTGTTAAAGAGTTTTTGTTGGCTTTACATAAAGGTCATACCCATAAGTTGAAAGTTCTGGTTTTAAATAAGCCAAGAAAACAGAGGGAAAGGACTAAGGCATCCTAAAAAAACCACACCCACTCAAACTGGTAATTTTCCAGGTACACGTGGATTGTACATCCATACTAGAGAACAAAGTAGCATGGGTCCTTGTGTCCCCTGCTACTGGTGTTCCAAAACTCTACTTTTCATTCTGGCTCATTTACAGTGATTAAAAAAGACATTAAAAATCTGGCCAAAGCAAAAATTTTAAAAGTTTCCAAAGCTTCAAGGATATTTCAGCATTATTGAGAGTTCAGTAGTAGTAGCACACAAAATTTTGCAGTTATTATTGTCACTAGAGAGACCATGGAAACACCCTATGAGTCCTTGTGATTACTCATAATGGGTCACTGCAACAAAACTTGCCTGTTGTTGGCTTCATCAGGCAACATGTATGAGTAGCTTTGTTGACAACTCTCTGAATAATTTGATGTCCTATTTCAAAAGTTCATCTCTTTCTTAGCTGGAAGGAATGTCAAAAGCCTTCCTTAGGGAAGCAATACTACTAGACATTGATTTAAAAATGCTTATTTATCATATTTGGTACGTTAAAAACAATCAGAAAGTGTATTTATGCCAGACTTAATGTGCAAGTTTCAAAGTGGTAATGAATGTGATTTCAGGGGTATATGATTCCCAGTTGCCTAACTCTACATCTTTCACTATGCAGAAGTGGGATTAGTAACCAGCAATACTCACCTTATACAGGTGATGTGAACAGTAAACTGTGGGTTCCAGATCCACAGAGGAGACCCACCAGGTTTTGGAAAATGTAGCTGTTGTAGTCTCTAGCTTGTACATCTGGATTGACAGAACAAGAGAAAGGATTTCTGCTCTCGACCTTCCCTGTCTTTCCCCAACCTTTTGGTACTCTGAGTATGGTACAGTGGGGACTCCTGCACACACAGTCCTCCTGGGGTGCTGTGGCAGGAGAAGGGGGTGACAGCCATTCTCTAGCTTTAGCTTCCAGGCGCTGAATCTTGCTCTGCAGCTGCAGGCTCAAAGGACCGACTGTTGGAAATATCGTCACGTGCATTATGGCAAGATCTCCTCTAATTTCTCCTTTGAAGAATTTCAATGTGATTTGCTTGCCAGTGTCTCTGCAAGATTTTCTTAAGACCAAGATCTTTTTGTAACCCTCTTTTGAATTCAATAATAATATCTAAAGGACAAAGCAGTTAAGAATACATTCAATTCTGACTTTGTGTTTTTGATTTGAGTGTGTGAAGCCTCACAACACCAGAACTTGTGATCTAACAGCTGCTAAAATATACTTGTATGTGTCAACTCTGCCGCAGAAACATTGGTCTGTATTTGCAAGGGCTGGTTAATGATTGGAGGATGAGCTTAAAATGCTTGTGAGGTCAGAACCTGAAGAAAACCTTGTACTAACAGTGTCTGAGGGATGTATGCACTTATAATTTAACAATAGCACTTTCTACTAAACAGCTTTCTTCTGTTAAGTAACGTTCTCAAGCATGATGTGATTGAAAGGATTAAGTACAATCTCAGAGTCTGACTGAATTTTCTTTAGGCATTCTGTCTCAGCAATGGCAACATCAAACAAACAGACTGATTCAGACTCTTGGAATCGTATGATTTAATAAAGAAATATCTATTCAACGCAATACTGCCTTCCTAAGAGTTTCTTTGAGAATTCAGGCCAGGAAGCATTTACCTTTCTTTCTTCAGTCTGGATGGGAATTCAATACAGGTTCAAAGTGAAGGCAAACACGTCTGCAGCTGCCTGATTGCTGTGCTCTAGGAGAAGCTTCAGGAGAGGACTGAATGCATCTATGAGCTCAGGAAGACAACAGTTCTGCATCCACTAGTCTGAACCACAGCTCCTGTGAAATCATCTTGCCCTGTCTGAGCCTGGTGGTAC
This sequence comes from Thryothorus ludovicianus, assembly GCA_013397245.1. Lineage (NCBI taxonomy): Eukaryota > Metazoa > Chordata > Aves > Passeriformes > Certhiidae > Thryothorus > Thryothorus ludovicianus. The sequence continues at coordinate 921,230 of VZTB01015539.1, read as the reverse complement.
AGCTGAGAGCTGACTTCTCTGGGTGAGCAAGGGGGATAAGGGAAATGGCTGTGAAAGAAGAAATCATGGTTTTATCATGGTTTAGTGAGCTGACCTGCCTCACTGAGACAGTGCTGAGTGCCAGAGCATGTTGGAAAGAAGTGCTACCCAAAGTGGACATCTGGGAGGCAGAGCCACACCCTTGGCAGAAGCAAGCTGTTAGACTGGCAGCTAGCCTTCATTTTTGGCTCTGCTTGGTCACTTACAAGGTCGCTTCCTTCCCTGTTGTAGTGCACTCTGACTCATCTCAGTTTGCCTCCTCCTCTGTCTCCAGTCATGTTTCCTTACCATCTCCTCCTCTCTGCCACTTCCTGTGGCCCATGCATGCCAACCCAAAAACGTGGTACCTTCAGATGAGGATAGCTTCAGAAGAAATTATGGAAAATGGCAGGTGGATTTGGCAAGAACATATCATTCTTCCAGTCACTCAAAGATATTTCTCTGCTGTGATCTACAGTGGTCTGAATAACCTTTCCTGACTATTGTGCTGCAGCACTTTGGATCTCCTGATAGAAGTGGTTTTCAGTAGTTGTGGTTGTATGAAACTCAGCATTCAAATTCCTTGTGTTTATGCAGTGTCCTGTGTCATGGTCACAGAATAATCACGGGTGTGTCCTGTCTCCTCCCCAGGGGAATGTTTTGCTATTATAAGTGTCACCACTTTGGCTTCCTCTGGGTCAGCTATTTTGACACACAGGCAGCAGTGATCTGGCAATCAGCTCACTGGGGTGAGCCTTCAGGGCCAAAGGTCTTTATTCTAGGCTATTTGTAACAATTCAAAATAAAAAAGAAGTAAATAATGATTTCATATGGCACTTTGCATCACTTTCACAAAAGAGGATGAGCCAACAGAAACTAAATTAGAAATTAACCTTTTAATTTTAGTCTATGTGTTGGCATATCTCATTGTTATCACACACTCGTGTTTTTATTCATCATACACAGAAAAGTGAGCAGTGTTTCATGCTGCCAAATATTCTTGTGTATAGGATGCCCCCTCAAATACAGAATCTCTGGTGAAGAACGAAAGCTGGTCAATGGCAGCAAATATGTGCTATAGGAAGCACATCATAAGTACACAGTGGTCAGTAGTTGTGACTTTCTCAGTGCTCTGTGCTCTTCAGTGAGGCACCCAGCCTGTCCTCATCTGAGCTCATCACAAGTGGAGACAATAACCCTTAGACCCAGTGTAAATCGGGTGATGATTAAAGAATGAAAAATGTATGAAATGGCATTATATTGCTTTTCTTCTCAAGGATTACAAAACATTCTTCACATTACAGACAGTCATCATTAAAAGCTGCAATTTCTAATGGCTCAATTTAAAACCTTAAAATACAACACTTCTACAATGTGTGACCTATTACTTCAGTCGCTGATTTTTGGGGAAGTTCTCTCTTCTTTTAATACATAGTTTTGGAAATTTGATTTCTCCAAATGTAAAATCTCTAGAGAGTTGATTTTTCCTGTAACAGTCCTCCCAGCATTAAAAACAGCAACAGCAACCAAAACCAAAACATAGATCCAGCGACCACATACTCTGACTAGGTTCAAAATTCAAGAATGTGTCAGAAGCAGAGGTGATATCACAGCACCACTGTAAGAGAAAATCACTTCAGTTGCAAAGCAGAGAAAAAACCAGAAAACATGCTAATTTAAAAGAATATCTTTACTATGTCTAAAGTTTCAGTTCCATACATTAGAAAGTGTCTTGGCAAGTATTCTCAAACTTCAGGTATGTCTCTTCAAAGGTACTTTGAAAGTTCTCTCTTATCTACTAATTCAGACTACATATTTTCCATGGTAAAAATATGACATGTATAATGAGCACTCCCTCCCTACCTGCTGAATGGAAAAAGCCCTGTATCTGTTGGATCAGAGCCCTTGGTCCAACTCTAGGAAAATGTTGCACCATTTCTTTCAGTTTATGAAACACATCTGCTCAAAAGCCTGGTTCAAGTTGTCTGAGACTGCCCCTTCCTTCTTTTTCTCTAGTAAAAATGTGTGAGTTAGGAAAAACATTGGGCACAAGAGTCACTTTTCCTTAGCTTATACATTTTCCTATACTTCCATATGCTTACTTTCATATGATAAAGATTGTCAAGTTTTAGTAGCTGCTTCCTAACAAAAGAACTCTTTATGTGGGAGTGCACCGAAGCAGTCATTGTTTTATTTGTCTTTGAGTCCATGCGGTTCTCTATAAAACTCCAAACCAGGGTCAGAAACAGCCATATAATGAGGTGAAAAGTCAGTCAGTGCAAACAGAAAACCTTAAATAAATAACTTGTTTTCAGGCCATAGGGTGACCTGTTTAATAGGTCTTGTGAAAACTGCCTGGCAGTAATATGTTATTGTGACCTTGTAGAAGCCTTGCCACATGAGAAAGGAAATATATGTTTAATATTTCATTTTAGTTTTTGGTAATGAGATCCCACGGTAAGTATTATCTTAGCGGTAGAAGACCAAAGAATGAAACAGAATAAGGTTGATGAATAAGATGTCCAGTTTTCCAGTGTACTGAGGAGTGGTTTTAATGCATTTTCCCAGGTGTTAGTCTCTTGATGAATCCGATCTTTTTGTGAACTTCCTCTTGACCTCCTGATTGCTCTGTCAAAGTACAACCTTTCTCTGAAATTAGTCACTCTATTTCTTGGAGTTCTGAGAGTCAGGCTGTGGCAATGCCTGGCAGTGCTATGTGTGCCCGGATATTCCTTGTGGGGAGCTGTTGGCACCTGTCAACTCCTTCACTTGTGTTGCCACCTGTGCCCTTGAACTTGGTCTTTTCTGCCAAGTCACAAACATCCTTCACAATTATATCTGTGTACCTTCCTTCTCGCACTCACATCACAGCTGCCTTTTTCCAACTCTGGTTACAATAAGTAAGGAATCATGAAAAGATTTGAAGGAAGCCAATGAAAGACTGAGAGGAGATTGCAAGATTCTGGAAGATGTAGAGTCAGTTGGCAGCAGCGTGGTACTTTGCTGGGTGAGGAAATGAATGCTTATGCTTGCATCCAGTAATGACAGTCTGTTCTTCCTTTCCTGACCTTAGGGAACTGAGCTTCTGCCAGCTCAGGGGGAGCACAGGGACAAAAGGAGGTTCACAGGAAGGCATCTGAGAAAAAGAGGAACCAAAAATCTGGTAGAGGGTGGGCAATCTTCCAGAAAATTTGTGAAAGGTAGCTTGAAGTTTATAATGCTTTTATGGACCATGGACTACTGAAAATTCCCTCACTGCTTTTTTCCAAACCAGGAAAACTCTCACAAATGGGAAATAACAGTATTACTCTGAAATAATTTTCTATCTATCATCTTATTTCCTTAATGTTCTTGATTGTTTTTCTGCTTGGTAAAATCAAGCTCAGCATGGCAGAGTCCAGAGGCTGTAATCAAATAGCTCTCATAAATTTATTTAAATTATCACTATTCAGCAAATCTGAAAAATTAATAAAGTAAAAGTCACAGCTGTGATCTTGAACTGTATGTTTATGACCTCGTGATTTGTCTTGCCATATTCACCTGTAGTCACTCACAAATCCCAGACTATTTCGGGAGGTTTATAAATATGGTGATGGAGAAGTGACTATCTCCCACTCCTTGCATGAATCCATACAATACTTTCACAGGAGGGAATGCAGAACTCTATCCAGTTGCTATTTGTACCAGGATTTCCAGAGCCTTGTGCTGCAGTTTTAAGCATCAGATTTCAAGGTAAGTCCTGAAATACTATTCATATTCCCCTTAAATGTACTATTTGATAATTTTATCTTTAAATGCAGTTTATTCACTTGAACCTCTCTATTAATTCCATTAATAACAATAGTGGAGGTAAATATTGGCACAGACAACTACATCTACAAATGAAGTTCATATCATCTTTTTTTATTTTGATGGCACTTTTTCCACCCTTTCCCATTTTTTATGGTATATTTGGATAACCTATATTTATTCTTTGAGCTGTGACAAATACCAGATAGATAACACTAGTAATTAATTAATAATTATTATTAATTACATAATTTGAACATCTGTCCATTGTAAATTAACAGTTATTTTATTGGTAGGATGAGAAATGAAAATTGGGCAAAAACAGCAATGCATTCTTGTGATAGAAGGATGTATTGAAACAGTAGTTTGAAAACCACCATATTCATGGGAAAAGAAGACTTTAAATTGGATTACAGGTTGTGCAGCACAGTAATAGGAAACACTGAAAAAAGAGAAATATTATATGGACTGTAAATTGAAATTGGGTAGTATTCAAGGAATAAATGATTAGTCTGAGCCTGAAACCCTGATTTCAGAAGTCTGGAGGAAATGTTCTCCATTCAATTACTGGGAGCTCATACCTCCTATGAAGCTGATCTTCTGTTTAGCAGTGAAAAAAATTCCTATTGACCAAATGAAAGAAAGTAAACTTGCCAAAAAAGCAAGAAAATTTTATAACATTAGCTCAGTGTGCATCATAAATCTAATATATCTAAGTGAAATTATTGAATAAACAATAAAAAACCAACTGGATAAACAAAAAAAAACCAACTTGAAGATCACATTTTCCAGAAGCGAGCAGAAAATATTACTTTGTTTCTTCCTAATTTACTTTTTCCTCATGTACTTTTTTTGGAGCAGTCCATACTTCTCTGGCATCATTTGAGTTTGGGCTGAATGAGTTTATCCCGTTAGTATCCAACTTACCAATAGCCAAAATAATGGAGTTCATTACAAATCCTTATGCAGGCCTTCCTGAGCTCCTGCAGGCTTAGTAAGGAATTTTTTCTTTTACATTAAAGAGAGAGCTTGGAGCTGGAATGAAGATAAACAGAAAAGGCAGTCCTTTGTTGGAAATTAAAAGGAAGAGAGCTAGCTCAGAAAGATAAACTCTCATTGTTATTATATTGCCTTCTTCAAAAGCTTATTAACTTAATAAATACTTGAATGATGGGAGTAAATCTGTATTTCCACAGTATCTGCAGCTTATGAATCAGTGAGAATATTGCTTCCCCAGCTGTGATTTCATCAGAGGCAAAGCAGAGGTAAAAAACACCTCACTGCAGATCCCCTGCTGATCCATCAGCAGCAAAAGCACATTTACCTCACTCACTTACACCTTTCATATCTTTTCTCTGCCAGGTCTTTGTAGTATTTTTCCACTGCCTGGTGAATGCAACTCAGATATTGATTGTGGCCATGCACATTGATGTCTGTCTCTCTGCCCATGGGGACTCCATGCTGTTACAGCATTCTTGACTAATTCCTTGTGGGTGAGGCAGGAACATTCTTGCTGCTCTTCCTGGCTGGCTGAAGAAATAATGTCTGGAGCACCTTGCTTCTCTGGGAAGTCTGCTTCCAGCACTCTCTCAGGAACTCAGCTCCACCCTGGAGACAGATTCCTCTGTTTTGGATTGTGGCCAGGGAAAGGAGGCAGGATGCAAGCCCAGCTCTGTGCATGCAGTAACACCTGGAAATCCCACATGTGCATTTGGTCCCTCTTGGACAGGCACTGCAGGGATGACGGCTGATGTCTGCATTGCAGAGCAGAGGCAGATGTAAATCACCAGCTGTAAATCACCACTCCATACTGGCTAGGAGCAGCTCTAGCAGGGGCAGGCTCAGCTGGTGCAGGATCTCTGACTGAGAGATCTCTGCCTTTCCTGCATTTCCTGCCACTTCACACGGTAGGGGGCTCGATTTCTCTCTGTGCATTGCACATAGTGGCTTATCTCCATTTGAAGCTGATGGCAGTGAAAGCAAGCATGTCAAGGTGATGGTGACAGAACTAGTCCCAGTAAAGCTGAAAGTAGAAATGTATGAAGTTTTAGAAACAAAATCAAAAAATAACATTAAATGACCCAACTGCTGCTATAACAGGCAATAACAATGAAGGATGTTGTTCATAACAAACTATAAGCTGACTTTCTCTTAGGCAGCTGTTTACAGACATGCTCCCAAAGTTGTGAAATGTTGCACGTGAATATCCAAACCCTCTGCTTTGAGGTTTTTTAGCAAGTCTTCTCGCCTTCAAACTTTGGTTCCTCTGTCCCTCCTTATTGCCGCAGCTGCAGAATCTTATTGTGAGGAGCATGCTGAATATTTTTCATTTGCCTTCTCTCATAATTTCCTGCTTACTTCCTATCTTTGTTCATTTTCACAAAGTATCTTTCATCTGAATGGACAGCTATGAACTAAGAACTACAAATTCTTGTGGCATTAATTCTCTTGCGGTAATGCTTACAGAAATAGTTACAAGAGGAGTGTGTAAGTTGTACCAAGTCTTGAATAGAATAGGAAAATTAAACCATATTGAATGTATTCAGTGAGTGTGTTTAATTAAATTTTTAAGTAAATACAGCTGGCCTTGTAACCAGAAAAATTAGGATGTTTTCTTTCCCTGAGAGAACTTTTCATATAGTTTATTTTTCAAAGTTCATGTTTTATATTTCCAGTGTAGGAATGACTTTGGTTAATTTAATGAGTTTTTGTTCAAGCCTGGAATTGTTTAAGGAATTGAAAATATATTCTTTTTAAAGGAAGCTCTTGTTCTTTCCATGAGGGGAGAGGATTTTGTTCCTGTCATCCATTAAGTTCTGTGAAATCAATCTGCCCATCATGATCTGTCTGGTGCAGCTAAACTAGAAATTCCCCATGTTGGCATTTATGTAATATCGGTCAAAATATCTTTGTTATGTTGGCATCTTGATTCCAGTGTGACATATGGTAGGGAGGGAAAGAAAATATATCTTCAGATGTTACAGAGCAGAATGGAAAAACTCTAGTTGAGAAAAATCTTTAGACCACTTGAAGAATACAAATGGTTAAGCTCGAGTGCCAGACTGCATCTTTTTTTGACTGTGGATATAATCCAAAAACTGCCTGAGGCAGGAAGGCAATCCACTTACCAAGCAGTGAGAGGGAAGGTACTTCTAGGACAAACAATTTTTCCCCCTTGGAGCAAGGGAGAAAGTTTAGAGATGGGTGAACCTGGTGATGTGAGATTTTGCACATCAAAAAACCTCCTAAACCTCTCCAGCATATCTATTTTTTGCTTCACAACCATAGCCTTAATTTCAAATTCTTCTATTGTGTAATGTAAGCTCAAGGCTAATTCTACCTTGAAAAACAGGCTGCTTTTCTTTCTCTTTTGACAAGTGTCTGTCAGATACAGTATACTGTATCTGAGACTAGCAAAACTGAGTGTCTGGCAAATGTTACAAGTGTATTGAACTTAGATTTCAGTTACATTTTCCTTTCTTGCCTGTCCTTTTGAGATGAGGTTCCCTATTGCTTCTTTAAGAGATATAGCTTAGAATAAGAAAGCCAGGATGAACCTGCATCTGTGTGACACCAGTATAGAGTCAAACCAATGTGATGCCAGCTCAGACGAGTTCCTCTGTGTATGTGAAGGCAGCTATGGAAGTGTCTCTACATACAGCAGTCCTTTGTAGTGGCTAGCTGAACCTCAGGGCTGTGAATATTCCATACCCTCCTGCTCTAGGGCCCAGCCTTGATTCACTGACAGGAGCCTCATAGCAGCCTAGCAAAGTGCACGTCCAAGTCCTTTTACAACCTCAGCCACAACAAACATGCCTAAACCTGTTTTACTCTGCCCTTCTGCTTACTTGTGCTGAAGAAACTGACTTGAGGGGAAGAAGGAGGACTTAAATTTGACTTGCTGCTTTCTTTACCTTCCCAGTGTGTGAACCAGAAAGTAAGCCCACCCATCCACTGCTATCTTGAGATTCACTCACAGAAAAAGCAAATGGGAAGTTACTTTGTTTTCTTACCTGTACTAGAAAACCATTAACTAAGATTTACTGGGTTTTGTGGTAGGTTTTCTTGAGTCAGGAAACAACACCCACATTCTTGCAGTAGTTTCTTCAACATTAATCATTGGGTTCAGTGTTCTTTTATAATAGCATTGCCCAATACTTAGAAACAAATTACTGCAAACGTGGAAGAGCTGGATGAGAAAACATTTCAATGTTTGCTGGGTATATTTTATTAACTTACTTGGTGTCCTGGTTTAGGGCAAATTTGGGAGAGATTCTCCAAAGGGCCCCCTCTTGAAAATCCTTGGAAAATCCTATTTGTTGATTTGGAGGTATGTGGAGAGAATAGGAAAGGCAAAGGCAAGGAATGAAATGATCTATGTATTAGGTGTTGTAGTTCCAGCTGCCAAAGGTGTAATGATATACTTGTAAAGCTGTATCAATGCTAGAATTAATTTCAAGTAGGGATGCTTGGTAAAAGAATCTAGAAAGGATTAGAGTCCTAAATTTCTCTGTTGTTTCTGGTTGTCATGAGATAATTCAAAACTCATTTAAAATTGCTTTCCCAGAGGAAATATTATGTTTTTCTGACTAAAGTACTTGACATTTTGGTTGATGATGAAACATCTCCAGGGCTGAACAGTCTTCTGTTTCAAACTTAGATTCCTGGGTATTGGTGTTCATATCTGCTTTTCACTTTGCTGCCTTTGCCTTTGATATTATTTATAAATATTATAAGTATTTATTTAATTTATGCTAAGTAACTTAAGACTCTGATCTGACCAAAGACCCCAGCCTGTCTATAACATTGCTGCTGTTATTCTCATCAGTGAGTAGGCTGTGGATTTTGCCCCTCCTCAGCCCTCTGCAGCACTTGCTGGCTCCCAGTGACACTGCAAGCTTCCCTTCAGGGCCTGGCCTCCAGGCGGTCACTGCCTCTTCATTCTGTCCAGAAAGATGGAAGCTGATAAATTTTCAGCCTTTTCACCCTAATCCTTCATTTTAGATGGTAAGGATTTTCAAGATGACTTAACAGTCTGGAATTCAGCTTGTAATGGGTTTCAAAGCTGCTGTGTCTGTCAAGTCTGATCATTTGCTATAGCTTCACTATTAGCCCTGAGGACTCAAAAAGCTCTCCTTGTTTGCAACATGGTTGCATTTTGATGAAGAATGTCTCAGTCTACACCATTTCTTCTGATCATACCAATTACCACTCCTTGCTGTTTGTGGCACCAGTGTTCCATAACCTCTACTTTCAGAAAAATGTTAGCAGCGCTACACCATGAAGCTAACCCACCAGGATATGGAAGTTTTCCCCTGATTTATGTCTAGTCCTCCTCTTTGAGGTACTTTCAGATCTCTTCCCTGGGTGAAGTGACTCCGTTCCAAGGAGCAGAGGGATGTCTGGGAGCATCCAGCCCAGCAGTGCGTGTGGGACATATGACAAGGTCTGAAGCAGAACCACAGAGACGTGCTGGGATGATCCCAGCAGTGTGATGGACCTGCTGCCAAGTCAAGAGCCTGTGCTCAGCACACAGTGCAGTGCTTTAGGGTGTTGTGATTTCTTTTCCAGCTTTGGCCCCCTCTTTTTCATGAGCTGGTGTCTTAATACATCGTCACAAAACCACTGTACTGCACTGTGAACTGGTGCAAGCCAGGCCCTACTTTTCGCCTTACCTGCTGTGCATTAGTCTCAAACAGAGAGAGCAGAGAGATGAGACTACTAATGTGGTAAACCACTGCACTTAGCTCCTTCAGAACAAGAGCACTTTCTCTTCTCAAGGGTAGTTTATATTCGTTTGAAAGGAATTAATAACCAAAGAAAAGCACTCTAATACCAGAAAGAGAATGTCCACATTCTAAATAGTTTCAGGGAATGAAATTTACATTTTCTGTACATATAAATCTTTCTGGTGTGAACCTTGCTTGCTTTAGATTTTAAGGAAAAGTGCCAGGGTCCTTTTCATTTAAGGAAATGCTAGCAAGTGAACAGAAAGAGTCCTTTTTGTCAGTCATATTAGCTAAAAGAACCTTTTCTCTCATCCCCAAAGTTATTTCTGTCTCTTATCTCCCTCCCATCATCTTCTCCATCCTCACTTGCAAATTGAATTTCCTCAGAGCTTCTTTATATCTGAAGGCATTTCACCAATCTCTGAACTCCTTGTATTGAAAATCTCTAGTTCAAGGCCTCTTAAAAAACATCCCTTGTTTCAGCTAAGAAAAGCTCCATTAATGAGGCATAGATACTGATAAAGAACCTAAGACAAGAATCTGACTCCTTTTACTCTCTGAACCCAAATTCATACAGGAATTTTTTATGTAGAAGGTATTTTTTACATTAATATCTCCAGCATGTGGAAAATGATTACCTCTTAAGGAAATACTGAAATAACAGCCTTATAGAGGTTAGTAATAGTCTCCTGTGGTGAATTTTGAAATTGAGATTCAGTAAAGGTGTAACACCACCCTGAAGGTCTTGGGGCTGTTTCAGTTTTTGTTACAAATTGTACATAGTTCATTGCAGTCAGACTTTTCTCTCTCTAGACTACTTTTCAGTTTTTGAAAAATGGTTTTATGGAAATCACTCCCCAGTATCATGCTGCTGGATGGACTTTTGTTTTAGAGTATTTCCTATTTCTCCTCTTTGCTCATGAAGGAAGGCAGATACGATAAGTATATGATAAGATGTCCAAATCTGAGTAAAATTTTTTATTCTGTATATATAGAATGTCAAAAAATAAGCATTATATTTATTTACAAATCTGTGTCTGTGCATGGACAAATGTCTTTATGCACACTTATGCAAGCTTCATGAGCACATGTGTGCTCTTGTAGATGGTGACTCTCTAACTTACACAGCCCTTACGGTTTTAAACCTGGTACCTTCTGATTGAGACCAAAGCCCTCATCTTATACCGCATTATATTTTTGCTAAGAGAAATTCCTTGCTCAGAGTAATTTACAGTCTAAATGGGCAGAGAGTAGGAGATTATGCAGAAGCTAAAATAGTTAAAATGAGACCTGGTCAACATGTAAGTCTTGGACACTTGAGGCAGCTGGTAGTTAATTTTCTGGCTGATAAAGCTTTTACTTCAAATCCTCAGCATACTCATAACACTTCCCAAAGAAACAGCTGAGCTTCTGGGAAAAAATATGAGTTACAATGCAGGGAGAGGTGGGCAGTGCCCAAGCACAGTACCCCCTCTACAAGGTAGCTCCCTCAATGTAATTTGTGTCTGTTAATTATTCAGAGTCCTCTTGACTCTTATTTATGCTGCTGAAGAAGTTTGCAAGGAAGTCGACACTGTGAAAATATGAGGATATTGGTAACAGGAGGAAAGACAAATTGATTAAGGGAAGCTTAAATAAGGCAGTGAACAGCTGGATATTCAGAAATATAAATCTAATATACAATTCTGTTTCCAAAATTATTACAGCTTTTCAGCTTTTCACTCTAGTTTCTGTTTGGGTTTTTTTACATGTACTCCAGTACAAGTATCAGTTTTTAGGTTTTCAGGCACACATGATCTCAAAAAGAGTTATAAAATATTTTCAAATATCCCAGGAATTTGCATATATCATTATTTATTTGTAATAAATTTCAGTCATCACCTTTGCAGTGTCTGTTAGGGCAACTATTAAACTTGACAACCAGGAACTTATTTATTTAATTGCAATATACATCCTCCCTTAGCAGACAGTAATATTCCAGAGTGACAATGTTTTTCAAACTTCATCAAAATTCAAGTAAAATTGGGTGGTGTTACTAATGTGACTGAAAACTGTTATTACTTTGCAGATCAATCATATGTCAGTCAATGTTTGGACATTAACTGTAACACTATGTTGTGTGTTGTCC
>VZTB01015539.1:763823-909223 GCA_013397245.1 Thryothorus ludovicianus | reverse complement strand
AGGGGAGGGGTGGTTCAGATTCGGTTTTCTAGAAGGACTCCATCCAGAGGTTTGTTTTTTTTTTTTCCTCCCAAATTTGCCCTAAACCAAGACATGTGTGCTGTCTCAACAGAGACCTTTCTAACATCAGCATTGAAGTGCTGGTGACCTGAGAGAAGTTGTCACTGGTAAATTTTTCAGGCTAGGAATTAGCTTGGTTGTCTCAGAAGTTAAAGTCTTCTTACAAAGACCTGTAATTACCCTCAAAGATAAATTAAAATAAAAAGAAAAAAAGAAAAAAAAGAAAAAGAAAAACTCAACCTGTGTATTGGGCTTTTGGGGTTTAACGTGGTATGTGTTGAGCTGTGTAGTACCCGCAGCCTTAGCTATGTCCTGGAACTTCCTCCCTACTTCCACCTTAATGAAGAAAGAGCCAGGCTGAGCCTACTAAACCAGCCACGGCTGGACACTTAGCTGTTCATAAGCAGCTGTTTTGCAGCTGGCATTCACTTAAGTCTTGGAAGATTTACTGGGAGAGGAATTCAATAAGCAGAGTATGACAAAATCTGAAATTGCTTTTCAGATATACAGGAACTCATTCTTTCTGAATTTTGTGATTCTTGGACTTAAAGGAATGAATAACTGGTTTTGTGTACTTTATTTGTTAGAAAAAACAGGTTTTCCTATTTTCCTCTTATTTTCTAAGTTTCTAGGTATTATATTGGTTATTGTACAGTAATAAAAAAATAATTTATTTTCCAAGCTTTATCATGAGTGATAAACATGGAAGCTTGAGTGATTTCAGATGATCATATTTATTTTTCTACTCTGGTTACTCCTTGTCCTAGTTTGGCATTGATTCAATTTTTTATTGTAGAGCAATTCCCTATTTGGAGCCCTGTGGATGTAGCAGAGAACCAGTCAGTAGCCACTCTTCAGTACTGACACATAACTGAGCCAATGGGGGGTGGATACACCTTTTGTGAACACACATTCTTAAGACAGAGAAAGCCGAGAGTGTCTCTCTTGGCTTCCAGCCTTGGAAGAGGTGGGGGGCTGGGGCCAGGCCGGTCCCCCTTGGGCCACATGGCCCGGCCTGGGCAGGTCCAGTCCCCCTGACCTGTCTGAGATTTTCTGTTCTCAGAGGGGTGGTGAGGAGGCTCCTGAATCCCTCACTGGGGAGCCCACCAAGCCCTGTCCTGGAGGGCAGCCGGGCCCCTTTCCCGGCAGAGCCTGCTGCTCTCTTTTCTAGCAGAACCACTGAACCATCCCAGCCAGAGGCTGGATCAGCACCGAGAGCAACCATGCAGCAGAGACCAGCACTGAGAGTGGCCCCGTGGTTGGAGCCAGGGGTGGCCCCGAGGCCAGGAGTGGCCGTGTGGCTGCTGCTGCTCCAGACCGAGAGTGGCCACATGGCCGGGATTGGAGCGGCCAGGACAGTGCCGGGCAGCCACGGCCACCTCAGCATGGCTCACAATGAACTTCATTTGCTCAGCCACTCTGAGCCAGCTCTGCTGCAGACAGAAGGACAAAAGCATTGGCTGCAGCTTTCCTTGATTTCAGCACCCCAGCAGAGCCAGGCTGGCACGGCTCAGTGATGGCAGAGACCACGTGGCCAGCAGAGAGGCACAGCCAGCCATGTTCCTGATGTAAAGCTGGGACCAGATTAACTTTTCAGCGTTGCAGGACTTCATAGAAACTGTTTCAATTGATGATAAAACCTAACTCTGAGGTCAGTGAAGAAGTTTCGTTCTAGATGAGGGGATTGAAGAGATGCTTTTTGAGCTTGTATTAAGATTCTTTTGTAAGGCTATGGTAAAGATATATATTTGATATATCAGACTTTGTTTTTTTTTCCCCTGTAACTGATAGAAATGCATTGGGGAGGATGTAGCATTTTAGTACAACTGTGAGCTGAAGCACTATTATTTGAAACAAATAAATATTGCTGTGAACTAATGAGAAACTTGAACAGAGAGAAATGAGAGAGATGAGAAAGATAGTAGTAAAAACCTTTGTTCCCAGAGATAGACAAAGAAAACCGTTTTATACTAAAACAGCTCATCTTTAAAATTGTTAGCACCCCAATAGTTGATATGGTCTATGAAAGCAGCTGTGTGAAAGCTGCATGACGTGGGAAGGACTTTAACACTGTGAATAGAGTTTTGTTTACCAGAAGGCTGATTCATTGTGACATTAAAGCCACAAGAAACTGTTTTCTTGTGGAAAAGTCTCCATAGCATAGCAAGAAAGACTCTTCTCCCTAAGTGAACTGAAAAAAAGACTAATTTAGAGGTAGTAAACTGACTGAAAGCCTTAAGTTTTCTCTTCGCATTGTCAATGAGAAAGAAAGGAAGTGTTCTGAAAGTTTGTTCTAATTTTCTTATGATTGTTTTCCCTTTCAATTCTGTTAATAAAGTTTTTCTTTAAACCTGCTTTACTTTTTTATTTTCCTTTTAATCCTACCTCACAGCAGAAAATAAACCTACCACATTAATTGGTGTGTTGGCCGGGAAACCAAATTAACCTGCAACACTCCTGATAAATGGAACAATTTTTTTCCTGAACACCATGAATGACACCTCTCAGTTGCTTCTTTGTAGCTCCCTTGTACTATCTCTCCATTTTTAACAAAGCTTGACTTTTGAGTTGAGATTGAAAAAGTTTAGATCAAAACAAATATATCTGTTATGTGAATTCAAGAGGTTTTTATTTTCTACTTTGTTCAATACATTTCAAAACTGAATATCCTTTGCTTTGTAATTATTTTCTGGAGTTATGCCAGCCTTCAAAGACCATTGTTTTGACTATGTGTTTGGTCTTTGACTCTATTGTGCTCCCAGATAGAAATAGGCTTTATTTATTTTTAGTTGAATTGTTCATACAGAGCAGCTCCCTATTAATGGAAAAGTGTGCAGAACACCTACCTTTCTTCTGCATGGAAAAAAAATAGCCCTTTTCATGTTCAGAAGGCGAATGTGAAGGCAAACCTACAAAAGAAAGCAGGTCTGCATCTGATTGCAGTACTATGACCTCTATAACTTCTCAAATTAAAAAAAAAATCCTGCTGGACTAGCCATATTAGCACATTGATTGCTCATGAGTAATAATCTACATCTCTTTGGTGTAGGTAATTACATCTTATGTGGAATTGGATTATTGCCTTAAGAAATGAAAAAAACCAACCCTCATATTTTCCTCTGGAATGCCAAGCTAATACTAAGAGTAATACAAGTGGTATTAAAATGTTCAATTGCAAGCTATAAAGATATAAATTTTTGTTCTATTTGCTTAATTTTCTTTTTCTGTTGGTCTTAGTGTTGGTGTAAATACTGTAACAATTACTGAAGTCAATGACTTATATTCTACCTTCACCAAGCCAGGCAAGTTTACTAATTTTAAATAGTTATGCCAAGTAATAAAAAATTAAATGTATGATTTGTCAGCAAGTTACTTAATGCTTCACTCTAAGTATCCCACAAATTTCTCAAAAGTCTGATTTTTACTGCATGTTAAACATTGAATTTGATGGCATTAATTTGTTTATCTTTTTTATGGTTTCTTAAGTCTGTCATTCTGTGTCTATCAGGCCCTAAATGCATTCCTCTTGCCAAGCCTGTCTGCCACCTGTAATACATAAGGATGAAAAGCTAAAGAGAAAGAATTCAATGTCTTTTTGTTTTCCTGAGAGAGGTGTTTCAAGGAGCTTTGTGAAGTCCTTGGTGGCAAGAATAAGGGAGAATTTACACTAACCCTGGTGTTTCCAAGGCTTCTGTATATCCAGAGGAAGCCCTTTCAAGGAGAAAAAGTTGTTTTGATTTCAAGTTATTTGGATGATGCATATTGATGGGAGGCAGTCTCCTTCTAGTCAAGGTTCCTCTTCACTCTAATAGAAGATTTTAGGTTTCTCTTGATGAGCAAATAGAGGAACTACTCAGGAAAGCCAGTTAAGTTTGGAAATGAAGGCACTAGCTTGTTCTGTAACCTGGCTCTTAGGTGTTTCAGGGTGTATAGAGATCAACTTCAGTCTCCCTTCATGTGTTGTCAAACACTGATGCAGATGAAATCAGAATTTTTCTTGAGCCATCACTGAAAGTCATTTAAATCTGCATTCATTCAATTGCAACTCAAAATTGCTGAGTTTCTCTTTTAGTCAGTAAGAATGAGGAAAGAAAGTGATTTTCCCTCTGTCACTCAGACCATGTTTCTGTTGACCTAAATGTGTAGTCTGGGCTTCGGTAGAGGCAACCTATACCTAGGACCATATTTCATGATGACTTCTAATGTTGAGTTCATTATGGATACATTTAGAATTCCAGTTCTTATGTTCTTAAGTCAATAAAATCCAGTGAACTGGAACATTTTGTGGAGTTTGTCTAGATACTCTAGCTTTGTCACCCTCACAGAGTTTTATGTACCTTCAAAGCTTGGTTCCTTCTGTTGATTTACAAGGATATATTTTTTCCAGGAAAAATATTTTATTCCTGCCCATTTCTCCAGCACCTCATGAGTCACATGGTAGATACCTCATGAGGGAGAATGTCTGTTCTGCCACCTGTCAGCCAGCAGGGCACTGTCAGAAATTATGTCCATTGTTCTGTCTGAAGTGTAAAGCTATATCCTATGTACAATGTGAGGAGAATGCCCTACCAGTGAACTACAGGAAGCTCCTATCCCCTACTAGAACTACTGAATTACAGTGACTATAACAACATCTGTTGATGGGAAGGGGAAGGAGAAGGAAAATTTTTTGCTTAACCTGGAGACAGTCTTGTAATATTTAGGTTAATATTATGAAAAGATATCACAGCATACATAAAACATGAAATGCCAAACAGGAAGACTTAATATTGCAGTAGCTTTACAAAGGCAGATGGTGTAGCACAGACAAGACAAAATATTGCTTAGGCATTTGGTAACTCACAGTCCTTCCCTAAACAATAGAGTTAATTTAAAGTCTACTAAAAACAAAGGAAATTCTGACTGTCTCCTGTCCAGTTTGGAAGGAACCAGCTGTTTCTATTAAAAATGCCATGTAGCTTATCTTGTGCAAGGTAATTTCACAAGAGTCAGACATCAGATTTGCCTCCAAACAAGTACCTTTTCACAAGCAGTGAAGCAGTTCACATGATTCCCATTTCAGATGCCTGAAGGAATTTAGTATCTGGATGGATCTTTAAAAGAAAATTCTTTTAAATAAAGCATATCAAACCATATGTTCAAGGCTACTTGAAGAAATCCCTCAAGAGAACTAAATCTAATGCTAACATGAATCTTTTCTACACAGGAGCTTAACATGGTTGTGGCATTTAAAAAAAATAAATTGTTTTCCTTGTGGAATGGGACAGTCAGTTCAAATGTTAGCCTTTTCCTTTGTCTTGCTAATAAAATTACTGTTCCTGAAATTTGGAAATATCCAAACATCTTCCAGATGGATATTATAGCCTATATAAAACCTGTCAACATTTATCCTGATGGATGTAGGATGTAAACAGTCAAGTGATAACTTTTTCCATTCACTCAATCTGAAAAAATGTAAACCAGTTTGTTATATTTCTATATTTTCCATCCTAAGTTGTTGGTAGATATTCCTCTTCTTGCATATACTTTTTTTCAACAAATGGTTTTAATAAGGGAATGTTGGGTCCAAAGTCTCATACCTCTGCAAACACAAGAGCACTCTGATATAGCTGGAAACAATTTTCTAGAGAAGGATGATTGGGGATCAGTTCTGATAATACTCACTGTGATGGAATCTTCCTGGTCTATACGTGTAAGATGGAAAAATTGTTCCTTAATGGCAGCATCTTGGTTCTCTCTTTCCTCATCACTGCCCACTTGGGGTGTAAATGTCTAGAAGAGATGCCAGTTCACTGATTTCCTGCCAGAGGAAAAGGCTTAGTGGAACAAGCTTTCAGCAATTCTGCATTTCTGAAGCACAAGGGAGAGATGGGGAGGGCTGTGCTGAGATTGCTGAGGTCTGGTTTAGCAGAGTGAGCTGTGAGGAAAGCAGCTGGGTCCCAGCTCTACAGCTAAAGTGGTTCTGCAGAGCTCTGTGCCTTTCTGATGTGATTGCCCCTTGGGAGCTCTGCTGCTTAAGTTCCTGGTAGCTGGCTCCTTTCCACCTCTCTATCACTCTCAGATCTTGATCCAGTCTCCATCCCTGTAAGGACTGCTGGTGGTTTCAAAGTGTGCTTTTGGCAGTGGGTACAAGCAAAAGCAATTAATTTTTCCTAGAAAAAAGTACTTGGCGACTAATGCTCAGCTGCTCTGAATGACAGCAGACTTACAGCTTTGATGGCAGCCTGTGTGTGCAGGTGGACAGCTGAGCCCTCAGTTAACATCAGGTTGTGAAAGAATAGCAAACCCACTGACATGCTGGCTGGTGGAAAGCACTAAGGCCAAGTGTTTGGTTGTGTATTTCTGATGAACAGTTTCTGTTCATGTATTTCTGAAGAACAGTTTCCCTGCTGCCATGACCAAGCCACGGTGCCCCTGCATTTGCTGCAAGGCACAGCAGCTGTCTCAGGAATGGCTGTCTCTTATCCCCAAGCCATTGGGCATATCTTGCTGGTCACCTCAAAAGAGAGCCACTTTACATTACAGAAATGTAACGTAGGAGAAACAAAATTCTGCTGGTACTCGGAACTGCAATTGCAGGCACACCTCTTGTTCATTCCTCTCTGGCTTAGATATCATGATACCTCCATAAGCATTGAGCCTTTCCTAAAGACATCAATTTACCACTTCCCATCATCTGCCTCCCTCTGGGCATAGAGATAAGCCCACCACCAGCACGGCCAACCCCTCAGCCCAAGGCCACACACTTCACTAGTGTGAAAAGTGCAGGGAAGGGTGGCAATTTAGGAAGACTTATTTGCACTTAAGTATGCTTTTAATTATGTAATATGTTTTCATAAACCTCTTTAAATCTTCACAGTACTTTATTTTTCTTTCCATTTTCACTGAACAATTACCCATGCATTTATTCATAAGTGGAAGTGTTATCCTTTCTATAATTAGAGAATGCTATAATTATAAAGGCCTCCAGTTCTAATCTGCCTTGGGCAACAACCTCCAAGATCATCCCTTGCATATGCAACTGTACAAAAACCTCAGCACTGTGATGCTCAGAGGCATCTTTTCTTCGCTTTAATAAAGATAACTCGTTTTGATTTTGTCATTGTTGGTAAGACAAGACCTGTTAAGCATGGAATGTGGGTAAGGTGATCTTGAGTTTATTTAGTGAAGCTTTGCACATCATCTCTGTTCCTCCTGATACACGATGCAAAAACTGACTGGGAGAGGGAAATGAGATCAGAGAGATGTGGGTTCTGCTCTTAACTGTAACAGATTTATGGAATGATTTTGCACTAAAAGATCACCTCTGTGGCACTGTCTGCAAAACAAGAATAAAGATTTGTGTTGCTTTTATGAATGAGCACTTTGCCTGAAAATACATAACCTTTAATATTAGATATGGATCACTGAGGGAAAACAGGATTATTAGTAGCAAGTACTGGTATTAATGCATATTTGCTAATCTCAACAAGAAAAACAAAATATTGAGAAGATGAATGATAATATTTTTACTTGATGAAACTTTATATGTTTTAAACTGTTTCCTTAAGTGTGGCTGAAATAACACTAAGTAAAATTTTACAATTTGCCTGATTTGTTGTAAGATATTAAGAAGTAAAATATCTCCATGTTTGCCTTCAGATAGTAAGATATTTCTTTTTCCTGATGAAGTCCCCTGCTATTTATCAGTGTAAAAAATCTTCGTGAATGAATGAAATAGGCAGTACTTCAAGAGGAAATAGAAACTTCCCAATAATGACTGGGAGAGAATTTTCCAACTAGATTCACTTATCAGTCACTTCAAATGAATATGACACTGAAAAGAGAGCTCTTTGAAATAACAGCATTAGAGAGAAAGGAATGAAACCAATTTTTGTAAAGAAACACTAAAATACAATCTCTTCCTATTCCCTCTTGAGTATCTGTGCATTTCCTGGTACATGGATGTACTTCACCTATAGCAAGATTAGCTTAGAGAGCCTTTAATACAGGAAGATTTTGGCTGGTGAGTTTAGCTAAAAGATTTCTGTCTCAACACAAAAAAATATCAAAGAAAACTAAGAATCCACTCTCTTTCATGTGTGTTCTGAAGTTCAATTTGTATCTGTCAGTGAGGTGAAAAGGTAAAGGTGCAGCCTGTAACACCTTGAGTGGGGGAGGATGTGGGACGATTGTATTGGAGGGCTTGCTGAGACAAAGTAAAAATGTCTGAGGATGGGAGTGGGAGTAGCTATTCTTATGTGTCTAACGCCTTACTCTTAGTCTTACACCAGCATTATGTGTGCTTAGAAATTAAGTCTATCCTAAAAGTATGTTATAAACTAGCAAAACTTGTGGGGATACATAGGTTATAGGGTACCCTATCTACTTGTCATAGGTATTTTTGATGTCTAAAGAGAAAAAAATAGATATGTGGAATCTTCTTTATGAAACTATTAACCAAGTATCATATTCAGAAGAAATGTTATAAGAAACTTTTATTTTACTTAAAGTTTTCATTAAAAACTCATAATTAAGAGCTTCTCTCAATTTTCTTTTCTTTTCTATTCTAATTATAAGAAAAACTCTGTTCTCTCTTTCTAGCAATGACCTCATGGGCATACTTTAAAAAGAAATAGTTTTAAAGGCATTTCTCTCTATATATGAAGGTTGACTTGAAACCACTGAAAAATGACCATATTGGAAATATTAGCTGACCTTCATTTTAACAGGACTAGCTGCTGATACTACCCTGAATAGGCACTGAAAAAAATTCCCTCTTAGACCAGACAAGAAAAGTATCTGAAGTTTATGTGCAGATATATCTTCAGGATGACCAAGAATTTTTAGGTAGGCTTGCTTTGTTTTTCATAACATGTAAGTTTTGACAGAGCTAGTGTCTTGTGAACTAGAGTAATTTACTTCTAACCTTGGAAGATTTCAGTAATGTGCATTTCCACGTCAAAGGAGTAAGAAGGGAGCTATGGCCTTGCAGAAGTTTTTGTGGGTCATGATCAATGTGTAATTTCAAAAATAAGGAAACAGAGAATGTGCAGCATTATTCTCCAGTGGCTTCAAGAGGGTAAATTAAATTATAGTTACATAATTTCACTAATAATATTAGTTCATTTCAAAACTTCTGACAGTGTAGGAAAAGGACTGAATCTTGCAGCATACCCTGAAATCAACTATTTTGATTCAGAATACTAAGGATAAAACTACTTAGGCCTAACAAAATATTAACTGTCTTCCATGTGTAAGTAAGCTTTCTCTGCCTTCATAGCCTTCTCTGGGCTGGAGAAGAGGCTCTTGCACTTAAGTGTTGCGATGTCAGATCTTTGTATGAATCCTCACAAGTTACTGGCACAAACTGTGGTTTGTTCTCATTATGTTTTCTGTGAAATGTGGTTCAAGACGTGTGCAGTGGCAGAGTGCAGCAGTTTCCCTGCGTGAAGGTTGTAGAAAGTGCTTTTCTTGGGGGTTCGATCTTTGGTGACTCTTAAATACAATACATCTGAGATGATGAACCAAAATCACTGCTGGGCAGAAATTCCAGCTCATGCATTTGCTGTTTGAGAATACTGATCCCAGAGTGCCGATGTAGCCCATGGACATGGCTTTATTTCAGCTTTGGGAAACAAAAATCTTGATATCCAGCTACTCTGCTCTAATGAATTATTATCATCGGATCATTTACAGCAGTGCCTGATTTCTTTCTAGGAAGAGGTCCAAGGAAGCATTTTAAAAAGCTTACAATTTGCTGTGGTCATTAAGTAGTATGTGGCTTTGGAACAGTTTATACACCAAAAAAATACAAGTCTTTTAAAAAGCCACTGGCCATTGTAATGGCTTTTCATCCACTGCTGTTAAAAGGAGTTTCTTAGATTATTTTTGAGGGGAATTCAAATAGGAAAGAAAGATTATGGGCATTTTTTTAATCAAATAACTTGGAGCTGGAGCACACAAATTTTTCACAAAAGTATTCAGTTTTCTTTTTGCTTGAAACCTGCACATAATTCATACAATGGAACTTTTTAAGGCTGGTTTGTTTTTCTCAAGACAGCTGCAGAAGTGAGCTTACATAAATACTGAGAGATTTAAGTGGGTTAGGGAATGCTTTTCCAGAGGTTAAAGTATTGAACTGGATGGAATTGTCCACTACCCATGTTATGGGTGCTTACATTAGAATTGGCCAAGTCACACTTTTCTGCTGTTGAATTTGGCATGACTGTGAAGTGCTAGAAGTGTGTTTCTTACAAGCTATGTTTATGATGGCATGTGTTTTTCCAAAATCTCCTCGAGTCTTCCTGGCATTTCTCTAATGTCAACAATAAGTCACAACTGTCATATAAATTTGCACATGGCCAGTACTATAGCCTTGCCAATATTGTTGAGTGTCAAAGGAAAACAAACCCAATCCCCTAATGTGCCTCCTTTGACACTGGACCCTGTTCATGACTCTGACACCAAATGGAAAGCGACAAGCTTTGTTCCTTCACAACACACTGGCTCTAGTGTTGATAGCACGAGTTGAAAGACACAGCCTGGTGCCACCATGCCCAACTGTTTCTTCACTAGTTACCATTGTGCTGCCTCTCTTTTCAGGTTAGCAAGTGTGTTTCTAAGTAGCCTCACATTTTGTCTCCAGGGTACCCTATCTTTGGTGCTGCTTGCCAACACAATAGATGAGCCTCTTTCCCAATGCTGAGTGTGATGCTTTTGTGTAGGCTTAATCTTTGGTGAAACAGGTTCATCCCTGCTGTTTACAAAATTTGCAGAACTTGGTGCCAAGAAGTGCATCTGCTGTTGGCGCTGTCACTTTGCTCTACTGAAACAACATTCATTTTGTTTCTGGGCTCTGATATCCTGATTTACTAGATGCAGTTTGAGGAAAATAGTTTATTTTTATGCTTTGTCATTTTAATGGTTTTGTTTTTACTTACTTATCTTGAATTTTCACTACACAAAACGTCAGCTTGATGTCCTGATGCAGAACCCTTCCTAACACAGAGTTATATCCCCAACCTTGGTCAAACCAGCATGTCCTTTGCATGCAATGACATGGCCAGAGTTTAAGCTCTGATTTTTGGTATTGCCTTTCCTGTATTTACCCTTGGAACCTTGTGCCTTGTATGGCAAATACATTCCTGAAACCAGCCCAAAATATCTCTGTTTCCTTATGGATTCAAGCTATGTACAAATTCTTTTTGATCCTGTGGGATTTGGGTAGTGGATATTAGACTTCTGAAAAATATAGTCTGCACAAGCTCAGACAGGAGATACCATTGCAATATGTGCAGAAACCCCATGCCGTATATGAAGTCCATTCCTGGTGGAACAGCTGGAAAATTTGATTTTGTACCTATCATGAAGCAACTTCCAAAAGTTACCATATATGCAGGGTGAATGTTTTCCTTTTAATTCAATGTTAGTTTGCATTAGACCAAGTAAACTGATTACTTTAATTAATTACCACACTTGTATTTAGTTCCCTCAACATCTGCAGTTCCATGATTTTCCTGTCAAAGGTTAATTTGCACTACCTTCCCATTGGTATGAAATGTGCTAAAGAAGGTCCATTTGTAGCCACCTTTAGAAGCTCTTACAAGATAAGAACTCTGCATAGCTCTTTCTAATTCAAAGTTTAACCTTTCTCCAAGCATTAGCTGGCTTAGAGCTCTTCCTTATCTTTAGCATGTTCAGTGCTAACAATCAAGAAAAGCTGAGGCTGATGTCAATGATATAAAGCAGAGGTGATAATGAGAGGAGAGGATAGTTTTTGTGGTGAGCTCCTCCTAATCTAGACTCTGAGTTTTCAAACCTGTGTTTCAATTAAAAATGAGGATATCCATGTGTTGGCTGAGCTTCAGTCTTTGCCAAGGACAGCAATCTAAGAGCAGCAGATTACTGTCCTAAAATAACAGAAATCAAAGAGGGAAAAGGTTGCTTGTCAAGTCCAAACACTGCAGAGTCGTCCCCTGCTCTATGCTGTCTGGTGCTTTGTGCACACTGCTTTTTAAAGCCTCTGGCTCTTGCAAAGTCCCTTGAGAGACAGATCTTTGCTTTAAAAACCTCAGCTGACAACCATCCTGAAGTATGACTCCTTTCTTAGCTGTTATTATACTTCCCCTCTCTTCTGCTGTAAATGCTTGAAAGGAAAGCACATCACATTGAAGATTTAAGAAGAAAGTGGGATAAACTGCTCCTTACAGTGCAACAGATGCCATTGTTGCAACCTTTATTGAGGACCTGATATTTAATGGAATTTTATGTCTCCTCCCTCATAGTGCAGCTGAAGGAAATTTTTGATTTACTGATTCCTATGACCACAGTATCCCTGAGCAACAGCAGAGCATGATGCAAAATTAACAGGTCTCCTGAGATACAGTTCTGAAATAACTGCGGCAGAATTGCTCATTTGCTTGGTTTCTGAGAGGTCCAGGCTTTGGGGTTTTTTTAACTATGTCTGGCTGCAATAGAAGAAAGTCTGCATTAGTTCCTGTTTTAAACCCTACCTTGTCAAAAGCTGAATCTGAGGGCACAGCCACAAACATGATTATGTAGGCTGCCAGCCACTGTCTTCTGATAATCTCCTCAACACTGCCCTGGAGGTGCTGGGAGTTCTGAGTCCTCTGTAATGGTGTCCTGAGACTGAACTTGAAGCCATGTTCTCCCACTCCAGTAAATAACTGTTTGTCTCTATTGGAACGTATAGAATAGTGCCATATTTATACTAACCAAAGTGAGATCAGAAGAACCTTTGGTGAAGTTTTAATTCTTTTAATAGAAGTAAAGATTGAAATGACTCTGTTGTGATAACGAGTAATTAACATGGACTGAATATGCATGTTTTATCTGTTTTTTTCCCTATCAGTCAGCTACATCTGTAAGTATACAGATATGTTCTGCCATTCTTCATCTGTTGCCTTTTCTTCTTATGACATGCTTGTGCTAGCATGTCCCTTTGGATTGTAAACCTTGCAGGGTAGGACATTCTGGGTAGGATTAGTTCTTCCCAGGTGAATTGGGATAAAGTTAAGTATCAAGTTCAGACCCTGTCTAGATTTCCTCTGTAGACCGAAGAATGACAGATATCAGCACAGATGTGCCATCCCAGCTGTTTTACACATCTCAGTGGGGGTGGGAAGACTCACCTCTCTGCAGATGGATTTCTCTCTGGTTTGCAAAGCATGTTTTCATATGTTTGAGACCAGGGTCCAAATTCTAGTATCACTTTTTAGATCCCTATTTGGGATCTACTAGGTAAGCTAGCTCTGAACAAGTGGGAACTCTTCTGGTTCTTGAGTCATCAGTAACTCATTTTGGGTAGGAATTTAGTAACAGACTGAGCTTTTAATATTGAATGCTGTGTTCTGTTGCATGCAGTGGCGGAACAAGATAATTAATGTAATAGTGTGAGGCAATGATATACTCTAATAAAAGGTACACCTGGCTGGGGTGTAACCTAAGATGAAAAACTGTCCACTCTCCAACCTATTCCAGTGCTTTTAGCCATCCTTCTAACCCAGCAGCTTGATGCGTTTTACCCGTGATCATCAGTGAGATGTGTTGTCTAATAAAGAACCTTGTACTCCACAGACCTGCTTTGACACCTTGATGGACTTTTAGTGTCTGAACCTCAAATATATCAAATGGTCTAGGAAAGCAGATGTGCTTTCTAGTCCTGTGGCTCACATTCCACTGGCAATATCCCTTTATGGCTGACTTTATTAGAGGATCTCCCAACTCAGACTATGCAATCAGGATTAAAAGTTTGGCCTTAACAATTCATCAGTCAGCCTTTTGACAAAAAATAAAGTCTTTTTTTCTGATCTCATGCAGATTTACATGTTACCTATGTGGCCTTTTCCTTTACTTTGGCATTTTTCCCTTTAGTTACTTCTCTGTCCACTGTAACACAGACCAACAAGGAGGTAGATTTTGCCCAGAGCTGTTATAGGAGTTAGACAGTAGAGGGTGCAATATGAGCAATAAATTTATCCTCTTGACATTGTCTCTCCTTCGCTCACAGTCAGCTTTCTTACTCACTGACTTAAATGAGTCCCCAGTGAACACCTGAGCAGTGGCACCATGAAGATAGTCCATGGCCAGCTTGTGAGACTGATGGAATAACTAAATGGCCAGGTTTCAGCAGTATTTTTAAAGTAATAAATTGTATATTCTTTCCATCTTTTACTCAACATAGTTCTTATTATATAACCTCTGGATGCTAATGTGGATAATTTAGATAGAATGTGAAGCCTGGCCTTCCTCTCATCTTCCCAAATCCTGAACTGTTCCAACATCCATATGCTTTTTAAAATTCTGGCTGTGGATCAAGATCATGAATCAACCTGTTCTTTGTTTTGTTAAAGAAGAATCATGAATTATTCATACATTGGCAAAAGGCACAATGAAATAATTAGACATTAACTACGCACTGTAAATCAACCATGAAAGGAGCAACTTCCAAACTGAGACTATATTTCTTAAGGAGTTGTATCCATATATGTCATAAATATCTGGCAGTTAGTTTGCTGGGTATCTGTAATCCAAACAAGGCTCATCTTTTTGGCAACTTGTGATGAGCTGAAGAATGTAAGGGAAGCTCTAATTATCCCTATTCTGCATCTTTTCATCTTAATATAGGTCCTTGGGTTAGAGAGGATCAGATTTAGACTGTCTGACAAAATCATACTCTAATCCAGCAAATAAAAGGTAATACCAATAGAAGTAAATTACAACTTTGTGATTAGTTGGTATAAGCACATGGCAAAGCAAGGCAAGAGTTAAACTTTCAGTATGTATAATAGGCATCATCAATTCACCTGTTAGGCATCTTTCAGACCAGGTCTATGAAGGCACCCAACATACTGTGGTTTCTTTGAGCTAACAGAATTAGTGCAGTGTGACAATACTTGATTTTTTTGTTTTTTTTTTTTTTTCCTTTGGTAGAGGAATGGGAAAAGATATAGTTTAATGAAGATTTACATAGATGTTTGAGGGAATATATTTTTAAGTTGCTGTCCTGTGGGCTTCAATATCTTCAACCAACATTTTGGTTGTTTATGATCACTGCTCTCTGGCCTCCATCATTATTAAATAAAAGATGGATCACAAAAATATTGTAAAAAGCCCACAGCAAACCCAAAACACATCTAATTCTAGAACTTCATGTTCACTAAATAGTTTTATGTAAAGTGGGGTATTTATGACTATTGTAATACAGTTTCCTTGGGGTACAAACACCAGCCCGTGCAAGGAGATCAGCACTGGGTTGAGTCAAGGATGTTGACCCATCTAAAAGCCTCAGAGCAGATAATGTAAGCATTTGTGCTTGCTTATTGCACATGTCCAACTTACCAGACTTTAAAATGCATGATGACCTGTTAAACACATTCATTCAGCAGACTCAAACCCAAGACATCCACACATACACCACAGATATTGTTAGACTGAAGTCACAGACTAAAGGTTTCTTGTCACAGTGCAACTACTTTGAAAAATCCAACATTAGCCTACACAACTGGACATACACCATTCGTAGTTCTGTATAGTTAGTGTATGGTTGGAAAGGAAGGATGAAAACACCTCCTTACAGGAGAAATTTGAACCATCTCCAATGTAAACATGAAGACATGAAAAATAAGTGCAGAAATGAGGTTATTATAGCAACACAGTGGCATGCTAATGTTAGGAAACACGTATCTTATAAACTTATGAACCTACGTGCTCTTGGAAGAGTGCTGTTAATACCACAAAAACTGCTTCAGGGTATAAATGGGGTCATAGATGTGCTTCATTTGGAAAAAAATGTACAATTGTATTAATAGGACATGAGAAGGGAAAGCTGTTCACCTTAAGCAGTATTGAAAATGAGGAACTCCTACTGATAAATTCACAGTGGAGTCTGAAAACATATCCTTTTAAACAGGAAAAGGAAGCTATTGTAGGCTAGCAGAGCCACTGGGGGAAAAGTGCAATTAGAGGATCAAAATGAATGTGTTATTCCTGGGTACTGGAATCCAAAGCTGGATTAAATCTGGGATGTATGATGGGAACAGAGATTGCTTGGAGTTATCCTGCTTTTTCAATCAGACATGATTTTTACAGATACCTCTACACTGCCATGTCTGCTCTCATACCATTTGTACTACTTAGCTAGAATTCAGTCTTGATTAATAGTGACAATGAGTATCAAGCAGACTTTTCTGTCATTTGTTCAGGATTTTCCAGAAATACTGCTGGCTAGATTTTTAGCCAGAGGTGAAATCAACAGCAGTCTTTCCATTGTATAAAAATTCCATTTCTAGTGCCATAAGTACAGACTGAAAGATCAATATTGTCTCAGAAAATGAAGCTACATGGCATACTGGCAACAGAAGGGCATTCTTAAAATCTTTAAAATGCCTTGCTTTTGTTGCAGTCACAAGAATCTCAGCATTCATTGGCACCGATTTTTCATAGGGCCATTTAAAAACTATAAACAACTTCACCGGCCTGCAGACTTGACTGAATTTTAAGACACTGTTGTAGGTTGTTTACAAGGCTTATAATGATCAATCCCTAAAAATGTCAATCAAAATCTTATAACCTTATGTCTGTAGCAACTATAAGAGCCTTTACATAATTATCAGAGGCATTTTCATTTTGAGATTAGTGCATATATTTGTATTTTGAATTCAGGTTGGAAGGTCTCGCCAAATTTTCCTCATAGTCTTCTCTACCACCTTACAGATCTGCACTGGTTCACAGTACAACTGACTTTGCCCTTCCTCAGGCCTCACCTAGTGAAAGGGATTGTTACTAGCACCTTCCAATCAGTTATTCAGGAAGAGATGGTGACAGATCTGTGCCATTAGTTGCTGTTGCAGGATTGATTCAGTGGTATCTTCCTTCTAGAGAAAACAGTGTATGCAGGAGGAGTATGACTGCAAAGTCCCAGGCAGACCAGCAGCTGTTTTGGTGTGGGTCTAATATTGATCTCTTTTAGGTAAGAAAGATGAGTTAGTGCTTTGCTCCACTGCTACGCCCAAACCCTCCTTCATGGCCAGGTGGTTTGTGCCAGTGGGTCTGGTGCCAGAGCAAGGGCCACAATAACTCTTCAAATACTGAGGCAATCTCCTTGGTAAGCAGTTTCAGGCTAGACTGCTGAGTCTTGCTTTGCTCACATGCATAAGAACTGATGATGTTAAGTCCACAATAACACATGGTAAGAAATGGTGGTGTTTCTATTTGATGTCAATCCACCTCTGAACTAGTTGATTACACATGGTGGATTACACATGGCCTTGCCTTCTCCAAGGCAGTCCTGGTCCTGGGCACGGCTGGCCTGTGAACCACAGGAAAAAAACAGTCAGAGTTTACAGAACAGGAAACCTCCCCACAAGTCTGGCCCCATTTGAAGTACACTTTGATCCCAGGATAGGAGTCCCCAAGTTGGGAGCTCTCTAACTTCTCCTCTCCCCTGCTCTGGGGAAATGGTCCTGGCATGGACATCCCATCAGCCCATGCAAAAGCAGCTGCCTGTGTCCCCCTGCTCACAGGGGCCCCTTAATGCCCATATATGCAAATGTGTATGTATACTCCCCACAAATGCTCACTGAAAGAGAAGACAAAGCAGATGAAATAGTGGTAGTTGTCTGATTTAATTTCTGATTGTTTGCCAACATTATGGACTGTGTCTAGCAAGTATTTTGTGTATGGCATTCTCTGGGGAGCTACTGGAGTGACTGAGCATTGTCCATGCCTTTGGAAATTCACACACCGGTAAAAGGCTTTTATGGAAGAAGAGAATTTATCAGGTACTAGTGCTAGGACTGTGCCTGGCCTTAGTGGGTCTTTGGAAAGTTGTACATATCAAGTAAATAGCTTTTATTTCTCAACTACATGAATTGCTGAGGGGAGCACATGCATCTTTACAACCAATGCAGAAAAGGTAGAAATAATATTTGGTGGATGTTAACCACAAATCTCTTGGTTCTGTTTACACAAAACCTTTATAAATGACCAGGGGGGCAGGCTGAATGCAAAGCCTTCTCCGTAATTGGGCAAAGAAGTGACAATTGCTCCTTCCTCCCCACGCCTTGCATCTTGACATCTTAGCCAGTTCCATGGGCAGCTCTACTCTTTCTAATCTTATAAAATTGATTTTTACAATCACTGCTTCTTGTAGTGGTGAGGAAAATGCCGTAATGCACCATGTTCACTATCTGTTTCTATGTTTGTTTTGGTACTTTCCTGAATCTTCATCTTACATAGACACTATGAGCCGTGGGGCTGGTAGGAAGCTCTCCCTCCTGCCTTGCTCAGCACACCTCAAGGCTGGCACAGGACCTCTGTGGAGTCATGCTGCTGGGGGCAGACACATTCATCTTAGTCATGGCTTTCATTTTGCACATCTTTGTTGTGCTTTAGGAAAGGTACTCCTCAGTTTAGTGCTCCCACTGAGACTCTCCAAACCATGTGCCCCTCGCTTGCTCCCCCTTCCCTCTTCCCTTTTCCTTGGGGTTGGATGGAGGGGAGAATTGGAGGCAGAAAAAGTAAAGATCATGGGCACAACTTACTGGAAACAGTGATAAGAGAATGATCAGTGAGAACAAGAGTGCTAATGACAGAGGGTACAAGAAAGAGGCACATGGAACCGCTTTGACTGAAGACAAAACCCAGCCACTTCCTCCACCACACTACACCACACTAGACCTGGAAGAGACCCCTTCACCCACCCCCAGAAAAGGTGTGAAGTGGTATAGAATAACATCCAGGTGCTGTCCATGTCCCTTCCTGTCTACTGCAAAATCCAACCCTTTCCTGGCTGGAACCAGGACAGTCTTGCACAGAAGAAAATATGTGACAGAAAAATTTGCGAGCATGTAATATGAAAATAATATAATAATAGGAAAAAGCCATGTGCAGGGTTGGGAATATTTTATATAGTGTCAAAATTACAGAGAGAGACTGGCAACTATTTATATGCTTTCTATGACAGAAAAATAGTTCAAACAATTCAAAGGAGTGTTTTTTTGGCAGTGGAACTTTGATGTATTGAAATAAAAATCTTATGAATTTATTTGTTAGCTAGAGATAAAATGAGTGTTGGAGTTGTTCTAAACTGTTACCAGTTTCCCAGTAAGAGGAGTCATTGCCATGCATATTCAACTTTAAGTAGCTAGACAGAATTTTCAGGAAAAGTTCATGTATGATGTGAGATTGAATTCGGGTAATTTGGAAGAAAATGCAGATTTAGATCTGTAACTGCTAGTACCTATTCCAACCATCAAGCAGTTGAAACATATTATCAAAATAATAAAGTGCCTCATAGAAAAAGGTTACTGAATTAGACTGTGATATGAGATGGGAACAGCAAAACTGGAGAACAACAGTAATAAATCATAAACTATTACCTGCTGACAGTTTTTTAGGACAAAGCTAAAGGTAGGAATGCCTGCCATGTTATAAACCTATATTGTAATTGCTGGGAAAATGCAATTATGCAGAAAAAGTTGTATGAAAATCCAACGTGCTCCTGGAGCTGCCACAGTTTCATGTAAATTGGGCCCTGCCTGGCCTTGATGGAAAATGTTGCTCTCAGACCAGGGGTATCTAATTTGCTTTGTGGTTTAATGAAATTGTGACTGTTCTTCACACCATGACATCTCCAGAGGTGGAGGTATAGGTGGAAGAAAGGAGATGGTGATGGAAATAAGGATCTTGAGCTGATGACTTCACCTGAGAATGTCTCTGGCAGGCTAAATGGGAACTGGAAGATCAGGAAAGTGGAGCTGAGGGAGGTCTTACTGCCTCACAAGGTCCTGCTGATTTTGGGGAAACATGCAGGGTTTTCTGATTGTATAGTATACCTCAGAGATTAATCAGGCTCTTCATAGCATTCTATATTGCTCTGTGTTCCTCATTATTACTCTTTATTATTAAACACACCTTCTGAACTATGTTGATGTTGACAGAAATTATTGCTAATCTGGACTGTAGGAAGGAAGTTGTGGGTGGGGTGTCTCTCACAAGAGAGAGCTAGGAGAGTCTGTTGCTATGTTGTGCTGGGCAGAGGGATAAAATTAGAGGCCACAGATTGGTTTGTCCTGTGCCATCCTGTGAAGGAGACCCTGACAGGCTCTTTGACACTGCATAGCTATTGAACAACACAAGAAGAACTTTGTATTCAGATCTTTTTAAAGCTTCAGCTCACTGTTCTTGCCATATAATCATCGAGCTGCTGAGGCTGCAGATGCCTGTGTAACAACCCTGCAGCTTGTCCTAGAGGTCACAGGGTCAATTCCACTCTTGTTTCTATTTACTGCCCCCCACATCACATGCGTAACTGGAGACTGTGTGTGCTCAGAGAGTGGGATCCCATCCTCAAAATTAGATGCTTTGTTTGGGAGTGGTTTTTGTGCTGGGACAGGCTGTGGCTGGATAAATTTACTCTACAATCACTTACTGCTGTATGAATGGCCCTACTGATAAAGCTTTTGTGTTTATGTGCTTGCTAACTTCAAAGAACGCTATTGCCTATATTAATTAAGATCAGATTTCAGGAGCTGTATTAAAAGCCAGGAAGAGCCAGATGGCTGGCTGTTTGAAGAAGAACTTTCATGTTTAGCATTTAAAAATGGAAAAAACCAACAACCCCAACACCTTAAAAACATCAACTTAGGGCAATTTTAGATTTACGTTTTTGGTTTAATCACTGCTTTCCTTTTGCTTCCTGCTCTCATCTTAACTAAATGTCAATTCATACTCCCGAAATTTGTCTCAACCTCAAATTAAAATCCTTGAAGCATTTATTTATTAATTTAAGTTTTTTGTTTCCTATATATCATATTTCCTCAGCGCTGTCCTTGGATGGTACTATTTGTGGTTCAGTGAGGACAGAGCTGTCCTCTAAATGCTGGCAGAAACCCCCCCCTGCAACAAATCTTCTCTGGCAGTTTTACTTAGTAAGCTAAATCACACAAGATGAATAGCCAATGGTACATTGCTGCCGTGCATGTAGGTCCCACAAACAGGGCTGGCAGCCCCACCAGCTCTGTCACCAGCACCCAGAGTCTCCCTCTCATCTCTCTCCTGGCTTTTATCCCTTCCCTGCCATCCCTCAAGCCTTCAGAAGCTCATATTTAATGGCACTTGGGAAGGCATACAACACTTAGATTTTCCCTTGCACAAAACACTTATCAGGGTACATGTTAATTTGAAAACATAGTAAAGTAAGCTTAGGTGGTAAAGAAATCTGGAACAGGCAGCAGTGGAGTGAGGAACTGAAAGGAAAGATATTAGTCACTGGACTGCTGCTTGGATGAGACAATGATGTTGTGGTAATGAGTGTCAAAATGTACATTTTATGGAAATGGTGTTTGGGTTTCTGTGTTTGGTGTTTGGGCTTCTGTGGAAATATAAAAATAGAATGGAATCATAATAGGATCCTACAGAAACTTTGAAAGTTTACAATAGAAATGACATATACCTACCGTATGTTATTTAATTTAAAATAATTTTATAGATAGCTATAGCTAGATTACAGGAGAAAAACCAAACCACTTTGACTCTATATCTTGTTAAAAAAGTCTTCTGGATATTTCCAGAGGATCAAGAAAACAAAGAGTGGAGATGGTAAAAAGATGATCCTGTGGGGATTCCTGACTAGGTGTAAGATTTTCGGTATTTTTACAGCTATCTAGCTAGAATGGTGAATAGTTCCTAATAAGTAATTGCACAGATTCTGTTCTTTTCTGTTCATGGAATTATCAAAAGCAAGATGCGAATTTCCTTCATCACCCCCAAAACTAATTTTGAGATCTTTTTATCAGTTCCTATACACACAAAATATACACTGTGCTAGAAAAAATAAAACCATTCTTCATAAGATTATTGTAATAATAAAGTTCAGCAATGAATGTGAGATGAAGAGATATGGCAGAGGCCCAGAATTGTACTTTGCTGCTGCCAAATACACCTCATCTCGTGTAAATTGCCAATTTCTTTCAATATTTGGGATTGCTATGTCTTTACCCTGGAAAAACTTTAGTGAAACTACTTTGTCTTTTTATGTACTTAGATCTCCAGCTGGAAAAAACAGAACAAACATTCCAAAGAATGTGTTCAGACTTGTGCATTTAAAAATCAAAATCATATGCAAAGCTTTGGATAAAATATATTGGTTTTGCAATATAGTGTAATTCTGTTCACATTTGCACTTCAAAAGGCTGTAATGGGGAAATCTGAAATGCGCTGCTGCTGAGGTTTCTAATAAATCAGTCTTGAATATATCCTGCAGTGCTTAGTTACAAAAAATGGGCTCTGTGCTACTTGACCAGCCTGTTGATATTTGTATTGCCGTGAAATTGCAGACTCAGCAACATCCAGCGGGTGCCGACGACAAGCTCTGAACTACTGTAATGGCATTGCTCAACAAACACACTCGCTATTTTTGACTCAAAGGCAATTTACCAGCCAGTCTGCACACTCTTTGGCTGACATTCCCAGAAGTAACCATGTATTTGGAGCATTGCTTAATGTATAGCTAGTAGGTATTTTTGAACAGAACTGAACATTTTGTAACACTTCTGTTGACTTTCTTTTACCTGTAAGTGAATAATGGAAAATAACATCTGCTCCTTGATGTGGGGTTTGAAATGTGATTTTTTTTTTTTTGGATGTTTATGTGGGACACTCTGATAGGAATCTCTTTAAGCTGTACCAAATCAAAACAGAGCTTGGCCCACGGCACATAGTCCTGTTATTTACAGGCTGAAACACATTTCAATTTCAGCCTCTCTACTAACTTGGGCTTTCAGCTGGAAATACAACCTCTATATCTCCCAAGTTGGGAGAAGTTACTAATCAGAGTACTTTTGCCCTAGGTGATGTCTCCTTGGGAAAGAATTAAAATAGAGAGGGACTGGAGTGGTATTGTAGATAATTAGGTGCCCACAAATCCATTCTATCTCTTTTCTCCTCAGCAGTATAGCCGGGATAAGAAAATAAGATGGAAATACTTGAGGTGTTTTCCAACAAAAAGGAAATTTAGTAAGCCAAAGGCAAAAGTCACAAATTGAAGCAAAGGAAAATATTTACTCTCTACTTCCCATTTTTTGGAAGCAGGATTTCAGTACTCACAGTAATAATGAATGCTGCCCCCCTGACATCCTTCCTTTCCCTTAGCTTTTATTGTGGAGCAGCTGCCATATGTAATGTTCCTTTGCTCAGCTTGGGTCACCTGTCCTGGCTGTGTTTACTCCTGGAGCCATGACCACCCCTGGTCTACTGGTGAGAGGGGAATGTTGGAGAGGCAGCCTTGCTGCTGTGCCACTGTCAACCCATTTGTAGCACCAACACACAGCATAGCACTATGGGGGCTGCCATGGGGAAAGTTAAATCCATCCCAGCCAGTTCAATACGCTACAGCTCAAGCATTCTTATCACAGTACCCTGCCTGCTGCTTTATCAGAGCTCTTCCCTTGCTCTCTATAATCTTGCTGCTGCCTAAACACAGCCCATAAATACTTCTATTCAAAGAGTACCTTAGTCTTCTTGTGGTACATTTTAGGAGCTTAGGTATGTATAAACTAAACATGCTGAGTGCCAAAAATCAATCAGTTCAGCTATAGAATAGGTCAATGGGAGAGCAGATTATTTCTTATTATGAGAAAGAGGTGTTTGCAATTCCTCTCACCTCTCAGATAATAGTTCTGCAATGCTTTTGTGCCTACTTTTGAAAATAATTTCTTGTTTTTAGAACAATGACTTTGTCTGGAAAAACTCAACCTCATGTGCAGCTGTTTGTTATAGATATAAGCACCTGGAAACAAGAGATTGTAAAAGAAAACAGGTTTGCAGCCTCACAGTGTTTGGCTTTCTTTTTTCTACTCAAGCTATGATTACCATGATATCCACCTGGTGTTGAAATATACAGTGCCATGTTCACAGTTGAGCTTAAACTAGGACAGGTTATACCCTTTCTGTCAGCCTAAATACCACAAAGACAGCAGTAGGACCACAGGCTCTTGGCTGGTGAGCAGACAGATCATGACTGAAGCAAGTGTGTGCCGTAATTCACTGCAGTTGAAGGCTCACATTGCCAATTTACAGGATTTATCCATGTTCTCACATGTTTATCAACAGAACCTTTTCATCATGAGGCAGGGAAAGAAAAGTGGAAGGTCAGCTGAAGGCAATGCCATCAGAATCAGTGATTTCTCTTTGGTGAGAGCAGTCCTAGCTGGGGGATTTTCCTAGTTTCTGGTCTTTGTACATCCTAAATGTTGTAAATGGAAGAGGAGTCTGGACAGTATCTGTGGGCTGCTGGGAAATATTTTTACTCAGAAGATGACTTGTAGAAGTTTCTACATGCCTGTTGAGCATCAGGGGGATTTGAGGTATCAAAAAGAGTTAAATCTCAGTTCCAGCTGTATTTCTTAGGTTTCGTAATTAATCAGAGTCTATAAAAATTAAAGGAACATGAAACTGCAGCAGAGATGTACAGTGCAAGCAAACAAGAGACTAAGAACAAGCATGCTTATTGCAAAGTGAGAACCATGTTTCTTTAATAGCTTTTCACTGAAAATCTGCAGACTTATGAGTGATTCTGCAAACTGTGAATATTGCCAAGTGGAATGCTCAGATGCTACAAGAAAACATAAAAACTTGAGCCACAGAGAACCTGCCTCCCATCGTTAAATAGCACAGCTGGTTTATGTTCACATTAATACTTTCCTGGGGAATTTTCTCTCTGCATCACTTGAAGCCCTCACCATCCTGTGTTGACCTTTTCCATTTTGTGCTTGTTCTGTATTTCAGTGGAACTGAACTTAATATGCCTGCCCTGTTTTGGTTATGCCTAGAGGTGGGCACAACCAGTTTTTATTCACCACATTTTAAATTAAACATTTTTCTGTCCTCTGTGAAAACCCCATCGCCCTCTGACCATGGAAAATGTTTTAACTTTTTTTTTCTGTGTGTATGTGAGCTTCCACCCACTGCTCTACTTCCTGCTTTCAACTAAAGCATCGAGGGGAAGACAGCAAAAGGAGAAGACAAATGCAAAGCAGTCATTTCATAACAGGGGCCCACAGGCATGAAAAGCAGAACCTTCACTGGCTTACATCTTGACCTTGAAATGTTGAATGTTTCGTGTTTCAAAGGCTGGGTTTCTTTACTTCCTTTTCCGCAGTAAAAAACCCACTTCGTCTGGACTCTGTGGTGAAAAGCCAAAACTATAGTCAGTATTCTAAACTTTACACAACTCTGTGGATTGCGGCAGCAGCTGTCACCACAATTAAGTTCAATTAAAGAAACAGGACTCTAATTAGAGAAATTACCTGTATTGTAGTAGGGTAAAAATGAGAACAAAGCCCTTACAAACAGTGTTGCAAAACTTCATCAACAAGTCAGGGTAATGAGCAATTTCATCTACAAGAATGTTATGCAATGACTCTTGATGTCTTCTCATACACTAATATGTAAATGTTCATCAGGAACAAATGAAGCCCAATAACAATCCAATGGTGTCCAGGAACATTGCACATAACTCTTAGTGGGAGTCGGTGAGACGGCTCAGGGATTCTTTACCATAGAACCCTGGATTTTGGCAGATGTTCCTTGTTCATTTTTGGGAACCATGACCAGTCATACTTTTTCTAAAGATCCACCTATCATCCAATGAAAAAACATGAAATTCCTATCTGCTATCAAGTAGTCTTCAAGTTGCACAGTATTTTCTTTTTAATTTCTTTTCAGTATCTGACAAAGCAAGTGGTGGAAATGTTTATTACAAATATAGTAGAGTGCATCTTTGTCAACATTACTATAACATCAGGACATACTAATTTTAGATCTGTTCCTGGGATTTCTACCAAGCACTTGATCTGCATCTTTACTCTCTTTCCCTACAAATTACACATTTATACTGAATACTCATAATTCAGCCAGTAGAACAGACATGAGAACTAAGTCAGTTTTTGGTGATGCTGAAAACATCTCTTTTGCAGTGCTTTCCAATAACTCCTAAAGTTTTTCAGCAGCTGTGCAGTATGTTTCAATAGTTCCTTCTGAAGGACTCCTCTTGGCATGTGCTGAATATAGAAATGGTAAGCATGGTTTTCCGGTGGAAGGCCCTCACCTATCTGAGAATAGCTCATGTTTGTGAACAACATATTATTTAGTGTGCAAAGTCTTAAATTAGATACTGATCTTCCACACAAAAGCTGTATCTCTTCATTTGCTTTACTTACTATTACTTACTATGGCTTTGCTGCTCTGTATATGTATAGAAAAAGGAGTCACTGCCTTTAGGTATTATATTGATAAGTCATGCAGATAAATACTCCCACTAACTTGAATAGGACCTTATCTTTAAAAGAAACACAGTTGCCAGATTAATCTTAAATAAATCTTGTGATTATCCTGGAAAATGGATGCTTCCACTGTTTTCTCAGAAAACCCCAGACTGATGAAACTACCTTGCTGCTGGCTTAAAAAGAACTTTAAAAATATATTTTATATTTATGTGAATTGAGCCTTTGTATGGGAGTTCTCTCCAGGATATAGAACTCCAGACTTTCAGAAGGCAATAGAGAATTTTATTTGAGTTTTCTTCTAATTTACTTTCACTACTTTTTCATGGTAACTGAGTTAGACCAAATGCATTTGAAAAAACAACAAATTAAAGTAAGGATAAATAGGTCATATAATCCCTTGTTTGCAGTTTCAGTCATATTGATTTGTGTTACTGATAAATTTGGTATACATTAAAAAAAATCAAAACAAAAGCATCTGCTCTCTGTCTTCTGAGTTTAGTTGAAAGTTGTTTTTCACTTGATACAGCTCAGGAACTGGAGCAGTGGTCTTTCATTTGCTGAGTGCTCCAGGCACTGTTAAATGTAATCCTTCTCTTACTTTTAGGATCAGTAAAAATTTAACACAAAGAGCAGTGACCATGGGAGCAAGGGAGAAGAACAGCACATGTGATAGCTTGATTCTTAGGGCAGTATTCCAGTAGTAAAAAATAGAGGTTCACATCCTCTGTAACAGAGGAGAGAATGGAATATAAGTGTTTTGCCTGGGTGTCAGGAAATGTTCTACTCCTCAGCTATGTAACTGCCTCACACTTATATCTAATCCAAAATCCTAGGATACGTTGCTTCTAGTTTCATACCTTACACCAAAATTTTTTTTCTCTCTCTGGATGATATTTTATAGTCTATGTTTTCTCAGGTATTAACAATAGTGAGTTGTTGACAATGAAAGAGTTTGATTGCTGTGTCTTTTTCTTGCCAGTTATTCTGGTTTAGTGCAAATTTGGAAAGAAACCTCTGGATGGGGTCCTTGTAGAAAGCAAATCCGAAAGGCCCCTTCCCCCAGGTGGTTTGGGACAGAAGAATTTCCTTGGAGGAAAGTGGAAAAAATTTCTTTATTCAACAGTCAAAGCACTCCCCAGCACCACAAATGAACAACACTGAACAACAAACCCTCTCATTGCCCCGCAGAGATGCCAAATTCAGAAAGTCTCTCCCGTGGCTGTAGCTCGGCTCAGTTGCTGTCGGTCCCTCAGGGCTGGGAAAGGCCGGGCCCAGGCCAGGCCCGGTGGGACACAGGTGGGAGCTCCTGGGGCCCTTTGGGTGTTTAGTCCAGAGCAGGTTCAAGCAGTTCCAAGGAAAAGGGAAAAAAACCACAGTCTGGAGAACTTCTCTGCCTCAGCCAGCCAAAAACTAACAAAAAGCAAAGGAGAGCTCTCTTCTGCTGTTCATGCACTGCAGACAGCATAGGCCGTGTGTAGAAAAGCTGAAAACTCCTCTCCTTATGTTTAGAAAACAACCACCTCAGACATTCCACCACATCTCCTTCACTCTCAGATCCAGTCTAAAAGGTGCAAAACTTATTTCTGAGCTAAACAGATGAATGGGGATACAATTCAGCATTAACCCAGGACACCAGTTTTATAAAATGGGATTCAACTCAGAATCAAAATTTGCTGTCTAGGAGAAATGATCTGCATTCATAGTAGGTATAAAGGCTTCCTCTACAGTCAATAGAAATTGCCTTAATGTAGCTAAAAAAGTGTAGAAAATGATTGTTCTCAGCCTGATAGAGATATAAGGCTCATTTGGGATGCCTGACC
Source organism: Thryothorus ludovicianus (assembly GCA_013397245.1). Lineage (NCBI taxonomy): Eukaryota > Metazoa > Chordata > Aves > Passeriformes > Certhiidae > Thryothorus > Thryothorus ludovicianus. The sequence goes on along the minus strand of VZTB01015539.1, from coordinate 881,055 downwards.
ATAGTTTTGGAGTTTTTGGAAATGTAGCAGGGAAACCCACAGAGCCTTCAGCTGCAGAACTAGAAAGTTACAGACTCATGCAGCAGAACTGAGTCCCCCTGGCTTGTGTCCTGAGTAGCTCTTTAACTTTAGTGGTTCTACTGCCTGCAAACTTGATCAAGTTGCCTGCACACACAATGTTTCAGGCATCTGAAACATTGAAGGTGCCCTGGGATAACCCCATGAGGCTTCAGACAGAGGTGCATCCCCTGCAGAATCCGTGCCCCATCTCCACAATTGCCATACATCATCTTGGATGCCTTGGATGTCCTAGGACATGTGTGAGCCACAGAAATGAGCACTTGCCTTGAATATTATGATTCTCCTAGGGGATCAGCAGATGCCAGCAGACTTAAACACTGGGGTCTAAATGCCAGACTGTACTTTTGGAGCCTGTCTCATTATATTTGAAGTAATCTATTTCAATCCATACCAGACTCATTAGTTTTTCGCAATTATCCACTGCCTTGTGTCATTGATATCCAGACTAAGTGGAGTTTACAATTGAATACGGCTGAAATTGCAAATACTGCCTGTGCACAAGAGAATGACAGGGATTTGAGTGCAGACTCCTTTATGTATGACTAGGGTGCTTTCTTCATTTCTCATGTTCCTTTCTCTTTGCTACAGAAGAACTTCGCTGAACTTGCAGTTTTTATTTGTGCTGGACAAATCAGCCTAATTCATTGCATCATAAACAAGAGATTTGGCATCTTTTTTTGGGATGCAAACTAAATTCCAAAGGCAGTGTGGTGTATCTTCTTTCCTTAGAAAAACTTAGGTACAGTACCTTGAATTTAGTTTATTCTACTTAAAATTTTAAAATTTCTTTGTATGGCATTTCTCAGTAGTATTTGAAAACAGTATATTATATATAGTTATTTCTACACCAAAACTTTAAAGAACAAGACAGAGAATGTCTTAAATCTTCTTTTAAATATGTTAAAAGATTTTGTGTGTTTTAAAGCACACAGATTTATGAGTCACATTAACCTTTACAAGGAAATACTTGACTGTCTTATTTGTCCACTAGACTCTACTGATTTTTGTATATATGTATTTATGGTTTAGAGGTAAATCTGGATTCCCTGATCCAAATTCTCTCTACCATGTCCTTTTCATTGTGTTTCTTCTCTGTCCTGAGAAAGAATTTACATTTTAAAAACATTGTTCTGGCCAATGAAATTGCTTTTATATATGTGTGTATTAGGAGTACAATACAATATCTTCTGTTGTCAAATGAGATATTTCCAAAGTAATTATAATATGGTAATAGGTATACCATGAATAAAGATTTAAAATATGGTTGTTAGGTAGAACTGCTTGTTAGGAAGAACACAGAACTGCTTTTATGTATGCATTGCTTTAGAAAAAGACAGAACAAAAAGAGGAAGTGAAGAGTTAATGAATTTAGATTGCATTCTAAATTCAAATGTTACATTAGTGGGACAATTTTACATGATGTCCGAGGACATGGAGTCAATTTTACAGGACTTTTTTAACTCAACTCCTTAAAAATTGTGAGAAAGATTGTTAAAACAGCTCAACAACTTAAAACAAGCAATAAAAGCAAAGCTCCAGAAAAGTTTTCTATTTTGTACTGTAAGAAATGTAATGAATTAGCTTTTCTCTGTTCATTGGCATATATTTAGTAGTCTGTGTTAGAGTGCTCTAAGATAAATTTTTAAAATCCCCTACAAAAAAAGCAGAAATATTTGGTTTGTCCTACTGATTTTTAATTTCTAAAAATTTGAAAGACTGTAGCTCTTCTTAGAAGTAACATTTAATAGCTGAGAGTGTTTTGTGGTTGTGTCTTTTTTTTCTCATTTTTCTCACCTATGGAATAACGAACTCTCATACAGAGGTCAGAAAGTTATCCTCTTGGAGATGAAGGTATTTGCTTCAGCATACGTTTCTAGAATTTGTGAGAAAGCAGACCAAGAAAACAGGGAAATGACTGTGTACCATGCTATACCTTAGTGCCAAGCTGACACTAATCTATCTTCCTCATAGCTGCTGCTTCTTAACAATCCACCACCTTTTCAGATCACAGTCACAAAATCATAAAATCACAGAGTATGGGTTGGAAGGGACCTTAAAGATTATCTCATTCCATCTCCCCTGCCATGGGCAGGGATACCTTTTACTAGACCTGGTTGTTCAAAGCCCCATCCAGCCTGGCCTTGAACACTTCCAGAGACACACATCTTCCCTGAGAAACCTGGTCCAGCGTCTCACCACTCTCACAGTAAAGAATTTCTTCCTTATATCTAATCTAAACCTGCCCTCTTTCAGTTAGAAGCCATTTCCCCTTGTCCTATCTCTGTATACCTTTGTGAAAAGTCCCTTTCTAGCACATTCATAGACCCCTTTTAGGTACTGAAAGCTATAGAGTCTCCCTGGTGCCTTCTCTTCTATAGGTTGAACAATCCCAGCTCTCTCAGCCTGTTTTCACAGGAGAGCTGCTCCACCCCTCAATAATCTTCATGGTCCTTCTTGGTTGATAATGGGCTAATAACTAAAGGTTGGCAAACTGATTCTAGGTCAATAGTAAAAGACTACAATGAACATTCTTTTCTTCTTGTTCTTTCACCCCATGGCAGTAAACACAGAGATCAGCACTGGCTTCCCTGAGGTCTCAACAGAACTGGGAGGTATTGCCAGTACTGAGGAGGAGCAGAGTACCACTGCTGGTTGTCTAGCCGGTGTCATACTCATCACTGATACTTCAGCATAGGAACACCACAAGCTTTGTCATTGTATATGCAATGCCCAGACAAAATAAACCAGTTATAAGACTTTTGCTAGCCTCACTCTGTGAGCTGCCCTCCCTTTGAATGATCTCTTTGTCGTTAGCGAAGTACAAACAGTCTGTGCTTGATGTTGTAAGTGGAGGAGATACAGGAATTGAGGCAGCAGTTCTATCAGGAAGTCCCAGAGTTTGCTTTCATTAAATCTATGACTCAGAACACCAGACATTAAGGTTGAGCAAGGCTGAAGGTCAACTTTTCAGACATGTTTCCCCTTCAAGGCCACTGTTATACTGAATATCATTCACTTCCTGTTCATAGGGACAGAATTTTTAGCAGGGTCTGTAGGGATAGGACAAGGAGTAATGGTTGTAAGCAAAAAGCAGGTATATTAAGAGTAGACATAAGAAAGAATTTCTTATTCAGGCAAAACACTGGGATAGGTTGCTCAGAGAAGTTGTGGCTATTGCATCCCTGGAAGTGTTCAAGGCCAAGTTGGATGGGGATTTGAGCAATCTGGTTTAATTGAAGACGTCCTTGCTCATTGCAGGGGGGTTGGATTAGATGACTTTGGAGGTCTCTTCCAGCTCAAAATATTCTATGGATCTATGATTCTTGGGGCTGAGCTAGGCTATGAGCAGGCCATGCCCAGTCATGGAGGGGCAGAATTGCTCAGGCCGGGAGGAAAGACCTGGGATTGGATCCAACAGGAAAGGCTTTTTTTTTTCCTCTTCTGAGACGGACATTGGCTTCTGGACTCTTTAGCTTTGTCCCCACCATCTTCCCAGGTGCTCTAGAGTAACAGCTCATTCACAAGCAATGACACACTCATACACAAGAATGTGTTACTACACAAGCTGTGTCTGCTCTGCTGGGTATCGAAAAGCTCTGAGCAGTGACCGAACTGTGCCAGAGAAAATGCTGGTGAGAAAACAAGATGAACAGCTTTAGGAGGCTGACAACAAGGAGTAGAAAGCATATGGTAGAGAGTGGGAGAGACATCAGTTGTACTGACATATGTGCAGAGTTGTTGGGGGAAATAGATCTAGAATCATAATTTGGGTATCTGGAAATAAAAATTCAAGAATGATGGGGAATTGAGGAAGCTGGAGACAAAAAGTTATATGGCTATGAATGAGGGAGTATCAAAGGTACTTGTAGGAATAAAATGGCTCATTTTTTCAAGTCTTCTTGCTGCCTGCATCATCTGTTCTCTTATGAAGAGGAAGACAACGCTTCTTATAGAGCACTGATGAAGAGGTCAGTGGTTGACGCGTGGAACTTGTAATGCATTCTATTTCTGACAGATTTCACACCTTCACCATCACTGAAAAGATGCGAGTCATGATGACCCTTCATTTCAGACAGAGAAAAGCAGGCTACTGTTGCACAAAACTGCCTTTTAATGTGTACTAGAGAATTCGTATTCAGAAGAAATTTGAGAAGGTCATGTCTATGTAGGTAGGTGAGCAGAGATTATTTTTTTTCCACTTCAGAAATTATCTAGGAGAAAAGAGAGTAGAGTGAGTTGCTGTAGAAAGGAAAAAAAGCCACCCAAATCCCAAACTCTAAATTGTCCTCTCTCTATTCTTTCAGAAAACACTATGTTTAGGGTAGTCAGGATGGGAATGCAGACAGCTTACAGAAAGTACCAAGACTGGAATAACACAGAGCAAGAAAATCATTGCCAGTTAATGCTACTGAAGAAGGTCCCTTCCCTGGAATACTGCTGTGTATCCATTAAACACCTATAGTGCTGGAGCATTAATGTGAAGTGTTTTCTCATGCTCCCTAGATCCTCAAATCCATAAAGCTTAGAGGTTATTTCATAGTCTCCTGTTGTTACTTGGTTTATCCATAAGGATTTGCAACCAGATGGAAGGAAGGGATTGAAAGGAATGGAGAAATCAAATTTCTAACTTTTACAGATATTCCATTAAAAGCAGACAGCTAACAAATGGGCATCTTCTTCTGCTATTTAACCAATAATGCATCTCTTGACAGACTGATATTTTAATTATTTTAGTTTAAATAAAGTAGGTACATTGTATTTTCATTTTTTCTAGCCTGATTAGCAAAATAACAAAAGATCAAACCACCTTAGTTTGCCTTTTCACAGTTTGAAATTCAGGCTGTCTGAGTTGCTCTTGAATGCTCAATAGTGGGCCTGGGTGCTAAGTGAGAAGCTGCGGGTTTTGTCTCTTCTGTTGGCCTGGATGTAATCCTAGAAGGAATTGACACTAATTTTAGAGGTAAATTTTTGAGAGAATATAAACACCAGAGTTTGCATTTCTTCTGGTTCTTGGTAGCTGCTGAGTCTCCATACTTATGCTTGGAGTTTCTTGAGGCACTCAAAGAATTACTGTGTGTAAAATGTGTTTGTGTGGCATGTATAGCAGCATTCACTAAACTTCATATTCAGATAATGTGAGGCACTGTGGTTGGTTTTTTTTCAGAAACAGGAAGTCAAGCTCAAGTGAGACTGATTCCAAACACTGACCAATTTTTTCCTGACTCCAATTTTGCCTTGACCTTTCTTGACTAATGCAAAATAAGGCTAGCTATGTGGAGCAGGTTTTTTTTTCAGTGTTTATACTGTAAGAGTCATGCTGACTGAAACAGAACCGTGCTTGTTCTCTTCCAGTGAGCCACATAATAGCTCCTTTGAGAGAAGCAGTGGAGGTGGTGTGGAAGGTCATTGACTCAGTTTCTGTACATGCCAAGAGGATGCAGGCAAATGGTGCTGTGAATTCATGCAAGTCAAAAACACCTGATAGCAAGACACAAGAGGGCAGCTTAAAATCAGGAGGAAGCAACAAGATTCTGACATTTCCTACAGAAAGCCATAGGTAGACAGACAGACAAACAAACACACGCTCTACCTTCAACAAATTTCTTTTTTTCTCTCTTTCTCTCTCTCTATTTTTTTTTTAAGGAAGGACTTATTTACTGCATTTTTAAATCAAATTTAATCAATTTGGAGCTAAAATAAATGTATGGACTATATTTTGCAGGCCCTTTGGCTGACCTTCTCTCCAATTTTGCATCCCTTCTCCAGAATGCATATTGCCATCTTAGTCCATAACTCTTTTAAGAACTGTTGGAGATTCTGGATCATCTCATCTGTGGGAATGATTATGTTGTCACACCTCTGATAGTGTCTAAGATCATGAGAATAATAAGTGCTTTCAGTCTTAGGTAGCTGCCGTTGCCTGTGTCTGTCTGTTTCATCAGTGGCGGGGAGAAATAGGACACTAAAATTAGATTCCTACTGTAGTGATCAGCTCACCTACAGGTCACAACTACCTTTTCCACTGTGACTGAGCTCTGGCTGCCCTAGACAGCAGGGGCATGTACTTGCTCATCTCTACCTTCAATTTTGACACTGCTGTGGTGGAATAACTCAGTCAGACACCGAAGTGAGATTCATTTTACCCAGTCATCTGCAGTCATCTAAAAATTTGTAGATCAGTGTAAGCAGGTCATCCAGGCTCCAACTCTGCTCCAACCACCCGTGATTTATAGCAGGTCCCTCAGGTATTTGGATGGATGTATCATCCTATCCCCTCAATCTCCCCATGGGAGGCAGAGGGAACTGAGACAGCAACTTTTCACAAGATACCTCAAATCCTAGAGCTTGTTAGGTAAAGTAAGGGTGGCTCTACTCCACTTTGCCCTTCTCTAGTGTCCCCCAGTTTCTGTGGGGGGACTGTTCCCTTTGCTACCAAACTCCCTGCTTTTGAGGAAGAGTTGGTGGTGTGAGAGAGATCCAACATGCCTTCAACAAGGCTGTGAGTCTGCAACAGATGTAAACCCAGAAGGACTATTCACATGCATTGGGTTACATGTATAGTGCAATGGGTATGTGATTTGTTCATCTGCATCTGTTTTTTTTTATTGCTGCCTGGGGACATATTTGCACAAAGAATGGCCATTTCAGCAGTCTATGCACTCCCTAAATGCAAATCTGAAGTCCTGCTAGGCATCTGAGGATGGGAAGTCACTCTTGTGAATAGCACGTCCCTTCCTCTCAATGTCATTTGTCTTAAATTTTTGCTATTACTGTAGTACCTAGAGGCTGCAAATTAGGTTTAGGCCCTCATTCTGCTGGGTCCTGTACAGGCAAATCAGATTACACTGGTTCTGCCTTCAGAAACCTACAATTTTGCAAACCTGCCACCCAAAGGTAGTTACAGGACCTATTCAGTTTGAAGGGAAGAGATGAGATGAAGGAATGTCAGGGCAGATTTTGTTTGCTCTTTATACCATGCCATGGAGCAGACAACCTTGTTGCTCTGGTCAGAGGTAATGAGTGTGAGCAAAAGGTACAGCTGGCTGATCTGTAGCACTGCTTGTACCCAGCACAGGCCAAGCCTTCACTGTCAGGCTTGGAGCACCTGCAAGTCTAGACAGAAGGGCTGTACCATCCATGGGATGAAAGTCACTCCAGCCCTCTCACAAACAGCCCTCACTTCTGCCATGGTCTGTATGCCCCTGCTGGAACCTGCTCTCTGAGCAAACAGAAGGGGACCTGCTCCTACTTACACTGGTGTGATAAAAATTCACCACCTAATCTGCTAAAGCCAAAGGCATAACTTTCAATTGTCCAATATATTTTAAATCATCACAATAAATATTGTGTTAATTCAGCAGCAGTACTTTGCTATTGTTGCTACTACCAGTTTCTTTTTGAAGCAAATGTCTCAGTAGGATTTGAAGTCTAAAAAAAATATGTTGCACATTTTAATATTGGGAGAACATTATTCAGTGAAAATTCTCTCATCTTCCATTTATTGCAAACATTTCCATCTGAAGGAAAGCAGAATTTTCTTCTTTATTCTCCCCCTAGTATACTCTATAGTGTAATGGACAATGGCTTTTGTATGATGCATTGTCTATCAAAACCTGCAAACAACTCAATAAAGTAAATCAATATATTATGCCTTTTTTAAAATGTGAGATCTGAAGCCTAGATTTGAGAATGTACATGGTATAAACTTTCCCTAACTTTCAAAAATCTGTTTTTTCTCATAATAATTTCTGATAGTGTTCTGCAAGTCCAAACAGAATAATTCCTTCCCTAAGATGTCTTTATCCTTTCCCCCTTTTTTGTTTGTTGGCAGTTTATTTTGTTTTCCCCTTGCATACTCACTGGACTAAGACTGCTAACAATTTGACATTGATACTGACCTGGTAAAGTATTCACTCCAAGCTGTGCCTGGAAAGAAAACACGTCTATATTGAAAAGATAATGTGGATTTTGCAAACAAACGTAGACAAGAGAGGAGAGATAACATTTTAGGCGTACCAGCTTGGCAGCATAGCTTTGATGTGCCAAACATTTCTAGCTGTGAATGATTTCCACCCCAGCTCTGCAAGGAGTGCAGCAAGGAGGCTGAACAGCATGGATTGAGTGCCAGGCTGACACAAGTATTAGTTGTTGCCTTTTACCCACCCTGTGAACCTGCAATGATCCCTATGAAATGGAAACCAAAGATTTCATCCCTCCTGGTTTAAGTAGGGAGCTTGAACTTTCTCTGAACTCAGGGTGTTCAAGTCTGAAATAGTTCAAGAGAAAAGAATGAGGGACTTGATAAAGACTAAAACTGTGTAGCTTCGTGTTCTGGGTAATGCACTCAGCCAGATCTGAATGGTACTGCAGCATGAATGGGAAAATTTACATACCTGATTTGTTTTTTTCCTGCAGTTAATCTGGTTAAAGCTGTTGCTACTTTGCTAGTGCTACAGGCCAGATAGTAGGATGTACTGAGGAATCAGACATAACACTGTCGATAAATAAGGGTAGCAAGATTCCTGATTCTTAAAGTTCTGGTATTTTTATTTCCTATCAGGTTCTGGCAGAAGCTGTGGAAAGAAGGAGTTGATACATGCCTGTGTTTGCTCCCACTGGTGACAAATGGTTATTATGATAATGTTATCTCTGGAGACTGACCTTAACATGCCAAGTTCACTCCATTTAACATATCTGCTGTGTTAAACATGTAGTTTGAGCATTATCCTAGGACATACCAGTTACCTGGGACAGTCTCTTGATGGCAGTGGCAGAGGGGCACTGTGTCCCAAATGTGTGTGGGAAGAACAAATGTAATGTTTATCCAGAACACACCCATTGACAACACCACTCAGAAACAGCTACTGAATCTCTCTGAGGCAGGGAAAAACCTGGGTACTTTGAACTCATATGGGAATTACCCATTCAAAGATCCCTTTCTCAAATTAAACTTCACCTTTTCTCTCTCATTGTCCCAGACTTACTAGAATGCATTCTTTGGTTGCAAATAGTGGTGCAGAGCTGGAACCTGATAGTGACTCCCATGTCCTTTCTGCTATTAAATGTATTTAGCTTTTAAATGTATTACCATAATGTTTCTCAGGATAAAAACCAAAAAGTTGAAAGTGTATGTTTTCACAAGGCAAATCAGGGAAGCATAAAAATTTTCCAAATGCTTTTATTTTTTGCCATGTGCATAAATGTTTATAATTGAAAGCTGCATCTAGGAGCTGTTCACATGGCCAAATAATTAGTTATAAATGCAGTACAGCAAAACTATTTCTGTGAAGGATTGTGTGTCTTCCATTCTCATTTTAACTTACACAGGATGCTCCTCATTCCTGCGAAGAAAAATGACTGTCTCTCTAAATTAGGGGTATTCTGTTCATTTTAGGGTGTATGTGGATTCTACTTGTCCAACCATTACCTCAAAATGCATAGACAATAACCAGTGAGAAAGAAATATTTATTATGATGTAAATTATAATACAGTGACACAAATTCTGGCATTTAAAATTAAACCTATAACTTTATTTCATTAAATGGAGGACATTGCAGAGCAAGCCTCTTTACATCAGAACTCATGTTTGCCACTGCTTTTTTCTTTTTTTTTTTCTGCTCTTCTGTGAAAGTTTCGTTCAGAAACACAACTTTTTGATAGAGACATTTACAACTGTAAACACACTGGCTAATATTTTGGATTCTAGCAGAATCAAAGACACTAAAGGAAACCAATTTTCAGTTCTGTGGCAGATTGAAATCCTAGCATGAACTTTGGAGGTTTATGAGCCCTCTGGGCTGTAGTGGCTTTGTTTACTCTCAGCCATGTAAAAGCCAGTTGGGCTCAGCAAGCAGTCTCTGTACATTGGGCAATGCAGTGAGCAGTTCATCCAAGCTCTCTCAGAAGACTAGGCTGGGAGGGGGGTTAGGTACCTTCCTTTATGATAACAGAAGTGTTCCATGAGTCAAACCTCATCCTGGTGTAGGAGGAGTGGGAATACGAAGGCTACAGCAAAGGCCTGCACTACCCATCAGCCTGGAAGGTGCAAGAAAGAGAGGATCTGAGTTTGGTCTGACTGCAATAGTACAGCAAGGGCATCTCCAGTTTTCCTGTTGGTACCATTTCAGGCATTGCCAAGCAAAAATAAAAGTAAAGGCCAGGATTTGCACATGAGAAATGTAACTGTAGAAATGCAACAGAGATAAGAAGTAAGCTCTTGATCAGAACTAAAGAGAAGGTTAAAAGATTGTGGTCATAGTGCAATAGGCGTGTTTGGTGTATGCTTTTATTTTGCATCCTGGAGGCTTTATCAAATGCTGATCCATCATATTGTTAGGGCTGATCTCAGATGCAATGTAGGTCAAATGAACATTGCACATTCAGCAAAACTTCATCAGGCTGATCCACCTCCCAGTAATAAAACATTCTTTATTGACTTCTGTAGAAGCCCAGTCTTTGTAAGAAAGAGGTGTAAATAGAGAGGCTTCTCCAATTACTCTTGCATGGGCAGGAGTATTGTATGGGCATTCAGAACCCAATGAACACATGGATGTTAACAGGGCTTTCACAATTCACTGTGATTTTGAGTGGCTGGGATTCTTGCTCTAGCTTTCCCCAATGCACGGTAACCACTGTCATGGGAAACCACTTTGCATTCCTGAATTTCAACCCCCTGGTAAACAGTAGCTTGAAACACCACCAAGAATGATAATACTGGCAGTGGCATAATTTTAGTGAGCTGAAGAGGGGTGCCTCTACATTTGATCGACTGAAAATGAGATGGCATCATTCTAGTGTAATCTTCCTCCCAGAAGCTTGTCAAATTGAGTGGATTTGACAAATGACGGGTTCACTTGGCATCTCACCCCACCATCTTCTGCCACTTTCTGTGACAAATAACAGCTCAGAAATGGTGGGGAGAGAAAGGGGATTGGCTGAGTAGGGGGTGGAGGGTGTGTGTGAGTGTGAGGAGAACTGTCTCTGAATCAGTCTGTTTTTAAATGGCATTTCTGAGAGCTTTGGGGCTGGGTATTTTTTACTTCTTTGACTGATTATTTTTTTCCCTCCACTGGAACAAAAAAACAAAAGGAAAATAAAAAAGAAGAACAAAGGCATTGTAAGGATCTGTGGGAGGAAGGGTGAATAGAAAGACAGCTCACACTGGACTCCACAGCATTTGCTCCTTCCTCCCCCAGCTGGAGAGTCCAACAGCTGTCTTCATAACTACTGTCACTCAGGATTTGAATAGTTTTACATAATCTGAACTGGAGTGGGGAATCCAAGCTTTTTGCTGGTCAAGTGGCAGGTGGGGAATTTAAGCTTTTATAATAGGACCACAATTGCTGCTCCCACAGGGATTTTCTTCTACTGTCTATTGATTTATTATAAGCTCTAAAGTAAAGACTCAAAGATTAAAGTGAGGATGGGAGGTGATATTCTGAAGGTCAGAGGGGTGAAGATGTAGTGGAAATGCAGATCTATCCTGCTGCTGTGTCCTGGCCCAGATGCATGGCCCTGTTTGTGACCCCTGTATGTAGAAGTGTTTAAACTGCTGGGTGACCAGCTGACCCGAGAACAAGAGAAGCTGCTATTTTACTTATGTGACTTTGGTTTTAATTCTATTTTTTCTTTTTTTTTTTTAAATATAGAAATACTAGCCTATCCTCATGTTTTCTCAGCTCTAGCTACAGTCCTTGTCTTTGTCATAACTGCGTCACCTGAGAATTGACTTTTCCAAGACAGCCTAGAGACTCTCCACTGGCATGAACTTCTGGGGCTCACCTGAGATCCCACAGACCTGCACTCATTTACCCTGGCTGAGGGCCTGGCACAAACCTGAAGGCAATGTTTGAAACAAATCACAGTTTAGGAGATGTAGATCTAAGAGAACATCAAAGGAAGCATGGAGTACACTGCTTTATAATTATGTAGGGTCAGTGTAGTGGAGGTTTTTCTGCATAATACCTCAGTGGGAGATAGGAAAATTACTCCAGCCTTAAACAAATACTGCAAACTAAATACAGCTTACGTTTAGCAGACCATCCCTGCTGTTTGCATTTGTTATGACATCAAACTTCAGGTGTCGGCATGTTTACACATTAAAGCTAATGAATCTTGATTGCAGCAGACCTGCCCTTCAGCCTTCCTGTTCCTTGGCAGCATGCTGATTCCAGCCAGATTTGCCTGGGCTTTGCTGCTCCACCACTCCCCCGGACTCAAGGCTGGGGTGATGAACTGCTTTTACACAAAGCAAACTTTCATTCACTGGGGACAGGTGCAAAGTGTCCTTTTGTGTGAACAGCCGGGAGTGCAGTAACCCATTCCTTGCCTAAAATTACTTCATTTAAGGTTCATGGTGCAGGAGAAATGGAGCTGAAAAATGCCAAGCAATGTTTTCTATCTCTGCCCATTTGCTGTGGAAACACTTTGCCTTTGACTCATACCACTAAACAGCATTTTTGTATTTTTTTGTCTTCAGTGTGCACAGAGCCACTTCACAATAAAAAGTTTTAGATCTCTTGCTACAGAGAGATTATCTTTGTCTTGCAAAGTTGCTACAGAAACACTCTGTCCTCTGCTGCCAGGGTCCAGTCTGTATCTCTGAATATGGGTCGTCGTAGTCACAGAGGTAATCTTGTAACTTTAGCCCTGACCTCCCTTAGATTCTGGGCCTCAGCAGAGAGCATCAGCCATTATTTTCCTGTCCTGATGGTAAGACATGCCAGCAACAAAATCCTCACTCTGTGCAGCTATGTACTTAAGACTAAGTATATTAGTAGTTCCAGTAAATTCAAATTAAATAGTAGGAGACAACAAAGCTCATATACCTCTCAGTAGGAAGCATGGTCTAGTAATAGAACTATAGTTAAAACTCGAGGCAGACCCCAATATTTGTTAGATAACTATTTTTTTCTTATATTGGATTTTATGGAAGAACATTTCATTATATCAGATTCTTCACATGTAAGAAAATTGCAGACAGTATATTTATATTTCCACAAATAAGAAATGAGAGAAAATAGTGCCAAAGTAACTTTAAACCCATCAAAAAACCCTGCAATCTGAACTATCCTACTGGGAGAACTCGAGGAATTTAGTAGCAGAGCAGTCACTAAATTATTGCTTTTGAAAGAGTCTTAGTATTTTGTGGTTAACCATCTGTAACAATTTTGCTTGATAGTTAAAAAATGCATATGTATAATCAGCAAGAGTTTCATAGCATCTTTAAAATCTAAAGGATTCTCTCTGTTAGTTGAAATGACTAATTGAAAGCTGACATAAGGGCCAAGTGTTGATTACTGGAAATTTAAAATGAATAAATTTTGATGAGCCAAAAGAATTATTGATTATTCAGACTGCTGTAGTGTCCGTTCTTCCAGGATACTTTGACTAGTACATAACAGGAAGACAGATCCATGTGTCAGCAAAACATCTCATATCAAACTGGGAAATTCTTAGCATCAAAAAGATGGTTCTAACTGCTTGTTACATTCCCGAGGGTATATTAGAATTATATGTAAAGAATGATGGCAATTTGGGAGACAACATTGCAATATTGATCTATTTTGATCATTGGACAGCATGAGGAGCCTTGAAATTTTTACTGTATAAGAAGTGTATCAAAGTGCCCTTTTTGTCAGGTCAGGGATGTCTCGAGCAAAATCCATCTGAGAAGATGGGGAATTTTGCTTTAGTTTGGATGAGCTAATTACTATGTGTTCTGTCTTGGTGATTTGTTGGGACATATTTTCCATACTTCACTTTTTAGCATAGATTAAACCCTGCCTGTTGGTCAGATCAGTGTTTCCTTTGTCTTTTCGGCTCCTTTCCCAGTCAGCAGGAACCACTGCCCTTCATTTTTTCTAACAGGCTGGTAGTACAGAGAACTTGGTGCTCTGTGCTGGGATGTCCCAGGCACAGCAGGAGGCAAGTTTGCTGCCTGAGCAAGTTTGCTCCCTGGGTTGAAGAAGCAGGTTGGATGGGAGAACCCTAGGGACTCCAGTCCAAGCTCTTAGTGGCAAATTGGACCTTACAATCTTCCAAACTGGCATGTAGGAAGGCAGGGCTGAAGCCTTTTATCTGACAGCCCAACACCACAAAAAGGAAGAGGGCATAAGTGAGATAAAAAGACAGTAAATCAAAAAGATACTTTTCCCAGACGTGTAAATATAGGCTGACAGTGGATGTCACCCAGTTGTTTAGCCCTAACTAAGGAAAAAAATAGCATCAAGAATTTTCAGAATTATTATAATTATTAGACAAAAAAGTGAATAGTACATCTCATGCTGTAAGAGCTACTCAGTCTCTGACTACGGAAATGAGGGTGATATTTGGGATGTGCACTTTTGTGTTGACCTGATTTTCTTCCACTCTACATGGCCTCTCTGCTGCTTGATGCTACTAAAGCTCAGTGCTGTTCAAATTGGAGTGCCTGGACCTTCTTATTTGTCTACAGTTATTCTTATAACATCATTTAACATGTATTACAGCCCATGGATGGTCCTTTCCCTGATGTTATTGTTCTTGTCAGGGTCTGGGCAAAGCTATAATTGAGTTCAATGAGGACAAGTGTCCAGTCCTGACCAGGCAAGTTGCAGTTCTAGAAAGAACCGAACTTGTGTTGAAAATAGTATTAGAGTGTAAATGAGCTTTTTTTGCAATGGTAACAACAAGTAAGTATAAGAAGGAAACAATCAGAAGTCAGGGCATGCTACCTTTTTTTCTGTCAGAGGAAAATGATGTGCTCATTCAAATCAATGCACTATGTCACATAAAACACAGCAGGTACTCAGCTATCAAAATGACCTTGCTGTGAGTGTGCAAGCAGGCACTGATTCCAATGGTGTGTTTCAGCTTATCATCTGAATGCAAGTACAATCAGTTCAGTGTAATATATAATTTGCATAAAGTCTTATCTCTCTTGGCAAGAAATTTTCTAACTGTTTTTAAGTAGTGTGATTTGTGTGCCCAGAGTTCATACACTTCT
Organism: Thryothorus ludovicianus; assembly: GCA_013397245.1. Taxonomy (NCBI): domain Eukaryota; kingdom Metazoa; phylum Chordata; class Aves; order Passeriformes; family Certhiidae; genus Thryothorus; species Thryothorus ludovicianus. The sequence continues at coordinate 865,987 of VZTB01015539.1, read as the reverse complement.
TCCTTTCATTGTCTTGATTTTCCCTTAAGTCAAAGGGAAGACCCAAAATAAAAAAATAGAAAATATTATTTTAAAGTTAATAAACACAATAACTAGAGGACCTGGTGCAGAACTGGCACCTACAACCAACCTTAGCAATAATCAATTTGACTTTTCTTAGAGTTATTTTGATGTCTGGCCAGGCCATTTTAATCATTGAAAGAAAATCTCTCAGAAGAAAAGGGGGAAATTTGGTGCTAACTGGTTTTGTTTAGTGATCTGCAATAGGGTGGTAATGGTAAGTACTCCCAACTACCTTGTAGCAAAGCTGTGGCACTTGTTCTAGATGAGGCTGCTGGGGATGTGCAGTTTCCTGGAGTTTTCAGAGCTCTTTCTGATTTGAGTTTCAGTTGAGAAACAGCAAATTTTGTCTTGTTTAATCTTAAAGATTTAATAATTATATGGTTTTATTTTTCACAGTCTCCCCTGTTCCAGCAGGGATAATGGTATATACCTGTGGTACTCTATTCACAGGTGAATTTACTAGAATTAGGAAATACAGCATTATGACTACCTGCTGCACCGTGTGCTCCCAGTCACATAACTGCAAAATAGCAGTTCCTTTGTGGCCCTGATGCAGTCTTCACTGCAGATGCAAGTTAACTTTGGGCCAGGGAGAATGAGGTGTGGGATCATTCAGCAATGGCATGTGTACTTGGTGGTAAAGCCTAAGGCCAACATTTTATTTGGTTGGTTAATCATCATATATTGAGGTTTTCTTCCCACAAAATTGAAATAGGAGAAAGGAGTACCTCAAGCCTCACCACTGTGTAGAAGACATGTGTCTGCTGAGATGAGCTGGCATACCAAGATGAGCTGGCATAGCCTTATTATGACCTGAAAGCCCTCCAACTCTAAAATATCAGTATAAAGAGAAAACCATATTGAATCATATAATACAAGGTCGACAGAGACATCAAGGATAAATTGGTGTAACTTTTCTTGGCAAAACAATATACATGTAATATTTTCTGTCAGAAGTATCTTTTTTTAACAGATCCTTTAACACAGAAGGACATGGTTTTATTAGGTGAGCAGAGCACCTGATTTTGCCCTTGGAAGCTTGGACCTTTACATCTGAAGATAAAGCTAAGCTGTCCTCACCCCAGCAGTGCAGATCTGCTGACCAAGAGTGATCCATTTTGAAAGAAAAAAGGAGGACACCTACTTGTGGAAAACTAGAATTTGGCTCAGCAAGTCTGTAGTGAGAGTGGAAAGACAAGCTCTTGGCTTGGCTATAAAAATAAAAGTCAATAAGACAACCAGGAGATTATGATTCCTCGCATCATGTAAGAGCCAAGATCAATGAGCATCAGAGACAGACCTTTGGGCTTTGGCATTAGTCAGGGTTTTCAAAGTTGCCAGCCTCCCTGCACAAGCAGAAGAAACATAAGATTCAGGAGGGTTTGAGATCCAGGGATTTTCTGCCATTTGAAAAGGTGCAGAAGTCTGGAAAACTGCACATGAGAACTCTAAAAGTCCTCAGGTCTCTGAGGCAGTTCTAACATGAAGCTCACAGATGCTCAGAGTCCTGTCTAGTGTCATCATGACACTACTCTTGCCAGGAGGTTGTGAGGCTAACAGCCTTGTGCAACACCTTCTTGTTTTGGGGGATTGGCATTTTCTCATGGAATTAATTAATTAATCAAAATTTTCCTCCAGCTTTATGATTCTTCTAATGGTATTTTACTGGATATGTATTCTAACTTGCATGAGTAAATGTGGGTAAAAATACAAAGAGTGTTGAGGACAGTTCTAAAGGGAAGAATGTTACCACAGGGAATTTGTAAGACAACATACACATAGCTGTGATGGTTTCTAATATAGCAATGATTTGTGGACAGGGGACTGAAGAAGTTGTAAACTCACTCTGCAGTCTATCCTATCCTTTTCCTAATGTATTTACACTTTTTCTATTTGCTCACTCTGTCTGCACATTGTTCTGCTTTGTGTTAGTCACCAGAAGCTTTTGTTCCTTAGGAAGCTTCTTTTCGCACTCTGTGCTGTCTGAATTGACAGAAATAATCGTTCATCACCCTAAAATGTTGCTTGCATTGCAGTAGTGCTCTGGAAAGCCCCATACTTCCTTTGGTGCCACAAGTTAAGATTCTCAGTAATCATGTGGGCTGATTGCTTGTGTTGTACCACATGTGACTCATGGATGGGAATTTTCTATCAGATTTGTAGGAGTGATGCAAACCAGGAGCTTTTACTCTTCTCTCATACATTAAATTTCTCAATATCAGAAAAATATTTCTTTTACAGGAATAACCACATTAAACATACATTTGATTTGAAAATAAAAAGAAATTTATTTGGGAATTTTTTTGACCATGTAGTAGCTGAGAAGAAGGGAAGTAGCTTTGCTAGAAGTTAACTTCTGAAACACTAGCACTTCCAATGAGGAACTGGTTCTTCTAAAGATGATATTAATAGGAATTGAAATAGCATAACTCTAAAAGAAAGATCATCACATATTTTTTGCAAGAAATATTTTGCGTGATTACTAGAAAGTTGCTAGGAAATACACTGGAAAGCTACACATCAATTACTATATTATTATTATTATTATTATTATTACTACACTAATGATGAAGGACTATGGAATTGGTAACAACAAATGTAACTATATTGATTTTGAAATACTTTCACCTTCCCTCTAGTTATGTCAGAAAGGCTTAGATATATGCAGTGTTTATATTGTAATTGTGTATTTCCATGGCTTGCCATGTTCTGAGTTGAATTTGAGTTTGAATTTATTGATTTTAAAAGAAATGTTTGAAAGTAATTAAGAAAATTTTGGAATACTGTTCAGTTTAAGTTATTAAACTTCATAGACTCCCAAAATTATGCCCATTTTAGTATTGCTTTTGTTTGGAAAGATAGATTGGGAAAACAACAGTGGAAATGGCAGTAGAAAAGCCCATACATGAAAACACGTTTGTTTGTGTGCTTTTAAACACGACACCTACAGACTTGAATTGGAACACAAATGAGAAAAGAATGCCTAGTGGATATTGCTGGAGGAGTTTTGTGTAACAAAACCAGGAGTTTCGTGTAACAAACAGCTGTAAGTTCAGACAGTGGCTTCTCAGCTCTAGAGGCTCCTGTCCAGTGCTCATCTACCCAGCTATCATATATGTTTATAGAAAATCACTTTCAATACTTTTATCTTCAAAGGTCTGCACAAATACAAGCTCTCACAACCCTTTATTCCCGTGGATCTGAAGTTTATAACAAAGCCAGTAGCTAAGGTTCCCTGGACTGGCTACAAAGATTGTGACACTTTGGGGCTAAAACTTTACTCTGCTTCTGGACAAACGATATGAGGAAATAATTGTCCACGATGCTCACAGAACAGACTGCTTTCTCACAAAAATCTGGATATAACTGATGGTTGCTAAATTCCAAGGAAGGAAATTAGTTTGGGTGTTACTATTTGATAGAACTACATGGAAGGCCATGAAAAGGACTGTTTTGGCTAAGCATGAAACAAACCTTTGCAATAGTGAGATATGAGTCTTCCTGAGAAGAATGTTTGTCTGTTTGGGTCTTTGATAACTTGTCAAAAGACTAGCTGATGGCACAAAGAGGGAAGAATCTTGTATTAGCAGAGAATAACAGGAAGATAATCTAGTAAGTGTTTCAGGCATGGGATTCTGGACTCTCCCCTTCCTCCTATACAAATAGAGAGGAAATTAAAAGGAGAAAGGTGATACCAAAAATATGAAAGAATATTCCTCTGTGACATTCCCTTTGCTTCCTAATATGATCTCAACAGGAAGTTCTGCAGCAATAATGTTGCTGAAATTATTGATAAAAATTGGAGGTGCTGAGAGAATAAGAAAGAAATAAATTATGATGTTTGAAGAAAGAAATGTTTTAGTAGAAACATGGAATAGAGTAAGATACTGAATAAAGCTGTTCTAGTTGTTCCTTTTTTAAATCAAAACTCTTCATCTCAGGCTGATGTTATTTGAATTTCCAACATAGATATAAGAAAATGAATAAATACAATTAGTGAAATAAAATCCCCCAATGTCTTGTCAGGCATGACTGAATTTAGCTTGTAATATTTGACAAATTTCTCGTGTGTTATTTGATAAAGAATTCCTTCTTGTGGAACACTTGATCAGACACCTGTCAGGTGTCACACTAGAGACTGAGATCTGGGAACAATTTATACTAACAGAATCACAGAATCATAGAATCACATAATCATAGAATCAGAGAATGGTTTGGGTTGGAAGAGACCTTTAAAGTTCATCTAGTCTAACTCCATAGAAGTTATCTTTCACCAGATCAGGTTTCTCAAAGCCCCATCCAAAATGGCCTTGAACAATACAAGGGATGAGGCATCCACAGCTTTTGAGGGCAATCTGTTCCAATGCCTCACCACTATTATCATAAAAGAGTTTCTTTCTTATGTCCAAACTAAATCTATCCTCCTTTTGTTTAAAACTTTTTCCCCTTTTACTGTGATTATAAGCCTTTGTAAAACATCTCCATGATTATTATAAGGCTTTATGTGTTGAAAGGCTGCTATAAGGTCTCCTCAGAGCCTTCCCTTCTCTAGGATCAACAATCCCAACTCACTCAGCTTTACATTATAGGAGAGGTGTTCCACCCCTCTGAAAACTTCCATGACCCTTCTCTGGACCCTTTCTAATAGATCTACATCTTTCTGATCCTGGGGAGCCCAGAGCTGGATCCAGTACTACAGATAGGATTTTATGGGACAAGAGTGGAGGGGCAGAATCCCCTCTCTCAGCCTGGCAGCCACACTACTTTTGATGCTGCCTAGGACATGACAGGCTCTCTGGGCTGCAAGGGCACATTGGCATCTCATGTTGAATATTTCATCTGATGGCACCCCAAGTCCTTCTCTGCAGGAGTACTCTCAATCCATTCAGCTCCCAGTCTGTACTGGTACTGGGGATTGCCCTAAGCCACATGCAGGACCTTGTACTTGGCCTTTCAATTTCAAGAGGTTTGCATGGGTCCTTTTCCCAAGTCTGTCAAGGTCTTTCTGGATGGCATACTCTTCCTCCAGTGAATCAACTGCATCACTCAGCTTTGTTGTCATCTTCAAACCTGCTGAAGGTGCATTCAATCCCACTGCCTATGTTGTTGATAAAGATATTAAATAGGGTTGGTCCGAATACAGACCCTGGAAAGAAAATAGAAGCTACTACTGGATATAATTACTACAAATTGATTTCTGTCAGTGAGATACACTCTAAATCATCACTTCATATTACTTTCCAGTCTCTCTTACTTCCCTGATTCTTGTTTCTTGCCAAAAAGTGAGATGAAGACCAGATCACTCAGCTGTGCACTAGAAAACTCTGATTATGAGGTTGGTGGCTAGATACATTTAGCTAGTATCTACCCAGGGAAATAGTAGCATAGCCATATTCAATATTGGGATACTGATACTCATTGTGCAGAGGGAATGAAATGTGACATTTTTTATTATTTTAATAGCCTTGCATACTTCTTCATGGTGAAATTCAATCAGAAGTCGATTTCATACCCTGTTCCCTCTCTTGCCACAAACAAGCTTGAAAACAGAAATTAAAAAAAAAAGTATTTTTCATGGTCTACTGCAGTAATTAAAAAGAGCTCTGAGGTGGCATTTATGATGTGATGAGACTTCAATAAAACAGATATTGGAGGGAAGAGCTTTGGAGGGAGGAAGGGCCAGAGGAATCTATGTGTTTTTCTCTGTCAGGTAACTATTGACAGACAACTGTAAATATGATTGAAACAGAATCTACTGCCATGTTGAAAGCACAATGTAGTTCACTTTCAGTGACCATATTTTGATATTCCCTTATTTATGCTGTGTTACAATTTAATTTTCATGTTAATGAGGATTGACAGGAAATGGTGGAACAGAGAAATAACCATCTCCCTTATGTTTGCTGCTGCTTTTCCTGGAGTAGGCATACATGGATTGGGAGACATACTGTATTAAAATCAAACCAGTTTTGATATGGTACAAGCATGAGTCATACTATTTAATTTAAAATAAATGATTTTGTTTGATAGTTTGAGCAAAACTACTGAAGAAAAGATATCCTTTTGCTGCAGACATCATCCTTTTAAAGGGATGTAACCTCCCAACTGCACACAGGCTCTTCAATGTAGCTCTTCAATGTACCAAAATCTCCCCTTTCCCTGCACAGACTCTTACATGCTTCTGAATGGTTGCACAACTGGCTAGTCAGTAATCTTGGGCAAGAATATCTTTACTAGGAGAGGCAAATCCTCAAGAATGAACAAATGCCAACTAATTCCATGTGGCTGAGCTTGATACAGTTGTGGAAACAAGGCTTATTTAAACAATCATATAGATCTCATTGATACAAGAGGGACTCTCTAAGAACCAATCTCTACTAGTAGCAGCAAGAAAGATGTCTGTCCCAGTATAATTAGGAAGATCAGCTGTCCTAACGATTAACAGCTCTAATTTATGTTTGATCTTTGGGGCTCTTTTGTTTCTGGTACTGAGATGGTAAACAGTCTAGCAACAAAATAATGAAATATCTCTATTGAATAGTTGCTCTGTGGTTGGTCTCTGCATAACTTGGCAACTAATGAAGGCCTTTAAAGTTCAGTACAGCCCTCAGTCTGTTACTAGAGGAAGAAATTTAAAACACTGGAAAGTCTATTTGCCTGGAAGCATGACAGTATTGTGTGAGCAACTGCTCTCTCTCCTTCTTCATCCCTTCATTCTTCCTTCTTGTGTTTTACCTATTCCTTCAGGCCAATACACTGGCCTGAAAGGAGCTGCCTGTCAAATAACTTATTCAACAGTCTTCTAAAAAAGAAGCTACCCATGACTCATTTCACACTCCCCAGACCCTGTATACAAATAGCATGAAAGCTCAATCATGTATGGAAACAGCTTTCTTTCCATTAAGGTAACTGGTATATCCTTTTTGAGTATTTATCACAAGACTTGATTGTGTATTGCCAGGAAGCACTGGCTAGTGACTGTGCTATACACCAGAAACACAGATACCACTGCTAAGTATCTCTCATTTTTTACTAAGTCCTCAAAGCCATCCAGAATTTCATACATAATACCAAAATTCTTTCTACATTTCCAACACTTCTGAGGTTCACATTATCAGGGGAATTTTTCTAGCCCATCACTAGTTTCCATGACACAAATGAATCAAAGTGTATACAAAGTGTCATCATTAAAATGAGACATGTATCTCTTTTTATTTAGGATTTTTTATTTTTTTAATGTAGGTGTGATCTTTGTTTAGCATGTACTTGAATAAACTTGTATTTAACTGAAACATAATAAAATGATGGTGAGAGACTAGATTCTTCCATCACATTGGGTATGACTGACATTAAAAAGCATTTTAGATCAAAGTGATGTTTTTCTCCCTTAGGCTCATCTGCTTTTGGTGATCTGCTTTTTACTATATAATATTTTCATTTTCTCTGCTGGCTGATTTTTTTTACTACAGAAGCAGGCCCATGATAATGGCTTTCTCCCACTGATCTTGTTTAACATTGCAAAAAAGAAGGGTGGCTTTCACAGAGTGGATTTGCTGTCTTCAGTTGTTGACTTCTACAAACAGCTCTAGGAAAGAATTCAGAAGTCTAGAAAGGACAGGGAGAGGAAAATAAAAAAGGAAGCTTCAAGGGTTAATCAGCAAATATTCAAAAGGTGCCTGAAGTTAGGGACTTGCAGACAGATATAGACCACACAACTGTCTTTGGTAGTTTTCTGCAAATGTTGCTGAACCCTGTGGTTCCCCAGCTTGAATAGAATTTTCCTGAGAAATAGCCTAGTTGCAGAGTCCTAAGTAAATATCAAGTTCTCCTTTTCTGCCTTCTCAGGGATTTCCCCTCCTGTTTCAAGTCTGAACTAGGATTTTTTTCTAATATGCCCAAGAGATATGTTTGAATAATGAAGAATTTCAAAGCTGGGATTTTCCCTTTCAAACCCTCAATAAAATTATAGCATTTCCAATCCTATCTTAACTGGTATGCAAGATATGTCCCATTTAGAGAACTAATACATCCTAACACCACCAAACCCCAAAGAACATGCCTCCAAAATGAAGACTAGTACTTTCTTCTCTCAGCAACATCCATTCATCTTCAGCAAAAATTACTTTGGGAGACTCTCCTTCTGGGGTGAATCCAGTTATAACACGAAGGGCTTCACTGAATTAAGTCATATGCCATGGCTTGGATTAGATTCATTGGAAGAAAGGACCTGAAACTTGTGGTCTTTCCCTGATTTTATTTGACCTCATTAATCTGCAGGAAGATAAGTGAAACACTGTATTACAGCGAGACCAAAATTTATCATCACATAACCATTTTGTAGTCAGATTTTTGAAAAAGAGGTCTTAAATTCCATCACAAAACTCAAAGCAAATTACAGCCATTAGAAAATATGGTGGTCTAATCCAGAGGTGGAATGCATACATGGTCAAACTATATATCCTAAAGGAGTTATGGAGAAAGTGGGGTCAGAGCTCTTTCCATTCCTCTAATGGAGTTTTGTGAACGACACAACATGTGTCACAGACTGAAGAATCTGCCGTTACTAGAGGAGTGGAGTGGATTTCCATGCTTCCCCATTCTTGTGACTGGAGAGGACATCTCTATTGTCACATGAGGCTATAGCATGGTGGAAGGGGAATCAAACACTGTCATGGGTTGAAGTGTAAAATATATTCAGGGGTGTGTTATTCTATTACCATCTGGGATTGGGGGAGTGATGTAATCTCCTGTTGATAAGTCAGCTGATAAGAAACCAGCAAGAGCAGTTTCCTTATCTCTTCCATGCCCCATCCTTCCTCCAGGGATAGGTCCTCTGCTAATGGGCCATTGAGTCCACTGATAAACTTCCATCATCCCATTGGGAAATGCTCCATCCAGGGGGGAGCCAAGCCCCTCTACCTGGATAAAAACCTGAGACTTGGAACATCAAGTCAGCCTTTTCCACTGGACTCCCAGAGGAAGAACAGGCCCATCCATCACCACTGGACCTTCAGCAGAGGGCTGCACCTTTCTGCAGGATCACTGCTTCAACAGAGCCACAACTGCTACTCCAGGAAGACTGCAGCCACCATTCCAACTGGACTGCTACCAATATCCTGATCCACAGGGTGTCAGATTGTATTCTGACTGTCAGTGACTTTCTTTTTCCTTATTGCATGTATTTTGTTTCCTTTTTGTTTTATTTTCCCTTTTCCTAATAAATTGTATTTCTGACTTGGAGTGTCTCACTGGTTTTGCTTTTCAAACCAGAATAGCAACGAAGGTGTTGTTCAATGACAATGTTTGTTAGCACCCAGCAGGCTCCTGCTGGGAGTATTTCTACAGGAGAAAGGTGGACACTAATGGGTCACCCCCTCACATGCAGTAGGACAGGCCTTGCTGGGTTTAGAGTCTTGTGAACCTCAGCTGCCCTTCTGACATGTCTTCATGCGACTTCAGTTGCACACTATAAAAAACTACCTTTACTCTAGTGGAATGCAAAACCATCTTATTGGTGCCCTATGCAAAAAATCCCAGCAGAACAGGAAAAGGCAAACAGGGAAAGACAGACTTGATGGCCTCCTCCAGCCCTGCTTCCTGTGCAAGAGCAGTGTAGGCTGTGTTCCCAACATGCATGGTTTTCCTGCCTTCTCTGCAGAATTGTCTTTGGGGAGTGCAGACCAGGACACTTGTTCCCATAGGATCCCTGTGTTAGGTAATGACACAAATATTTATTTCTATAAGTGTAGCTGTAACTGAGACAGGATGTAGAACTTTTATCTACATTAGTGGTGCATAACTAAGCCAGCAAGTGTATCATAAGGCAAGCATATGGTTGAGAAAACTAACCTATCTCAATTTCTAAGAGAGGGCTTTTTGTCTTTTGTGTGTGTGCTGTTTATGAAGGTTCTCATACTGCCTACTGTGGTAAAAGCTGCAGTTCTCTCTATTGATGGTATAGGCCAACTTACCTAAGTATCACAGCTTCCCTGCAAAAGTCCATCAGGCTCACTGGTGTGTTTCACTGCCTTGGGGCTGCTACATTTGTTAACAAAATACATGTGCTCAAGTTATTCTAACTAACCTGCAGAGACAGCTTAACTTGTATTTCAGCAGGTGACCAGTCCGATGGGTCAAGGGAAGGAGAGAGCAAGTGAAAAGTACTGAGTCCAGTCTTGTACAGAGGGTAGTGTCTAGTTTTTAGCAAAGACCTTGGAAGAATCCATCTGACCTGAACTGAAAGTGATGCTGTATTTGCAGCCACCAGCTTTGCTGTGACAGCAATGATCAAAGCACTGACACACGGTCCTTCTATCTTAACTAAGATCAACTTTAAATTACTCAGTGTGACAGAAGGTACAAACTGTTACAGGCACAACTTTATGGACTGATTTCACAGAACTTGCCAAGGGGTTCTGACTGCATTTTGACAGAGGGTTTTAACAGGATGCAGGATGTGCAGAGATAGGCTTTCTCTGACAAGCCTATCTAGAGAAAAATAACCTTTCCTTACCCATAGTTTGTGCATATTTTTACATAAACAAACACCAGTGGAGGAAACCACAGTGTTCTCAGTTTTACAGATCAACTGTTTGACTTCATTGTGTGCTTATCTGCCCAGTAATCTGAGAGCACATAGCAACATAAGTGTTGCTGGGCCAAAAATAGTCCTGCCTGCCTTCAGCAAACTTTTCTCATACTAATACTGAGCAAAAGCATGTGTAGGAAATGGTGTCTGTTAGAAAACAGCTGTTAATTATCAGAAAATGGGTGAATTAGGATGATATACAATTAAGAAGTCAATTTCTTATGTATGTATAGTCTTTTTTCAGCATATGGTCTGCATAATAGACTACATGAAGTTTTTAGTTGTGCTTAAGGTGGTTAACACAGTTTTTTATAACAGGAACTATCTTACGGTGAAATGCAACCTAACTTTCATTTTCCATTACCACATTCTTTGCTGAATTTTCTGCTTATGAAGTTTCAAGAAAATGAAACCTCAAGAAAAATTTTGGTTTTGAGTTTATGGCAAGAGCAGCATGTTCTCTAACCTGTATGAAACTGTTTTGAGTAAAGTGCACCATACATTTTACAATGTTTCTATGTACACGTATAGAATCACAGAATGGTTTGGGCTGGAAGGGACCTAAAAGATCATCTAGTTCTTACCCTCTGCTGTGGTCTAGATGCTGCTGAGTGTTCCTTCCACTAGACCATGTTGCAGAAATCCTCCTCCAATCTGACGCATACTGCTACAGCTTCACTTTCTACTATATCTAAATGTAAAATATACAGCAAGTACCTATTGTGTATGTATAAAGAAGTGATTTTAATATTTCTCCTAAAGTTAATGAAAATTAGCATCTACAAGAAGATGAGCCATCTGTAATTTCTTATAAATTTACACCTTTCAGTATAAGTGATCTGCAAAAAGTCAAGCTGAAACACTCTCCTCTTAGTTCTCTGAAATTAATTTACCCTTTTGAAATACCCAGAGATTTTTTCTTTTTTGCAGACTTCTGTGAAATTTATCATGCAAACTAGGAAATACCCTAGGAGAATAAAGCCTTTGAAAGGGAGTCCTTCAAAATGTGGAACTGTGAATGGAAATTTAGAAGGGAGACTTGACAGATCAGTACACAAGGCATTTAAAATTGTACCCCACCGATAGCACTCTTTAAGACTATCAGAAACAAGACAGATTAATTTACTACTCCTGCTAAATTTCCTTCTCATTCTACCTGTAATAAATAGAAAATAAATATATGAATATTTATGAAAGTGAATTTTAATATCAGTTCAATATAATTTGCCTGTCTTGTTGACACAGCTGGGACAGGGCCTTGGATTAGTGAATAGAGGTGGAATAATGAGCAGATTCACATTTTTCTGCTTCTTGGAAACAAACTAGTCCTACAAATAACTAAGAGATAGAAGTGGGTTTTAAACTTTTATTTTTCTCTGCTTACATTTCCAAGTTTGAATGCAGACTAAAAAAACTCCGAACTCATAACACCAGAAAAAGGCATTATATTTGGATAGATTTACAATGGCTTTGAAATCTCCTTGGGAATGTTTCATTTCACAGCACATCACTTTGGAGGATATTTCAAGAAGAAGAGTAGAAGCATCTAAAGGGAAAAAGAAGTGGATTATTGAAGTAAATGGAGCCTTTTAAGGGGACACCTTTATAATGCCAGAGATGGGGAGCAGATGCAGAAAGTACTTTGACTGAAAAAGATGTTTAGAAAGCAGAAATAAAACATTCTCTTTCAGGAAATAAAGTATGAATCAGAAAAAGTGGGAATTAATAATACAGGGAGCTCTACAATAATAGAAGGCAAAGGGAAGCCATTGTGTACTATGGCAAATATCAAATGATGGGTTTACAAAAGAGTGTTGCATATTCACAGCTGCTATAGCTCTATTGAATATCTAAGCTGCTCTGGTTTGTATTTTCATAATTATTTCAGTTATTTCAGTAAACATATATCATGGCAGTCTGTGATTTAAATCTGGGAGGCACCAGAAAAATCCTCTGGTTTACAATATTTTGCACAAGTGTAGCAAAATGGGTCTGGTGCCTCAGTCAGGTCTTTTCTATCTGTCTCTCTGTCCATCAGCCCTTGGCCAACACCTAAAGAATTTCCAGATGTAGCGCCACTATTTGAGTGTTCTCCATGAGAGTCCCTGTTTTCCTCCTTCTGTAGGCTACTCTACAAGCATGTTTTTGTCTGTTTTGTTTGGTTTGGGTTGGCTTTTTTCCCCCAGTTTCATAGATCTTTTGTAGTTAAGCAGAAAACTGTTGGTGTCAGAGCATCCAAATAGTTTTTCATACGTGTATTAGCATTCTTACTGTTATTTTTTGGTGTATTTTAAACCAACTTTTTGACAATTTCAATTTCTGGCAGAATGCTATGTTTACGAAAAAACACATTACACTTTCAATTTATTACACTATCCAAAGGCATATTTACCTAGTGGTGTGTGCTTGACAAGTTTCCATCCTGACATTTCCAGCCTCTTTGTTTTCTCTGTATAACAAATACATGCTTTGAATTGCATTGTAACTGGTATTTCAGAGTACAGGCTTCAGTTTTTCATTGGTATAGCAACTTCTTAAAACCTCTTTGATCAGAAAACTTCTATCATCCTCATATATTCACAAATATTTTAAAGCAAAAGAATATTTCTGATATGAACCTGATGAACTCATCAGATTTGTTACAGCTGGGAGTTCTTAGTAGTAAATCTTGCAGAAAAAAATGATGATTTTTGTTTTGAAGCTGTGCATCCTACTTAAAATTTTTCTATTCCTGGAATGATAAAGTAGGACCTCAGAAAATATTACCTGCAAAGTTAGCAGGAAAAGATTCTGACTGAGCCACTAAAGCCCCTGCTGAAAAGGGAGGCAGAATGGGCTCTTGGAAGACCTGTTTTTCTGGGGAGCTGACAGATTCAGGGAACTAAAAAAGGAGTATGAAAATATTTATTTGTAAATCATGGAAAGTATTAAAGCTGAAAATCTGTGTCAGGTGAAGTAGGCTTTCAATAATGTATTGTTGAATATTATTTTGTTCTGCTTGTGGTCAACCCTATAGAGAATCATATTGCACAAAGGAAAGCATGTTTCAGTTAAAAAAATTGCTTTTTATCTGCAATTGTTTTAAAAACATTTAAAGTCCAAGACCAGCACACTCTTGTAACTAATCTGTACTGAGCTGGTGATGTGATCTTGAGGTATGTAAACATGATGTCATGAAGAAAAGCCTAGGAAAGAGAAGTATTTATCCCATGGGTCAATTATTAGAAAGGGGAGAAAAGGAAGCCATGAAGTCCCAGAGAAAGAAGGTTGGTGAGTTGCTTGCATAATAAGGGAAAACTGAATATAAAATACTGAAGAACTGAAAATTCCCTCCCTCTATTTCTGTAGACAGGGAGAATAGGGCAACAGCTAAAAAAATTGATATCTACAACAATTTAATGAAATATGTGGCAGTGTTGATGTAGAACTTGGGCAAAAATATCTCAAGTGTCCTGAATTTCTTTAATGAATAAGCTTTCTTTCTCACGTACTGTTCTTAAAAAGCTTTCTTGTTGATTTTCATTGTGAAATTTGAAGTGCAGTGATTTTCTTAGGTGTGTCTCCTGAATGTAGCTCAGCAATTTAGTGCACAGAAGTCAATATCATGTGGCTAAGAAACAATCATATGACTCCATTTAGCAGTAAGTGGTGACTCTTTTTGGACAAAGAATTTGATTTACTGTTACAAATAGGGAACAACATGATGGGTCCAGTGAGACCTACAGCTATGTGTACGGTCATGCATGCAGCATTAGTATTCACAGCTGCAAGCACTGTACTTGATGGATTCCTCTTTACATATAATTTTGATCTCTTGGCAGTGAGAAGCACAATTTCTTTTGAAAAAATAATATTTCTGACAGAATGTGAACTTGGAAAGTTAATTTTCATTCCAAAACTATTCTCTGCTGTACACACCTAACCTTCTTCGTGATTTCTTTATATTTAGTAATACTGCTCACCTTTGACATCTTGCTGGATACATTTTGGGCCTAATATAATGATATGAGAGTTTTTCTAAAATACTTGAGCTGATTTAAAGAAAAATTATTTATCCAGTTATCTCCTAGTATTTTAACTCATTCATTAAAACTTAGACAATTAAAATAAATATTTAATATAAACATGAAGAACCTAACATTTTCCTGTAGTGCTGAGAATACTAATATATTTAAATGTTAACGTATCTGAAGTCATGGATACTGATGCTGAAGAGACATTCAGAGACCTATTTTAGCTTTATGAATGTGACTTGTCCCACAGAAAGCAGAAAACTACTTACAAATGTAAGAGTAGAAGTCTTTTTCTTTAACAGAATAATAAGGAGGTTACTGTGTTTACAGGCTGAGCCAGAGGGGAAGGGCTTTTTGTTAAATAATTGTCTCCCTTTAGACTTTCAGAAAGCTAGAAGGGTGTTTTTAATTCTCTGTATTGATGTATCTAAAGGAATTACCCATACTTTTATTGCTACAAGGCCTGAGGCCTCCTCTGTGCAGAGGACAGAGTAGGCAGTCTGTGTCCTGAAAGCCTTACGAAAGAGAGGTTTGTTGAGCCTGTGAAATTCCCAGCACAGCTAGGGTAGCTTGGTTGTGCTGCTGTCCTCACAGAGGCTTTGCTGGGCACACGAGTGTCCTGTCCCAGAGGCGCGCTCCTCCGTGGCCGCGCCCTCACGGGTGAGAGCTGGAGCAAGGGCGTAACACCAGAATGGCCACAAAAGCAGGATGGGATCTCTGCACTGCAAGGGTGTTGGAGGTCGGACAGACTCTTTAGGTTTGGTTTAATCTGGCTCAGGGAGGCTGAGGTTTGATTAGGAAGGTTGATAAGTTAGTGAGAAGGAACTCCTGAAGACACTGAGGAAAAGAGATGGCACCAGGTGGAGAGAAGGCAATGAGAAGGGTAAGGAAGGATGTAACTGATATGAAGAGAATGAAACTATAAGTCAAATGTGCTTTGGGCAAACAGATAATTGGTAAATACCAAGATTCTGATGTTTCAAGGCAGTAGGAGTCTATTTTCCTAAAAATTGTTATGTGTTTTTAAACAAGAATCTGCCTTTTCTAACCATCTTCTCCCAGATAATCTTCAAACTAATAAAGTAGAGAGATAGATACCCGTTGTTTGCAGTATCAGAAAGGGCAAAAGTTATCTGAACACTGATCCAAGAGGTGTTGGGACACCCCTGGGGGTTTCTGGCTTCATTGCAGGGCAGGGAGAAAGGAAAGGCACAATGGAGGAGAAGCTGGAAAAGGAGATTTGTAAAGCAGAGAAGGGCCAAGAGAACACCTGTAAACACGCGAGTAGAATTAGGGCTTTGCAGAATTGGCAGATGAGTAGCAGGCTAAGAAAAAATAAGTGCCAATTCCAATTAGGGCTAGGTAGACTTACAGATAGAAACTTTTGCTGCTCTATCTGAATTGCAGTTGTTTGGCTATTAGGTTATTTGCTTGCTCTGGGAAGATGCTGCTTTGTTTGCCTGCATTCCTGGTTTGATGAGATATATGCTTGACTATACAGGGCTACTCAACAGGAGCACCTTCATATTGTAGTAGGTAACCTAATTTGTACTAACAATAGACAACAATTAAGAGCAGATCCCCTTATCCTACACGATCATTAGGTTTGTCTCTAGTGGGTGTGCAGAAAGATAACAGAAGGGATCAGATGGTTATTTAATTAGGACTCCTTCAGCTGATCTCAAGCCACTGATGTTTTTGCATTGGACTGGAGATGACTAAAGGTCATCTAGCAGTGTAGGGTAAGCAAAACAGATGGTTTGTACTTGGAGATAACAGCTGCCTGATCTCACCTTTATTTTATAAAAATTGCTAGGTTAGAGGTACCAAAGAATAACAGGAGAGAGAGCATGAGATATGATCTAATTTCATCCAGCCTACAAAATCCCATCTGTTGCTTCATGAACTTCTTGTTGCTTGAGAATAAACAAGGAAGGTATACTTTAGCTTGGTATATTATGAAGCATCATACACCAATACAGACAGTGCTGTATTCCACTTAGAACTCCCTGTTGCTTCTTAGAGTTCAGAAGGCAAAACTGGCACTCATTTCAAAATTCTCACCTCATGTTTTCAAATACATCCAGTATGCTTCCTTATAAACTGTAGCAATGTAAACACAGGACCAAATAAATGGCACTTGGCTGCCTGTGTAGAGTTGCAGCATTAATAAGTGTGCTACACTTTCTGGCACAGGGTAAGACAAAAGCATCTATATATGCATTGATTTCCACAGCCTTATCTTTTAAACACCTTGTGTTCAACATATGTGAAATGATTAAGAAGTATTCTGTGGTGCCCTCCTGTCTGCCACATTTTGTCACACTCAGAGATAAAACAAACCAAACCAAAACAGAAAACCTCAGAGCATTTTATTAGAGCCACATGAGTGATATCCTGGACCTTTTATCCATTTCATGAGAGGCATTAGCCGCTGATAATGATAGCCTGTCAAATAATACCAGAGCCAAAAACTAATCTCAACTTCTTAGCTACCTTCTAACCATTTACAGCAAGAGTTCCTAGAGTTTGAATGCTTGAAAAAATACAACAGAGAGAAAGCCATTATTCTGTCACCTTGTTAAAATACAGCTATGGTGGTGCTGTTCAAAATTGTTTACAGTGACACAATGGAAACACAGGTAGTGCAAAGTCACAGTGCTAAAGAGAGCCATCTATCTTTTAACATTCATTAGGAATAGTGTTATAAAAGCTGTACTCTTTTAAAATGAATTTTCAAGGTATTACATCTGAAAAAAGAATGGAACATAGGACACATGCCCATTTCAAAGCTGAGATATCCTTAATTAAAATATCTGGTAACTTTGTTAGCGATGTCTCATTGTTAGATTATTTCCATTGGTACCAGAATGTGGGGAAATTGAAAATGGTAAAAAAACCTGATGCCTTCATATTATTTATTATCATTTGTCCTGTATTTCTCTTTTACATCTGTTTGCATTTTGTCTCTTCAACCCCCAAACATCATGCAGCAAATTGTGAGTAATTTGCTTTAAACATTTAATTACATTCTCCAAACTTTTATCAGAAAAAAACACTTTTCAACTGGAGTAAAAAAAATGCCAGCAAAAAGAAGGCATGTATAAGCCCTTGATTCACCATCCCCTTCATATGAGTTATAACTGGTGGAGAGGTTCTTGTTTTGGCTATGTTGCCAGTATATTTACCTCCAGAAAACCACTGACATTGCAGAAAATCTGAGCAAAAACAGTAGTGGTTTTCCCATTGTACATAAGCAAACAGAGAGGGTGGGAAAACTCCTGAAGTCATAAGACAAAGGGAAGAATGGATGCAGTTTAGTCTAAGTAAGATTTATTTAAGATTTAAGCAGATTTTTTTCCCCTTAGGGAATCCTGATGCTATTTTAATGTGTATTTCTGGTCATTTAACACATTGCTGCAATCACTTTCAGATGACTTAAACATATGCACACTTATTATTGTTTATTCTTTCTGTCATCTCATACATTTTCATTCAGCTGCTCTTTATTTTGAACCCTCTTTGATGTATCTTGATTTAGGTCTTGCCAAACTGAGAACTCTTAATCAAGAGAAGAAATACTTCAAAAAGATTTTCTGGCATTGGGTCTTTTCCCCCTTTCTCTCTCTTCTTCTTTGCTTACTTTTTTTTTTTCCTTTTAGCAGGAGAGTGGAAAGAGGGAGGAGAGGATTAAAACACTGACCTTGCTCTTCACAGATGTGATCATACAAAATATTTTGCTGCTGCTTCCCGAATTTCTTTGAAGTATGCTTTTAAACCTTTTTTTTGTGAAGCTCATCCCACAGCTTATGACCTGTGGGTTAGAAATTGTCTTGTTGTTAGGTACTACTACCTCCTGCAGGGATCTCAAACTTCCAGTATGATGTACAATTGCACCAAACTGTGATGTACCTTTTGTTAGCCACCCAGACTAGTAATTGTATTAATTTTGGCAAATACAGCAAAAACAGTAACTGCGCACACTTTCTGATAGTTATGCTACTCTTAACAGGATCAAGATCAGTCCTGCAAATCTTCTACTCTGGCCTTTGATTCCTGGCAAACAGGGGGAAGGCATTCAGGGTAGTGAAATAACATCCTCAGGATGACACACAGATTAAGGCAAACTGAATATTAAGTTGGAACTGGTGATGATGCTTATGATGGATTCTGGTTAGTTTCTGGCTAAGGAGACCCCTCACCAGCTGCCTGGCTTTGGCTGCACACCCTCATTGTCTGCATGGTACTGTTTGGGCTGGGATTTCTGTGCTAGCAGTTTTACATCCTTTTTCCAATTCAAATGATTTCCAGTTTCTGTGAAAAACAGTGATCTTATCTGAAGAAAAATATTTTCATACTTGGTTTCAACTTGATAAACAATCCTTAACAAATGGATTTTGAAACAGTCTTTTCAGCTCTGTTAGTCATTAAAAGCAATTAAGTTGTGCTCTCCTTCCAATTGGAATGAAATCTGATTGGCTCCCACTTTACCTACAGAAAATTCATATTTAATTTTCTTGTAATAGATTGTTGTTAGAAAACTCAATTCACATAGTGCTAGCACTGTTCTAAGCTACTTCCATTCAAAGGGACAGACACCTGCATCACAGAAATCTTCCTCTAAGGTACTCCCCTATAGCCCTGCTTGCAGTTAATGGAGCATCACTGACACATGTGGGATATGTTTTGTCTCTTCTAGAGATGTCTGAAGTAGATAAAATGAATGGTTCTTTAGAACTGCTTATTTCTGCCCCATGTCAAGAAGGAGTCTATGTGACCATGCATAGAGCATTTCAGGCAATATAATACGGATGAATGAATTTCATGCTATGAAGCTACAGATCCAAAATTCCCAGTGTAATAAAATTGTGATAAGCAAGATTTCATGTGTGACCTCAAGATGTGATCACAGAATGAAAAACAGAATGTTTGAAATTAGAATACTGAGAGTTTTAACTGAGAGTTTTTCTAAGTCAGCCACCACTTCTGATATTGTTCTGGACATCCACAAAGAAATTAAAGACTGGAGCCGGAGCAATCTTATCTTTTTCTGCATACAGAGCTAAGGAGAAATTTATTCTCAAAGACAGATTTCTGCAGTGGGTGGAAGTTTCCCTCAGCTTTGTGGGTGTTGTGTGCCAGCAATTCAGTCTTGCTCAGTGCCATGTCTAGAGAGAACATAGACTCAGTGCATTAGAGCCTTTATGATTTTGGGATAATGTGACTTTGTGTTTTCTATTACTGTCCTCTTCTCAAATAATCTTTATATACCACATCACCTTCTCCTAGCCTGAAATGCTATCTCTCTCATATTGTTTTTGTGAGATTTGGATCTCTTTTATTGATTTCTTAGAGATGTTTACATTTTTCTTTTTACCTCTTTGTTATATTTCATTTCCCATGAATGTCCCAAACTTCTTTCTAAATTGTTCAACTAATACCAACATTTCCTCCAGTACCCACAGTTTACTTTCTAGCATATTCTGGAAAAAAAACACATACACAATTTAATTATTTCCTCTTACCTTATTGCTTGTGGCTCTGGTATTCTCTGGATTTCAGTATATCTGCCCTCCTTTTTCTTATGTTACAGTTATTGATTGTGTTTTCCACATTACTTTGAAATTTACACATTTTCTCTTTTCGTTGTCGTTTTTGATTGCAAAACTACTGGTGTCTATTTCATATTGCAGTACCATTTCATGTGGATACTCTGTGTCACTATGCTGTTCTGTTTTAGTGCCATGAGGTAGAAGGGCACAAAAATATCCAAAATCCTCACTTAAAGTCTCTGGTATATCTCAGAGGTATATATTGATAAGATATATTACTTAAATTACATGAAAGCTGTATGTTTTGCAGCATTACTAGCAAGTCAGTCATGAACTTCATTTTTTAAGGTTTGAATTAGAGGGAATCAGGTGATTGGAATTAAATATATGTGATGATCTTGCTGATTCAAAGACAAGGATTTGTCCTTTATTTCTATTCCCATTAATCTAGTCCATCTGAAAATTTACAAACTTACAAAGCATGTGTTGCCCAGAGAAAGAGATCTATAAAAGGACCCATATCCACTATGTCCTTAAGTGAAAGAATTAGTAAGGTATTTTGAAATTGGTTTATTTTTGATAGTGTAGATTTCCACAATCTTTTACTTCTTCATAACCTTTTACTGTTTTACAGTTTCATCTTAAAAATCTGCCCTTAGGAAACCCCAGGCAAGCCAGTATTCCTGAAGGAACTTTTCTTGTAATCATACTATTTCAAATGAATGCTCTTAGGCTAAGGTAATTCAGAAGGTGATTTTAACCCAGCACAGGAAGCCACATCCTACATAAGGATCTCTTTGAAGGAGCCCAGTCAGGCTTGTACTCGGCACGCAGTGCTGGGGCAGGCCCTCTATAGAAATGCAGTGATCAAAGTCGGACTGAACTGACGAAATTTCTCCCCATGACTGGCAGTGTTGAATGTTAGGATAGTATCACATCCTTGTGACAGCCGTGTCCCTTTGTTCAGCCTTAATGGTTCCACTTCAACATTTTCTTCTGCCACTCCTCTAGATGCAGGTTAGATAAGTAGTTACCCTTTGGTGAAGTTCCACAGCCCTCTTTCAAAACACCATATATATGTGGACCAAAAAAGAAAAAATATATGAATTATCAGTATAAGCTTGATATGCAAATTCCCCAAACCTAATCTTGTAAATTTTAATGCACAAATATGGTAAAGGTTCCTATGCAAGCCATGCTGAGATCTCCATATCGAACAGCTGGCCACTCCCTTTTTGTGATCAGCTTCTGGATTCTGTCCCATACTGTTCAATTGTTTTGCTCTGAACAATTAAGAATAGCAGATAAAGCAGCACCCTTCAATATTTTGTTTATTTTCTGAGTTTTGAACCATATCGCATTGTACAAACTTTTAAGATTAAATTACGCAATGGAAAATATGGTCCAAAGCAAGCTATCTAAAAAATATTACTCAAGGAATCATGATTTTTCATCTCATATCTTTGAAGAGTACACACCTGTAAGAATGAATCACTCCAGTTGTTGCAGGTTTATTTTAGCTGTGAGACAGGGTTAAAAGGAAAGAAAGCAAAGCAGGTTCAAACTTGAAAACATACAAACAAAACTTTATTAACAGGACTAAAGGGGAAAACAGTAATAAGAAAATCAGAATAAGCTTTCAGAACATCTCTTTTCTTTTTCATTGACAATGCAACGATAAAATCCACGACTTTCAGCCAGTTTACCACTTTTAAAAATAGTCTTTTTCTCAGTTCACTTAGGGAGAAGAATTTCTCTTGCTATGCTATGGAGACTTTTCCACAAGAAAACAGTTCTCTTGTGGCTTTGTCACAAATGAATTAGCTGCCCGGAAGACATAATTCTATTTGCAGTGTTAAAGTCTTTCCCATGTCTTGCAACTTTCACATAGCTGCTTTCATAGACTATATAAACTATTGGGGTGTTATTTTTTTAAAAATGAGCTAGTTTAGTATAGAACAGTTTTCTTCATTTATCTCTGGAAACAAAAGTTTTTTCTACTATCTTTCTAATTTCTCTTATTTTTCTCTGTTCAAGTTTGTCATTAAATCACAGCAATTTCTATTTGTTTCAACTACTCGTCAGCTCACAGTTATACTAAAATGCTACATTCCCCCAATGTTTTTATGAGTCACACGGAAAGTAAACAGTCTGATATATCAATTATATATCTTTACCATAGCTTTACAAAATAATCTTAATCCAAACTCAAAGCATTCTCTTCAATCCTCTCATCTAGAATTAAACTTCTTCTTTACTGACCTCAAAGTCAAGCTTTATCATCAATTGAAACAGTATTTATAGAGTCCTGCAACGCTGACAGGTTAATCTGGTCCAAGCTTTACATCAGGAACATGGCTGGCTGTGCCTCTCTGCTGGCCATGTGGTCTCTGCCATCACTGAGCCGTGCCGGCCTGGCTCTGCTGAAGTGCTGAAATTAAAAACAACTGCAGCTGATGCCTTCATCTTTTTATCTGCATCAAATCTGGCTCGAAGTGGCTGGGTAAAAGAAGTTCATTGTGGGCCATGCTGAGGTGGCCGTGGCTGCCCAGCACCATCCTGGTGGCTCCGATCCCAGCCACGTGGCCGCTCTCGGTCTGGAGCAGTGGCCACTGCATGGCTGCTCTTGGTCCTGGTACAGCCTCTGGCCAGTGCATTTCAGTGGCTCTGTTAGAAAAGAGAGCAGCAGGTTCTGCCAGGAAGGGGGCCTGGCTGTCCCCCATGACGGGGTCCAGCGAATTTCCTGGTGAGAGGCTGGGCAGCCCCCCTAATCACCCCTCCAGGAGTGGAAAATCTCAGCTGGGCCAGGTGGACCGGACCCAGACCCCGGCCTGCCACCACCTCCAAGGATGGAAGTCAAGAGCTACTCCTGGCTTCTTCTCTTTTAAGAATGTGTGTCCACAAAAGGCATAGCCACCTCCCACTGGCTCAATTAAAACAATGCCAAACTAGGACACCAGTACTTACAGGGAGTGAATGGATTTCTTTAGTTGTTCGCATCTAAGTTATTGGCAAACTGTGAAAACGATGTAAAAAATTACCTGATTCAGTTCTAGGCACTGAATCATATACCTGAGAGATGGGAAATTTGAGCAAAATTTCTAGAACAAAATTCTCTACTCTTATTTATCTTGAAATGTTAATTGCATAAAGGAGAATGGCTTAAAAAATGATAGTTGAAAATTTCCAATAGAGTATTCTCCTCTAGAGAAATGCTGTTACAATGACAGCAAAATCTTGGATTGAGACATGTCCATACTTATACAAGACAGACTAAAAAATGGAGTGATTTAGATTTTTGTTTTGAAATTAAAATAACATTCTAAAACCAGTACATAACATTGAAGCAAGGAAAGAAATATTATGACAGAAAAAAAAGTTATGGCTTTAGCAAATGAGAATGTTCCAATTACATATGACAAGTTTTCTATGACATTGTCTTTTAAGAAAATTCAAAATTTTCATTTTTTTAAAATTCAGAACTGAGACACAGTAAACCCCATTGGATTATATTGCTCACTTTTCACCATTTGTAATACCTTGCTTTTCATGGATGTTGCTGTATTCACCAAAGTTCAGCTGCAGCTTACAATTTAGAGCCATGCTGTGTTTTGATAAACTGATTTTCCCAGTTAATTTTTAACACCTCACACAAAGTTATAGACTCACCGGTTCTAGTCAAACCTAAAAGGTACACTTCTTCTGCATTTCAAGATACAAACATTGGCTGTGTCTATGTGTCACTGAAAAAGAGAGGAGATGTTTCATGTGTAATGAATTCTCGTGAGATTACCAGAATGTTTATTAATGTATTTTACTACTTTGGGACAGGAACCTTTGTTAGATTACACCAGTACTGGGGGCATCTCATAGCTACTGGAATAGTACAAGAGTAGTAACAACAATGTTCATTGCTGCTCTTGCTAGGTGTAGTAGATGAGGGCACTGCTAGCAGAACTGAAAAAAATAGCACAGGAAGCATGCAAGCTGGTGTGAGAAAATTCCCTGACAAGTGCGAAATTGCAAGTTATGGAATATTTCTCTAAGGGAAGTGGTAGCAACTTCATTGCTTAAGATGCAAGAAGATGTAGAATGAAACAGGACAAGTTACTAAATATTAAACTGTAAGAAAAAATTAGACAAAGGGACTGAAGAATGTCTTAAATCGTTTTATCACTACATTTCTTATAAAAATAATATAGAAGAAGATTAAATTGGTGTCTTGGAAGTTTCATGAATCTATATAATTATTTTCAATGCATTCTTTCAAATAAGACATATCTTCCTCCATGCCTCCCTGATATCACCTGCCCTGGCCCACACACCTTAACAAGTATGGTTGTGACCCACTAATTGCTGCTTCTGTGCTGCCAGCACTCATGGTGGGAAATATATGCTGAAGCCTCTCTGTACTTAAGACATGATAATTACATTAATGCAGTTTATATATGTGTAACAGGTATAAGTTTAAATAAAAACATTCAGAATTTTCTGTGCATTCCTGTTTGCAGGATTCATGTGACTGTTGGGGTAGAATATTTCCAGATTGCATTTACAGACCATATCACCTGGGGTCAGCCTAGCCAAGGCTATCCTAAATTTTCTCAGCAGATTAGAATGAATTTTGCTCTGTCCTTTTTCTTGTATCTGGGGGTGACCAGCAGAGGTCAAGGGAACTGGACTAAGGAAGATACAGCAAAATAAGAGACCAGAAAATAGCTAGAAAATGTCTACATATTTCCAGTAGTCTGGATTTGGGATGTGTCCAGGAAGGAAAAGGAAACAATGATCTGATGTAAGTGTACACTGCTTTCGCCTGTTCCTCAGGAGCAGTGGGCTGGAGAGTGCCTGTGAGAGTTTCCAGAGCAGTCAGTCTTCTGGCTGAAAAGTAAAAGTAGGAAGGTTGCTATCCTAAGAAATATCTTGTTTTGCTTTGGCTTAAACCAAGTCTCACCTGTTGCTGCTGTGGCCTATAACACAGCCCTAAATCTAGAATGCCCAGATCACCTAGTGGTGAGCTGGCATCATTTCACATGTAGTTTATGGTGTAACAAATAACTGGTAGCATATCCCAGGATTTCAATATGGAATACAGTATAAAGATGGCAGAACAGCAGATTACTTGGAGACAAAATCCATAGTGAATGCCGAGTAGTGAAATTTTTTCCTTGGAATTAAATTATCTGACATAATGCAGTCAAAATGAAAATATTTAGCTCTTAGGGAAGGATCTGATAAGAATACACATTTGAATTTTATTGGTTTCTTGGTTGATTTGCAGAAAATAGTTGTACTCCACCCTGCAATACCATATACAAGGAAATAGCAGCTTTAATGAACAATGAGAAATGTCCTTTGTGACCTTGTTTTGTAGAGCCTTGTTTAAAAGTACGAAAGATAGCTGAATTATAACAGAATAATCTTCATGGATCTCTCAACTTCCTACTTCCATATTCTACAAGTGTAGTGCAAAGTGCAGTCTTGATTTCAGTTTATTCGTGCAATGAGAACTTCAGCTCAGATTCTTCTATAGCATTTCAGTATTCATTATCAATCTTTTATTACATTTGATCTCAGTCAAACATAGCTGGGTGAAGTTTATCTCATAGTTATTAGACAGAATATACGTAATGAGTAAGTAAGGTCCATTTTTCTCATATTTTCAGGGTAACCATTTTTCATAACTTAATACCTTTAAGGACTCAACTTCAAAGGCCATTACTGCTGTAAATATTCAAATCCTAAGTTGTTATCATACAAAAATGGGCAGTAAAGCAAAATTAATTTTTAGCTGGGGCTCAGGCTCCAATGGTTGATAGTCTCAACATTTTTTTAGATAAAGATTTGGTGTCCAAGATAAAGAAGTACTGTTACTTGAATTGCTTGTTTGCTGCTGTATAGCACTATCACTTGAAGGTAAAAAAGATCTGGAAGAGAAATGAGATTGCTTACTTTACTAGGAAAAAGTCTTGTTCAAAAGAGCCTGTTTCCAGGAGCTGGCCAGTGAGGTCCTCTTTACTGCCTGACCATTCCAAACGAAGGTGGTACATTCAAATCAGTGGCATCTCATTTTCTCATACAAACATGTTCAGCTTTCTACATCTGCCTACGTTTGATAGTCTAGTTTTCATTTTAATTTCTGGAAGTATTGGATAGAACATATGACTAGAGATTTAGGAGGCTTGAAAACGTCTTTTAGAATCATGAATATCTGTGCTTCTAGGTAACTCTTCTGGACTTATGTATTCTGTGTATTATTAATGCTTTTATGGAGGCCGTGCCCCTTCTCGAGTTCTGTCATCTGCCTCTGACCTATTTGAAACACTTCAGTAAAGGATTTGATCACAGTAAAGAACTGAGATATTGCTGCTGGAGGTGACAGATATTTTATGAGTTCTAAATTCAGGAATATTATGACCAGGCATTGTACTAAACCAGAAAGCAGCTATTAAGCTTTCTATCTCCTAATGCAGTGTTTGAAGTCATATGCTGATATCCCTGGAACGGTGTCAGATTAAATCTCTGGGACCCTGAATCACTGGTCTATTTTATTGGACAGATTCTCTGCAGCTATTAGTGTGTTTCATGTACAGTGGTTGGTGTTCTGCATCCTGCTGCCTACCTCAGGCTATTGACTCTCAGCAATTTTGTGTTTGTGACCTAATGGTTTATTTTTATTCTGCTTGCACTACTGTAGTGATCTTTGACTTTTCTTGGAGTCTATTTAGCTCTTAAAATATTACTGACCAAATAGTAACTCCTTGCTTTCCTGCTAAACTTTTGTTGAATTAACTTAGGCGATAAATTTTATAAACCTGAAGCTTCATAAGGAACGTTGATAACCTCTGAAAGGTAATATATACATGCATTTTGCCTCATGCTCTAAGGTACAAAGCATTTACTCACCTTTTCATTAGAAAAGGTTTTAAAGCTTTTATTGCTATTATGACAGGCTTTGAATTCAGAAGGGAGAAGTCTTCGGGCTAGAGATATGTCTTTTCTTGCTCCCATGCAATTCCAGAGAAGTTTAGTAGAGATATAAGCTGCTAGAAATCAAGGTTTCTTGTCTCATACTTATGGTCTTCAGGGAAATATTAGTATCCTGCACAAAAGAAGTGCACATAAACATTTTAAATAGCTGGGTGAAAAATACTGCCAAAGGAAAAGCAGCAGCAGGAACAGCTGCCTGGAAACCGAAGGCTGACAGCCTCAATAAAATAAATAAAAACAGATCATTTTATGAGAATAATTTTTTATCCCTTGGAAACCCAGCTGAAAAGATTCAGCATTGACTATAACAGTCAGTTCCTATAGTTTAAGACAATGACTTCCCTTTTTTTTGCCAAGTGAATAGGACAATGAAGATATCTGCAATGTTTAATGGATTACACTGGTGTGATCCTGTCTGTCTGAATCTTGTATTCATGGTGACCTGCAGCCCAGCCAGGGTCTAGGCAGTAATCCAGCCTGCCTGCTCCACTAGACTGCCTGTCCCTGTAGGCAGCTCATTGTCAGGTGTCTGCCTCTCTCCCTTGGTACTTCATTATGCCTGTCCCTATCTGCTGTGAAATGGAAGTCAAGTCTTCCTGCACATGCTCTGCTGTGATCCTGGTGTAAAGATGGATGGCCACACAAAGCCTTCCTAAGATCCCAGAGGAAGTTTAAATGACACGAGGTGTGGTGAGCAGTATAACAAACCTCACCATAGGAAGTGGTGGCAGTCCACTTTTTTGTATTATGACCTTTCCTATAGTCTTAATATTTAGGAAAGAAATCTAAGCTTGAAGGGTTTTACTGCTTTTCTCTCAAGGTGTGAGGTTGTCCATATTGGCCTAAAGAGTGTCCTAAGATCACTTTCGTGTGTTTTCCAGCTGGCTGCAGGACTCTTGCCTGTCTGGCTTCATGGTGGCTCACTAAAGGAGAGATGAAAATCTCTTTACACAGAGGAGTAAAAAAATTGCCTTGTCATGGTGTTCCTGAAACTAAACTCTGTCATGGGAGTAAGGGGTAAGTAGCACATCCTTCTCTGCACCTTTCATTGTCCCTCTGCAGAAGTGAAGTAAGCAGCCAAATAGAGGCATCTGCCACTTTCCTACCAGTCCACATATGATTTGGTAAACACTGTCATTCAGATATGCCTCAATAAGTTGGACCAGACACCCTTCAGCAGGCCTCCAAAGGCATCTTGCTCTCTTTGGTGATTGAATATGGAACTTTGCTTAAGGTGAGTTGGATGGTATGCCTCATTTCACATTTGGGATGTAAGTGTGCCTGCCAAGATTAACTTGAACCAGAGGGAACTGCAAGTACTGTCCAGGAGGAAATGAGACAATGGCATGGAGATAAGGCATCTTTGGGTATAACGTCAGAAAGTTAAACAATAGTCAAGCAATTATCTGGGAGAATGTTAATTCTAGATGCCAAGCAGGGCTCCATAGGCTGTTTGCTAAGGCTAAGGATCAAATTGAAATATTTATCAATTCAGTTTAGAAAGTCTGAAGTAAAGTGAGATAAAAGTAGATCTTGGGAGGCAGCAGCTTCATATAGTACAGGTGATCAAAACACAGCAGTGTGTCCACAACTATGCTTCCTCAAGGGGACTGAGAAATAACAAAATGAATAGGAGTACTAAGCTTGCACATTTTTTTGTTCCTGCTCACTGTGGGCTGAATCAGAATTATTAATGAGTTTCTCTGTAAGAAACTGAGTTTAAATCTGCAGCCTATGGTCACATCTATAGGCAGTGTTTTCTGAAAGAAAAGAGTCTGTGATGTGGGGAGATGCAATAGACTCCCAGGTCACTGATGGAAGCTGGGGTTTGATTAGTTGGTGGGATTTCTGTTGAGAGAGTGTGCCTGTGTCATCTGGCTTGTGAGCAGGGTGGAGGACTGTGTAGGTCCCAGCAAGTCACTGGTGCATGTGGAGGCCAGGGGGGAGGGCGTGTGAGTCTGGGGAGTTTTTGGTGTGGCAGAGGACTGGCTCCAATTCCCATATTTTCTCCATGTGCTAGTCTGCTGCTGGCTGGGACAGCAAAAGGAAAATTTCTGATGTGTGGCAAACACAGCTGGCTCTGCCACATCAGTCAGGCAGAAAAAAGGAGAAGATTTCATCAGAGGTTGTAATATATTCACTCAGAGACCCAGTCTAAAGTGCTGGTTGCCACAGTTAAAGATAATGAAGGAAGCTCAGCCTGTCATCTCCTAAGGATGTGCACAGAAGGATGGGAAAGGTAGAGTTCACCCTGAGGCCAGGATACCCAGTGACACCCTTAGTCCTGTAGATGAATGATGGAGGACTCTGTTTTTAGGGTTGAAAAATATGAGTGTGTCTCTGATGGCAATATACGTTGGGAAGAGATTATTGCATACAGTACAGTTCATTCCTCCTTTTAATTGACCAGAAAAGAAAAATTTAAGAAATTGTATTAAGCCAGCTCTGTTAACAGGAATTTTATTCAAGATTGCAAACAGAGGAAGTGAGAATCTAGGAAATGTCAAAACAATCACTTCCTCTGAAGCTGTAGTCAATCCCTTGCATGTATGTGTTATGACACAGCTCTTCAGCTGCATAGCAGTGTGGTCTTTGTCTACAGGCTTCAGTGCACAGTATAATCAGTACAATGCATTAGAGCTGTTAATAAACAAAAAAAATAACTTTTATAAAAAGAGATAAGTTTAAAAATGCATTCCAGCAGAACTAGCTGGTTTCTATCCAAACAATCAGTACTAGTCTCCAAATAAAAATATCTTCATCCATCAAGGAACCCTTGGGATTAAAAAACCCACCTAGCTAAACAGAAAAATAAAATGTAAATATGTCCACAAAGTCTTGTTGTTGAAATGTATTACTTTGCTAAATAAAACTGTCACTCTGTGATATTGGAGAAGTGATTAAGAGCCCAAAGTGCATTCTTCCTGTGGAAAAAGCTATATATAAAGGAAAAGGAAACAGAAAGACTTTCAGTTAATTTGTCCCTATTCATAGTTTATGTGACAAATAACTACAAGTTCAGATATTCCAGAGCTGAAAGCTTTTTAAGTCACCTGTAACATTTTTTTGTATTTGATTGCCTCTAAAGTGCCATTACTCACAGTTTTTTACCGTTTATCCAAGGGAATATTTATGTCAGTTCGTTGGTCACATGTTATGGCCACTATTGCCAGTTGCTGAGGTAGTTTCCAAGAATTATAAATACAGTTCAAATATCATTGTAATTTTAATTGTAAATTGTAAATTATTTGAAATGAAAGGGGTCAAGGCTGACATCATCAGGTGCTGAGAGCTGTGAAGAGAGGTAGAGGACAGTTCAAGAGACACCCTGTCTATTAATGTGGGAGTCTCTGCAACAAAGTCTTTAACACTTTTTGCCTAGGTCTGTATAGCTGTATCCAAGACAAATTTCTACCCCTGTGTTTGCCTTCTGTTCCAGGTTAAAGCTTAGGCAGGCATACTTTCATACTTCTCCTCATTGCCTCCTCTCCCCATTTCCCCCTACAAAATCTTGTCCCTGCAGCAAGGAAGCTGATGCTGGGCAGAACAGCAGGGCTATGGCCAGGGATAGCTGTGCACCAGGGCAGTCTCCACTGAGGGCAGGGACAGCAGGGCCCCTGCAGCAGCAATTCATCCACAGGAACTGTCCTCCCTGCAATAGTGAAAGGGGAGTTTCCTCAGGGGACAAAGCAAACCTTATTTTCCTCCAGGAAAATAAAGATGACAGACAGGTAGATCCTTGTAGCTAGTATGAAAACAAGTTGCCAAGAAAAGCAAAAGCACCCATGCAAAAACTCCTCTCATCAAGGTGAAAGGCTCTAATTAGCAAACAAATATAATTTTCGTTACGTAATTTCTTTTTTTGCCTTGTGTGCCTTCCCAGATGATCTTTTTTCCTCAAACATGACCAATCCAGGAGATGGAAATCACATTTTCCAGTCATCTTCTCTTCATGTGTAGCTTCAACTGCTTCTGGCTGAGGAACTGGGGTGTTTTATCAGGTGAGGGATTATGAATTCGCTGTGCAGCCCAATAAGAGCTCAGCTCTGCTAGAGAGCTCAAAAAAGGCCCAGTATTCAGTGATGTCTCCAACTGACAGACTGGAGAGAGAGAAATGGTGAGAGTAGCAGGCAGTCTGCTGAATTGGCATCCCTGGTCTCACATTCTGCTGTGCTGAGCAGCATGTCCTGTAGTCATCCTCCTGCATCCTGGTCCCCCCCTCTTCTATGGGATATGCTGGTTTTACTCTGGCCTTGCACTGTCTCACTCTCTAACCTTCAGAAAACAACTCCATTTTTGTTGGGTTAGGAGGCTGCAATGGCCCAGAAATTACAGAGGCATGGGAAGAGAGAGCCAAGAGTCAAGAGGAATGTGGGGATGTTCTTGGGCTAGGACAAGCCATCCCTAACGTGCCATCAGAGACAATGTGGCTGAAATTATTTTGTGCATCCTAAAGCAACAGTTCTGCTCTTCCACGCTGCCTTTCTGTCTGTCCCTCTCTTTCCTCCCTGCTATCACAGCTACAACACCAAACCTTTTGCTCCTCAGCTTCATCTCATTTCACTCCATGCAAGCCAGTTCAATCCAGCAGAGTGTTCTACACCTAACTATTGTTTTATAACCTTGAGGAAGTTGTTACATTGTTTATATTTCTCTTGAGGTTTGATGCTTTATATCATATATTTATGTTTAGATCCACTGAGTCTTTTCGTCACATTTTAAA
Organism: Thryothorus ludovicianus; assembly: GCA_013397245.1. Classification (NCBI taxonomy): domain Eukaryota; kingdom Metazoa; phylum Chordata; class Aves; order Passeriformes; family Certhiidae; genus Thryothorus; species Thryothorus ludovicianus. The sequence continues at coordinate 834,058 of VZTB01015539.1, read as the reverse complement.
AAATATTTTTTATCTTTACACTTTTAAACATATAAAAGCTAAAACTCGCTGTTGGCTATCTAGCACAAGATCTTCAGGACTGGCCCAGGAAATAATTTTTCCTGTTGCTCAGCTCTTGTCTGGACAGCCTCTTTGGGACTTCACCACAATGTGACCTGAGTCTTTCTCTTTCCCCTAACCTTAGATTTAACCCTAATGTTAACTGCAGCCAAGACCTGAGCTTTACACAGGGACCTCCAGCCTTGTCCCTTTCTCTGCCCAAACTTTCCATAGGCATCACTTTTGTAGGTCCTTGCTCAAACTGGACCCTTAGGCTTTGTCTCACATCTTGCATAAGCTGTAACCCTGAAAGTGGTTACAGATCCTCTACTTTCCTCAAGATCCTCCTTTACTCAAGATCACTCATCCCCTTGACAAAATGAAAAGAGGAAACTTATTTGTGAAGCCCAGACTTAACTTTAGCAGCTTCTTGCAACTCTGCATCAACTATAATGCAAAACTAACACCAGACAAACATAGCTGCAGCCAAAAGAAGCAAAAATAAATCATTTCCCTAGGCCTCACCTTTGCAGCCATACTCAAAATTTTGGAGTCAGGGGAATAAGGAAACCTATTAATCCAGTTAAGAAGTACTGCAAAGGAGTTTCCAAGAGAGGGTTTGTGCACCAAAGGTATACTTCCCTGAAAAGTCTCATTACTCCTTGGGGATGATTTATCATCAGGGTTGACAGGGATGCAATGCCAAGGTGTCCAGTTGTGGTGGGGCTGCAAAGGACCTGCTGAGGCAAAGTCTGAGCAATGAAAGGAATTTTTCACTGAGCCCTTGTTCACTTGGCCAGAGATGGAGTTCCTTCAGTAATGCTCAATGCACTCCTAGGATTAGAGATGGGGCAAGAGAGAGGCATAGGGGTCCATTTGAGGGCAGTAGTCCAAAGATTGTCAAGGGAGAGCTAAGGGAGCAAGAGGAATTCCCTCACAAGAAGCTTTTCATCCAGGTCACAGCTGTCCTTTGTTGTCTCATTTTCTTAGGACTTTTTCTTGTAGGATATCATGTTTATTTCCATTAAAACACTTGCTGAGAACTATGAAGAGCAGACATGTCATGATGTCTTGTTATGTGCAAACTGAAAACAAAATTGCAAACAATCCTATAGAAAATACTCTCCAGCTGGAAAAGTTGAAAAAAGATTTCCTGTTATGTTATGGAATACAAACTTTGTATTAAAGGGGGTTTTTGAATTTGAAATTAAGTATATAAGAGGAAACAGAACATAAGACAACACAGGAGCTAGTGTATGGGGCTGAGTGAAAGACCTTCTCAATGACTTATAATACAGGAATGGAAGGAGTATGAGGTTCCAATTGCAGTCTTGGGCATAGTAAGTAATTTATAAGTAAGCAGTGACTTTATGAGAGTCACCTATGAACACACATGCTGGTGATAATTCACTAAAATCCCCAGAATATGAAACTTAGGGAAGCAAGCCTAGTCTAAAAGCACTTATCCTAGCTCAGAGTGAACTGTAGACATAGATAACAGAACTGGCAATTTTTCACTGCTACTGTCAAAACCTTGCATCTAAGAACTGAAAAGAAACTTGCCCACAATTCAGAATTTCCCAGTTTTTTAGAACTTAAATATTCAAATTCTCTGAAATCCCCATTTTGTATTCTGGATCCAGTTAGGTTGGTTGGTTTTGTCTTCAGATTCATAATGCCTGATGAATACACTGAAAAATAACCTTCCTCTAATATATTTTTCTGGGGACAACAACCATGAAATAAATCTCTTGATATCAGTTAGTTCTTCCTTTACACTGATAAAATTAGCTAACACCTCACAGGGGCTTCATAAGCATGACAATATTTTCATAATGTAGCTGAGGCAGGACCCATGCACATCACACTGCTGTAACAGTGCTATTCACATTCTGTTAATGTGCTCCAAACTGAATTGCTCTCTATTGTTGTACTGTAGCAATGAAGAGATGATGGTGTTTTTCTATAATTTCTATTTTCTATTAGGATCTCTATTGTGTGCAGCTGCTGCAAACTGCAGCTCCCCCTTTCAGCCCTGAGTATCATTTGTCTTCTCTGCATTACATATTAAGAGGGGACAGAAATTCAAAGGGGAGATGATCACCAGCTCACTTGGCAGCCCATGTGTACAAAGAGATGGCAACCTGGATACAGAGCAGCATCCTAACCAGCTTCCTCAGCAACAAGAAGTCATAAACAAAAGACTTGGATGATGTAATGAAGCTGATTAGGGTTCAGAAAACAAACAACAAATATTTTTGGGAGGGTGAAATTTAATAGTCTGTTAGGGTGACCAGAAAGAACTAGATTTTATTCAGTAGTATTTGAGAAAGGAAAATATCTGTGTATGCATATTGACCTGAGTGTTCTAGAACATAAATCAGGAGCAGAGGGACGAAGGAAGAGAAAAGCTCTAGGACTCCTTTGAGAAATGGTGAAGCTGAGGCAGGGACACTGGCACAGGAATATCTAAGGGTTGATTAGAAATGAATTGTTTTGCTAAACAGCAGTTTTGATCTTCAAGTGGTGAACTCATTTAGCTTTATACCTCTCAAATGTCTCTTGTGTCTTTCCAAAGTTACACAAAAGCTATACAGATTTCATGTCCACTCAATTTTTTAACTGGACTACAGCAGATAGATCTAGATCATACAATTTTTTTTCTTGCTTAGTTCTTAGGTAGTTCATGTGTTTCCTTCACAGAGGCAAATGCATCATCTGATCATCACTCATTCACTGTCAATGCTGTGTTACATGTAAATCTCCAGCCCTGAGTTGTGGCAAACCAAAGACTGCAGTTTTTCTTTTCAGCCAGCCTGCAGATCTGGTTTGTTGTCCTTGAGCTGACCTCAAGCATGAAGTGCTGCTCTCTGGGTCTCATCTGTACCTAGATGAAAAGAGGCCTGTCTGTCCAGCACTTATTCACCACTTCACTTTCCGCAATCCCAAACAAACCTCTAGTGTAATAAATAATTTCAAATCTCCTCTTTGTCTCAGAGAAAAGAAAAGAAAGAACAGTACTCAGAAATGCTCCTTACGCAGGCTCACTAATTTTCCTGTCCAGTGAAGAGCTTATTTTGAGGGCCAAATGAATTAAATGCTCTTTGGTCTTTTTCTCGTGCTTGCCTTAGTGACATAGCATATTCCTTTATATAGAGCAATGGATTGATGCATATCTATGTTTAACAGGAATGGGTTAGCTTTAATTCCAAAAGTAAACAAGAGACTTGTTTATCAGCACTAAAGACTGAAAGCCATTCACTCTTCTTCATGGTATTTAGCCTTTACCACAGCAAGCACTAACGATTTTGAATAGGGAAAACAATTTTCCCTTGCACAGTAGGCACTCTAAGCTCATCTATATGGTCTCCACTGCAATTAACATTGAAATAATGGCATGTAACATGTTTGTCACAGAGGGAAGACACACAGTAGATTTTCAGAAAGACATTTGTAGTGTGGAGATGAATTATTTATGTATCTTAACTGTAGATCTGTCTAATAATTCTGTCATTAAATGTTATCTCACCCTGTCCTTCTGTCCTATGCCAAAATGGCAAACCCCTGAAATTGAATTACTTTTAAAAAATTCTAGAGCATTAGTTTATTTGTACTTTCACACGTCTTTTAATATAGTGTGTTAAAATCTCTGATACTGCCTTCACAGTTTGATCAAAGTGTGTATTTGAGACACAATCTGTCTCATTAATGGCAGATATTGAACTTTAATATAAAGAGGTATACGTGTACGTGTTCTACCCACAAAAATCCTTGAAATCATATTCAAACTTGGAGCCTATTTCCCTCACATTCAATACTGTGTTAATAAGTCATGGCATCTGCCCTTTGTGTTCCTGTAGTATACTTCCAATATATTTGGATGCTGAGTAGCTAGGAAGTTGTACTCACAACTGATAAGCAAGCATGAACACACTAAGAAAATTCAATTATTTCTGAATATGGTGATTAATTCTCCATGATTTCTAATGTTATACCATTACATCTGAGGTCATAAAGTTATTGCAAATTGATGCAATTAAGAATTTCCATTTTCTAAAGAGAAATTCTAGTTCCTAAATTCCTTATAAATTTATGCCATACACAGCTCTTCTTAACCATATCCTGTCAATTAGTCTCCACACCCAGTGATTCTGGTTACAGCTCTTATATCTGATAGTGTGTTATCTTTCATCTTGCAATACAACAGCAACTTTTTCAGTTAGAAGTGTTGTTTCATGTACAGGCATCTTGATTTTTCGCAGTTACTTTACTTATGCTAGCAGTGGCATACATTACTTTTCTTATTAAAGAAATATCACTATAAATTGAAATATAGATGAGTAAAAGATAAAGTAAATATTGTATTAATAGGGATAATATGAGCTGGAGTGTCTAGAAATGTCTCTAACCACACACACACACACACATACATAAACAAATGACTTTATGGGACTGGAATATCAAATGGTAAATTGTGAAATCCCAAGTGTAATTTCTTTGCCTTTTCATTTAGTTTTGTGGTAGTGCAGACTAGTGCTTTATGTCCACACTCCTATGCTCGTTCGATATCTGACACGCACAGCTGTTCATGTGTGTGCGCTTTCATTATTTTCACTTATTTAACGTGTGGTGAGGGAAAAGCGAGTGCATGTTTTTACACATGCATTTGAACCACATGGCTCCCTGTGTGTGTGTATGTGAGTGTGTATGGCTGCGTGTGATGGCTGAGAGCAGAGATCACACATGCATCCATGTAACTTAACATTATGAATGAATATCTACTTCCAGCTTTATTGTTTTTCAGACAAGGCATTTGAGTATGTTGTCTTTAGAATGGGCTTGGCTGGCATTAATTTTCTGCAGCTGATTCCCTTTAGTGTCTCATTTACAAGTACCCCATTTGCTGTGCATTTGAAGCTGAAAGCCTCTCTTACATAACAATGTACAGCACAGGCCCACAGCATGCCCCCCTGATGCCAGTATTACCTGAACTTTACACGACTGACTGACTGACTACCTGTCTTAAATTTTACAAACTCTTTCCCTGACTGAAATGTATTTAAATATTATTAATATTCATTGTCTACAATTTTTTTCACATGGAGGATGTGTTTTAAATATAATATATCAGACAACAGTTATTTCTTATTAATCATCTTAGCTGAAATAATAGAGGCACTTTAAATTTTGAATGCCAACTGTTCTTTTAAAAGCTTAACATCTTTTGTGCCTGTCTGTTCCTTGTAGTGAGGGAAAAAAAAAGTATTGTGATGATTAGATACTTTGGGGGCCCTTATAGAAATGCTACTGTTTTACAGAACATAACGAGACATATTATTTTCCAGGAATTTCAAGGAAATTAAAAGGAAACATAAGTCACTCAGGTGCGCTGCAACTCTGAGAATGAGGCATAATGCTTGATGGCAGCTGATGGCTGAACTGCTTATCTACAGCAAAACATTTTAAAATTCCTTTTCTTTTTAGCTGTGCTCGTCTTATTTATTCAAGAAAGGGGGAAATGTGGAATTTTGGTTTTCCAAAATTTTAGATTCTTATTATGACTCATCATGTTAATGACAACTGGGGGTCTATACACACTTTGAGGCAAAGCCACTTGACTTCAAAGAATTTGACCATGTGGATCACTATTGCCATGAGATCTTTCAGAAGTATAAAAGGCTAAGAGAGAGATGTCACTGATTCAAAGAATAGATATCTTCTTGCTTTGGACATGAAAATGGAAAGCTACCAACTCTGAGGAAAATAACTACAATTACCTGCATACTAATATTTTTTCCAAGATTAGTATTTATGGAGGAAAAATGTGCAGAGCCTTTTGGAGTCTCTCACTTTCCAGTGGTAGCTCTTTTATGGCCCAGCAGCTGGTTGCCTTTTTTAGAGATGTCATGGATGCCAGAGATTCAGCTTAATCCCGGTTCGAAGATTTCTTCCCAATCAAAGGCTGAATAGGTATTGTGCTTCCTACCTTACTAAATGCTTGCTGAGATTATCCTCTGTCACTTGCTGCTTATTATCACTGTATCCCCAAAGAACCATCCTCTCTGATGCAGTACTTTTAGAAGTGTTATTTCATCATTGAAAAGATGGATTCCAAATGAAAAGACACTCTCTACAGAAATAACATTTTATCTCAGGAAGATAAAAGGGGCTGCCTGTGGCTAGGTCTGTATTGTGCTACTTTTCTTGCACTTCCCTATTGATTTTTGAGCTTCAGGTTTTGCCTTGGCTTAAAATGAGGGATAATGTGAATTCATAGAGGCTGCCACCATAGAAAGAACTGAGGTGGAGATAAGAGCAATTCTTGGGGTACAAGATGATGTCTAGAGAGAATCAGGGACCAGGGAGAAAGGAGAAAGCAGGATGAAGAGGAAAACAGAAGGAAGGAATGTGAAATCAAGCCTTAAAGGACTTGCCCAAGTTGTGGTCATACATGACAAGTCTGTGTCCTATCCCACTGAAGCAATGCCATGAACAATGTGTCTTCTTGCCAGTTTACAGTAACAACGAAATTTGGTCTCTTAGATTCCAACAATACTGGTTTGGCTTCTGTCCAGTCTGAGAAAAAAGTATCCTCCTGCAGTCAGACTAATCAGGCACACACTGGTCATAGGATTAAAGAGTGCTTGGACCTTGTAGCAGCTCTGAGTCAACATGCAGAGCAAGGGAACTTCTTTGAAGGAAACTTGGACATAAAAACTCATGAGTTCATTAACTAGAACAGAATTATAAATGCTCAGCTGTTATGCACCCCTTCATTCACCTCTGCCCTGAGCTGTGAATGCCCTAAACTGCAGGGAAGCCACCTCCCACATCAGTGCAGTTGTACCTAGCCTAGGCTGCCAAATGGAACAAGGTAGGTCATCCTACTTTGTTTTACTGTGGTCCTTTTAGTCCCTGGGGAAAAAAAATCTGCTACTGAGAAGTGATTTCTCTGCAATACTGTAAATAGCAAAGAGCATGTAAGACTTATTGGCAATGTTTTGCTTTCCTTGAGACACAGCAGCTCCCCCAGCCTTCCTCTCTCCCATTATCTTCCAACTGATGTTCACATCTGGCACAGTTAGGCTGACTTAGTTGTGTTTTTGGTGGGTTTATGAGGATTAGGTTGTGTCAAAAACATGCTGAAAGGTATTTTTTACTGAAAAAAAATGTTGACAATAAAGAAGCCAATGCTCTCTGCCAGCTAGGTCTCCTGAACTGCCTGGCTTCTACTTCTCAAAGCTCCCTATGCCCAACTTCTGGAGGTGACTCATTCCTGATCTATGAATTGATGGCTTCTCAGCCACTTGGCTCATACCTCTGTTGATTTCACAGCAGTTGGCAGTCTGGATGATTGAGATTTTTTCCCAATTTTTTGAAAATTCTTTTTGTCAAAAATTTAGCATTTTTTAACGACAAAAGGGTTTTCCATCATGCCATCCACAGGCAAGGTTCTTTTTTCAGAAGGAGGCGTTTCTGACTAAGGGAAGAATGTGCTTTCATTGTGGAGCACGAGGCACTGGGGACATGTGCTGGGTCTCTCAGGCCTCCTACCTGGTATGTGAAAATGTGGAGCAGAAGCAAGAGTGCTCACTGTCTGAATTTTGACAGGTCTATAGTTACAGTCAAATATGGCTTTTACAGAGAAATAAATGATAGCCCTTTATTCAACATATGCATGCCCTATCGGTTTTCTCACTGCAGGTTAGCACAAAGGAGCCATAACACAGGCATGAAGTAGTACATTGTATCAGGGCCTGTGTCAGCTCCAAGAGGAATATATTCTGGGAAAACCAGGGAACAGCATAAAGGCTTGAGGTCTGTTAGTCTGATGCCAAGAAGCTGGTGTTTCTGGATGTCTCCTATTGCTTCATAGAAATTGTTACTAAAATACTACAATGATTAAAATACTAAAATGATTAAATTAGAGACACCTCAGACATACTTCAATCTCTATCTAGTCCTGGATTCCCTGAACTAGGGATCTGCATGATTTTTTTTTCCCATTTGATGATCTAGATCATCATTAACAGTATATAAGACAGACTTCATGAACTGAGAAACAAAATCAAGTGTAAGTTAAAGAATGGAATCATTTAAAGCAAGACATCTATCTTAAAAACACACATAGTTGTTGAAAAATGTTATCACTTTTGACAATCTTTATTATAAAGCAGTTGTATTCTGGGTTGGGTCCTGACTGGATTTCATGCTATAAAATATGAGATGAAATGAGTCCTTACACAAAGAGTTTGGAATAGAAGTCTAAAATGCTGCAACAGATAAAAACAGGCAGGAGAGTTAATGGGGAATCGTCCTGATTTTGATCAGAAATGTGCAGAGATCTTGTCTCACACACCTACTAAAGCTCAGAAAAGAAAGGTAAGAGGGAAGATTAAAAGGCCTCACTTGGGAGGGTAGCAGAAGAAAAGCATGTTTTCTAACTGAGGAGGACAGTTTTTGTGTCAAAACCTCTATTCAATATTTTACATTTTCTTACTGTTCCATGTGTAGCCTGGTAATCACTTAAACCCTGTTCTGAATTCTTAAAACAGTTCCTGTCATGGTTTTGGCTCATACCAACTCCTCTGGCAATTCCTGATCTCAAGAGTCAAACTAGGGCAGGAACTAGTCCCAGCAGAAACTGTGAAGTTCCTGCTCTTTTGGAAGCTGAGAATGGACAGATGCACTCCATGCAGTTGGTCAGTGAGTGCTCCTGGGAGCACTGAAGAGCTGTGGCCTGCATTCACAACACAGCTCACACTGGCTCCAGTTACACTTGGAAATGGACCAGTGCTCTCTGAATTAGATCTGAGTTCAAGCACAGGACTCCTGTTACGGCTCACTGCCTGTGAAATGTTGATTTGAAGACAGACCTTGTATCACATCAATAGTCTATGGCTGAAAAGGGGACAGAATTCAATTCTCCTGCCTCTTCAGTGTAAATTCTCACTTTCTTTCTATTTCTTTCCCTTATTATTGACTGGCAAGAAGATGCAAAAATTATCTCAGCTGGCAGAGAAGGTGTAGGTATTTTTTTGTTTTCTCTGGATAATTTAATTGATGATTCTCACATATGAAACACATGAATGTGCCGGGGAGCAGAGACTTTCTCATCTTACTCTTTTCTAATTGTCACCAGTTCATTTTTCACTTACTTCAGCAATTGACTATAGAATGCCTTAATCAATTGACTATAGAGTCAGTCCCTACTTGCCTGTTCTCTTGCCTCTACAATTTTTACATTTTTTCTTGTATATTGTTTTATTTCAACAGAGGCTTCAGAAAATGAATTGCAGAGCAACTCTTTTGAACTGAGGTGAGTTGCTCAGGGCTTAGAATATTTCCTGCAAGATAAGATTTGTGAATTCAAAGTATCTTTGAAGTGCTACAACCACTTCATAGGTGTTTTTTTTTTCCCAAAAGCATGGGCATTCCCATAATAGCCAGATACTAGTGGTGAGGAATTTTCCTGCTGGGACATGAACCATAAACCAGGGTAGTGAAGCTGGGTTTAAGGCTTTAAGATTTTTAGGTACTTAGTCCTTTGTATCATGGAACCACAGAAACATTTAGGTCAGAAGGTAATTCTCTAGTCCATCTCCCCACTCAGGGCAGGGCCAACTTCCTAAGTTAGTTCAGTTTGCTCAGGGCCTTGTACAGGTGAGTGCTTTGGATCTCAAAGAAAGGAGAGCCCACTATTCTCAGAGCCCCTCACCCAGTGCTCCACTGCCCTTATTGAAATGCCCCTTTCTGAAGTGTGTGATCATTCATTGCATTTTGTCCTTATATTGTGCACCTCTGAGAATTCCCTTCTGCAATTCCTTTTAGGCAGTGGAGGACAGTCCTCTTTATGCCTTTTTTCTCCAGCTAAATAATTCCAGTTCCTTTAGCTTCTCACTTCTGCACTTTAGAGCCCTTATTCTCTCTTTGGTCCTCCAGAGAGCTCTCTCTGGTTTGCCTGGCATAAAAGGGTCCCAAACCATACAGAATATTCCAGATATGAGCTCATGAATGATAAGTAATAAAAAAAAACCACTGCCTTTGACTTTTTGCCTGTATTCCTTCTGCTATAATAATCTACTCATGCACATTCAACTTGTCCACCATGATCCTTGAGAATATTTTCTGCAGAGCTATCTGGGACCTGACTGGTCCCAGCCTCTGTTGCTGCATGAGGTTATTCCATCTCAGGTGGACTTTGTGCTTGCTTTTGCTCAGCATGAGGACTTTCTGCCTGGTTCATTTTTTCAGACTTTGGTTCCTTTTGAATGATGGCTTCCAGCGTGTCAGCAGCTTCCTCTAGCTTGGTGTCATCCATGAAGGTGGCAAGAGTGTCTTTCTTTACGTTGCTCAGGTTGCTGTTAGATATACTGCCCCAGAACTGAATCACAGAACACACTCCTAATTGGCCCCCAGCTGTACTTTGCACCATGGAGTACAACCCTTCAAGCACAACAGTCGAGCAGTTCTTCCCACCAGCCTCGTGTCCATCCATCTCCTAACATTTCCTCAGCTCTGAGGACACTGTGAAAGAATATGTCCAAAGCCTTATGGAAACCAAGGTAAATTTACTGTTCTCCCCTTATCAAGTCTTTCATCACAGGTGGCAATCAGGCTGAACAAACACAATTTTCCTTTGGTAATTCTGTGCAGATTGTTTCCAATAATTTATTGCCCTTCATGCACCAGGGAAAGGCTTCTACAAGCTGTTACTTATCACATCCTATACTGCATCCACCTTCTGGAAAAACAAAAAATAATTCCTTGGAAACAACAGCAACTTCTTTCCAGCATCTGAGGCAGTGATTTTATTGTGTTAAAATGTTAACGTAATTAAATTTCCACACGTGCAGTGAGGAGAATAACAATGTTGAGTATTTTCAGTCTTGATGGTTGTGTGTAACACACAGTGTTAAAAGAGTTAACAAGCAGGCTTTGTACTGTTTCTCATTAGGACAAATTCAGCATTGAGCTTTCAGGCTTAAAGGCTATCTCATATCATATGTATACTGCCACACATGTAATTTGTTGGGTAGGACTGGTTACATTGTGGAGGTGGCATAGAAATTCCTAACAATCTTTCCTGCCCCTAATAGCTTTCCAGAAGACAGAACATAATGCTAGCCATGCACGTTAAATCTTTGGATGAGCTAATATGAAATACTTCTGCTGTTCTAATTTCCTCTTGTGTGTATTTTTTCCTGGCTCAGACTCAGTGACCTAATTCTTTTTTTCATTCTGTTCAAGATTTTTGATTTTTTCCAAGCTACTCACACTGGACTTTTCTCCACTGGGGAAATTGTGCCTTTATTTCTGTTTTGTATTAGCATATTATTTCTATTTTGTGTTGCATAGTTGCACTGTCTGCCCCTTTTCTTCTCTGTCTCCAGACCTGAGGGTGGATATGAATCATTGTATCATGGCATCTCCCAAAAATGGTGACCAAGACATTCTACTAGATATAGTTCTTTTCTGCTAGGGAATTATTGCAAGCCCACAGGAAGATCTTGTAGCATTGACATTGAAAATATCCCATTTAAAAAGTCGCACCTAAAAGAAAGTTGTTTGCTTTCCTAGTCTCTTGACTGGAAAGATGAACCTGTCAGTGTTTCTCTATCTTTTGAAAGCTACGTGAAGATTTGCTCAAAATCCTTTCTCACAAGTTGTGTTTGGTGCTACCTTTAACTATCAAAATACACAAACTAAAGGCTCCTTAGTTTTCATAATTGTGAAATCCTCAGGCTAGTATATGCATGTCTCCCAGCTAGACTGAGGCATGCTTAGGCCAGTTCAAAGACATGTAGGGAACAGACCCAGCAGTTTCTGTGTCTTTGATTCTGATTCAAATGTGCTTTTTTCATTCCAGCACATAGAGGAGGTTGACAAAAGGACACCCTTTTTTTTTCTTTATTTCTTTCAGTAGCACTTCCAAACATCTACTTTTTTGTGTTGCGTTTCTCAGGAGTTACTATGTTGTCGTCCCTTAGGGCTACCTTAATAAATATCTGCTTTCAGTCTCAGACTTTTTATTGTAAGCAGATTTTGTGCATTTGCAAAATAAACTCCATGGCACCACTCATAGGCTTAGTGTATTAAACATGAGACAGATTGTTTTAAACAATCTTCCTGTCTTGACATGAATTGGTATGAGCACTGTAATCACTGTTTATCTGGAGAGAGAGAGAGAGAGAGAGGATCATTCCAGTCAAGAAATAAAACCACCTAAAATTACGGACAGGGGTTTGGAGCTTTAGCCTAGGAATTAAATGCATCTTTTCCACTGAAGTGATGTAGAAGTTGTAGTTATATATTGTAAGTTATACATATGAGAAACTGTTTTCTTGATCTATGTCTTTGTGCAGCCAATATGATTTCTTGAGCTGAAGAAGACTGTATACTTGGACCCTGTGAGAGGCTGATTTCTCCAGTAAAAGGTCAGATTTTCCACATTCCTGCAGACATAAAAGAGCAAATAAGCTGCCTGTCACAAATGCTTTACTACCTTTAATTCTCTGACCTTCCTGTCAATTTAACTGATATTGCATGGCTCTGCTTCTTCAGTCAGTCTTCCTCACACTCCTTGTCAGCACAATCTTAGAGTTTCTTATGTGCTGGTGTGTATTTGTACACATTTTAATGTGTACAAAGAGAGCAAAAAGAGGAGCAGAGAGCCCTTGGTTTGTCACCAAGACAGCACTAAGGAACTCCTGCACTTTAATTTTGGGAACTTTTTAAAAAGAGGATAGTTGGGAAGTTCCTGTCTCCTAGGTATTTTCTTCAAAACACTGTACTATTCCTTTTACTGTTTGTGTTACAAAATACTGTAGAAAAGGTATTTTTAATTTAAGGTAAAATCCAAGAACACGTGCAACTTTCTATTTTTGCTTTGCTTCTGAATGATGAAAACAGTACCTGTATTAAAAGGCTTCTCACATTACTTGCAGAACAAAAGCAACAATGTTGCTGGCTTCTAAAAAAAGGGAAAAGAAAGCCTTGAGATGAAAGAGAGTTATATTTACCTCACTCATAAAAACTTTTTTTTTTTTTGAGTGGTTTGAGTTATTTTTCTTTTAGTTGAACTCTTGGAAAACTGCAATTTCATTTCAAGACATTTTGGTTCATATCACAAAGTTAGTTTTATTCAGCAATAAGACCAGACAGGGCTTGAATTATTGTGCAATAATTTATGCTTAGGTGCATTCTCAGGCATGAGCCTGCAGGCTGAGTACTATCAAGTCCAAGAGTGTTCCACATAATTTATGTTCTAGTTAAAAAAAAAACCAAACCCAAACAAACCCTAAAAAAGCAAAACAAAACTCAAACTAAGAAAAAAGAAAATATGCTGCAAGGGTCAGTGCTTTACACAGGCCATCACCTCAGATCCCAGACAGCCTCTCTCCTTGGGTGTTGGAGTTGCAGGGAAGAGGTTCAGCACCTATTCCTGGGTGGTGTTTTGGGGAAGGCTCCCCCTGTCCCCGCTCCATGGTGGGTAGGCTTGCTGCTGCTCTGCCAAGCCTTGGTCCTGCCCAGGACTCTGTGGCACTCAAGATACAGGGAGAATGAGATTTAAAATAACTTGAACTTTGCTGATGGGTGAATGCTGGGATACCTGAGATTACTACAGGCGGGGATTCAAAAAGCACATAGTGAAAAACAGGAGAGCTGGTAGCCAACACACTTGGATGAGAGAATCCAGTTACTGAATAAATTCTCACAATAATTACTTGAATTTTTAACTAAAGTTCAGTTAAGCTTGCATCTCACTGTTAGACTAAGTCCCCTATCTAGTGAAGGATACATAAACCTTCTTTGGAGAAAAGCTTTTTCATGACAAAATTGTCACTCTCAACATTGATTACTTTTAACCACTTTCAGAGTTTAACCACTCTGAAAAAAAATGGTCTGAAAATGCCCTACAGCAAACAACTCAACCAAATAGAAATACAGAAAATATAAATGCAACAATGAAAAAATTAATATTCCCTGCTAAACAAAGTTAAATCATCTCTTGAACAGTATTTTAATGGGAAAATAAAAGGATATGCTGTTTCTATAGTGAAGAAAAGTTTTAACATCTCTTTTGATTACTTTTTTTTTATTTTTGAAGGGACTAAGATATTATTACCTGAGGAACAGTAGGCAATATATTAATAAAAAGATAGCTCTTGGATGTAAAACAGAAAGTGAGAAGACAGAAAATGTGAGTGTTGAAGGCTGTGATGATTTTTGGAACTTCACATGATATTTGCCATCAAATTGGGAACTGAGCAAGCAACAAGAACATTTTTTTCTGTGCATAAAACATGCACAGAAAGATTCCCTTAATGGCCATGGAAACCCAGCAGCAAAACCAGTCACATAGTAGCACTGAAATGAACAGAGAAAAAGGCATATAATTATTTTGAATCATTATTTTTGAGTTGGATTTTTAGGATATGGCTGTTTTTTAGGGTTTTTTTTTTGATGGAGAAGAATAAGGAGAGGACGACACATCAGTAAGGATTAGCCTGTACCCCATAAGTTAAAGATACTATTTTTGGAGGAGGGCTAACACACTTGAGCTAAAACCTCTGAAATCTCAACTGAGTGCCCTATACAGAGTATTTTGGCAGTTCAACTCTTGAAACTTGAACCTTTGACAATTTGAACTCTAAAAATTTTTCCTGCTAAAAATTTAATCCAAGCTAACAAGTTCCCGTAGAGATCAGTTTTGAAGAATAAGGTTTCTAGTAAAGTTCAAGTTTTAAAAGTAATTCTTAGAGAACCTTCATCCTAACTCAGATTGAAAGCAGACACAATAAACATTATGGGCATTTTCTGGAAAAGTCAATGACTCTCATGCTACCAGACTAGCATGGACTAAGAAACTAAGGGAGAGCAGAAGAGAGGACCCCCTTCACTCACTTGGTCCTGCCCTCGTTTTATCTGTGCCTGGTTCTTATGCAACATCCTAGCCTGCTCATATAGCTCACTGTGCTTCCTTAAATCTCATAAGGTGTTGAGTCCAACATCTAAAAGATGACTACACTGAAGGCAAAATACAACCCTCACTGCAAGGTTATATCCATGGTGTGCATATGCTGCTGACTCTGCATAGGCTGCAATGAAAAACTTGGTGTCTCATTTTGTTTCCCTGCTTCAAATTGATGTTTTTCAGTCAGGCTCTCTTTATTGCTGCCTGTGCATTTTTGAAAATCCCTTCCCTGAAGTTCTTATTTGTCCATTTCCTGTCTTTATGCTCCTTCCCGCCTCTGTATGAGTGTAATCCAATTTATTTGCTGAGCTGCTTTACCAGAGCACTGTGTTCTGGCAGCTTCAGTGGTACTTCACTATATCTTCAGTGTTGTGGCTAAGAATTTGTTCACCACAGAGCACAATTCAGAGCTGATGCCAGTCACTAGTGGCCATAAACCCCTTGATCTGTTTGTCATTGCTGTGAATTGCAGCTTCCAACTCACTGTTTCTTTTGTGAGGAAATACAACAACAGGGAATAAAGAAGCAGATGGTCCTCTGTTTCATATTGCACTAATGCATCACTGATTTTGTATCACATGGTCTGTCCCATGTAACCCCTCTAATAGTTGATTTTCCCTCACCTTACCTTCTCAGGTTAAAGTCCCTTCCCCTTAACTGTCCCATCAATTGCCTCCTATTGTCCCTTGGCCAACTTCCTCTGCCCCCTTTTCCCCTGGGTATAAAAGTGACCCACTCTGGATGTTTGACCTCTTTTTCTTCCTGGCTATCTTCCTCTCTATTCTTCCCTGGCTCTCTTGCTGTTCTGCTTGCCCCACCCCACGCTTGACACCTCGTGGCTCTCTTTCCCCCCCACTCCCTTAGGTCTTGCTATTAAACTCTTTGGACCCTCGCTGCCAGGAGGGGATCAGGCTGTCTCTCATTCTAGCTACCTTAGTGTCCTGTTGTATTGCCCAGGGGTCTGAGCTTGCTGAGCTTAACCACTCCACTCAAGGCAATTACAACACTCCGTGGTGTTCCTCATTGTTTCCTGTTACCTTCCTAAAAACCCAAATGCATGTGTTTGTCAGTGCAATTTCAGTAATGCTTTTGGTTCCTAGGGAGTAGCACTCAGTATGGGAAATGGGGAACATTGTATTCTACTCCTGTCTCCAAGTGGACTCTGGATCAAACACAGGGAATTCCTAAAATTAGCCCTTCCCACTTCTGGGAAGTGCTTTGACATCCCGTCAAAAACTGCCACCAAAGAACCATGTGTTACTAATTAACACTTTATACAGGTGGATATTTTCAAACTCTTATTTCAATTTTGCCTGCCCTGCCCCCAAAATACACACAGAGAGGGCACAAAAGGAGTGAGAACAAAAGAGAAAGAAATCTGCTGAAGCACAAAGGTTGATCTGGAAATGAACAAAAGCCGCTGCCCTTCAGTGAGCATTCTTGGTTTAGTCATGCCAAATCCATTCCTCATGCAAACCCGTTGCCTAGGTATGTTGTTAGGTGCTATGGACACAATATCTCTGCCAATCCTGAAGACTTTATTATTTATATAATTGTAAATTTGTTGCAATAGGCTGGAGAAGAATAATTAAAAGGAAACATTTTCCAGTGACCCATTTATAACAACTTTAAGCTGCAGAAGATGTGGGGCCTAAGAGTTCCTCCTTCAAATATGCATTGTTTCAGAGTGGACTGTAATCTCTATTTCCTTGATTGATAGGGTCATAATGCCTGGGAAAGAGAGGAATGGATGAGCCAATCAGAAATAAAGACCCAAGAAAAGGTCAAAATGGTGGAGCACTTCACTATATTTCTTGAAAGATGTTGGGTATTAAATGTCATATGCAATCTTTGTCATGAAAATGAAGTAACAAGACACTAGTGTGACCCTTTCATTTGAATGATAGTCTTGTCACATTTTCTAATGCTCTTTTGCCAGGATTTAAATTGAGGGAAAACACTGTCTATCTTGTAAGATATTTAAATAACACAATATATTCAGGAAATAGAGGGAAAATGAGAAATGGGAGAAACAAAAGAAATTCCCTGTTAGATACTTGTTTTTCAAACTTTGCCTCTTAAAATGTATTTCACACAAATATTTGCTGGATACTAAGAGTTCAATACACACTGGTTGCAGTATTGTTTTATTAAGATGCCTTTTACTTTGGATTTTCACTGCCCTCAGTCCACCTAGAAGTAGCAACAGCTTTACAGTGTTTGTCTCAGTACCAGCAGACAGTTTAATTAGTGAGACAAAGGAAACACCTACTGAAAGGAATTTGACATTTTTTTCTAGAAACATTGCTTCCCAGTTGAGATATAGAGTCTTTTGTAATGCTTAACACTACCTTTCTACACTTTTATATCATAGTAGTACTGCCTCAGACTTTCAATCAATAAATCTTAAACTTTCTATGGAAGATTCAGCTTGGTCATCAGTTCTGTGCCCAGTACCTCTCTCCTTTGGCAGCCCTTTACACAGCCATTTCCCCCTTGATCTTCATCAGCTGTATCCCCTGCTTTTAAAATTTCCCAGCATAAAATATTTTGTGGTCGTTGAAGGGCATGTCTGGAGAAGGATATTAGGAGAATGACTCTGCTGTCACCTTTTCCTTACAAATATTCTGCTGTCTTTTCAGTGGGTGCACTTACTGGCAGAGCTGCCAAGGAAGATAATTTGAAAATCTTCCTCTGGAAAAATTTGCCAGGCTTGCCAAAGCTCCAATGAAACTTGTCTTATTTATGCATATAAGAAAACCAGGAAGCACAGGATGGATGCAAGTGGAAGCTCACGCCTTGTAATAAATTACTCAGCTTGTGTTATCTACTGGAGCATCATGTTTCTACCTCACCCTTCCCACAAATAATTCACTGATACTTGGGATGGAATCGCTAAACAAATAAAATAGTTTTGCAAGGTTAACCCATGATGTTTTTGCTACTTCTGCATCTTTGTAGTGTGGTTAGTGTTGTGTATGGTTTGACTTATGTAGAAATGGGGAAAAAAAAGCTCTTTTGGTTGAGAAGAATTACAGAAAAGTGCCATCAGGACAGAAGTAATTTGTCTCTGCCTGTACTAGCAGATAACCCACTGGGGCACTGGCTTGGTACCGTCAGAGACAAGGTCACAGGGATCATGTCCAGCCTTCAGAGCAGGAAGGCACAGATACTCCTTTCAGTCCTGTACTGTAGACTGGGCACTGGTTGAACACTTTGAAATTCCCCTTCTTGCCTCATGATTCCCCTCTATTTCTTTTCCTGAAACTGCAGTTGTGGAAGGAAGGGATTTCACACCTTGGCATGTATCTCAGTGTGGAGTAAGGGAGTGGCCAGAATGACTCGAAGAGCTGAGAGCTGTCACAGGGGAAGTTTTCCTAGCCCCTCCTTAAGGATGTATTGTAGACATATCTTCACTTAGCAAATACTATATTGTATTTGTGGCAAATACTCTAGGCTGAGATTATGGATTGTTCATCTCCCCCTTTTTTTTTCAGACTCTTGGTTTCTCTGGTGCTTGTCAAAATAGCAGACCCCTTATATGCAAGGTATAAAAGTCAGACTCGAACAAGAGAATGACAAAGTAAACTCTGTTGAGAGCAAGCTATATTTGCCACTGTCTAGGAAAGATAATGAGAAATTAAAGGTCTAAATTGTGAATAATGAAAAGCAAACTTGTTCCACATACTGCATATTTATACTGCATATTTCTTTTTTAGCAAAAGACTTGAAGTGATTGAATGGAAAACTTCATGTAATGTGTTCCACCTCCTATCCAGTTTCACTCCATTGAGATTTATTTTTTTTCACACCTTTTCTGTGAAAACAACTCATGAATCTTTACCTCTTTCCCTGGCCTTCTTGCAATTCTTAAATGCATGACTTTACCATCCCCACCAAGACCACCTGCACTTCCTCTCACTTTTCCTATTTCTTTCTCATTGTCTCATGTTTAAAGGAAAGATTGATTGGCAGTCAAGGAATGCATCTTTTGTCTGTCTAGATAAAAGTATTATCTCAAATAGCTCAGCATTGCTACTTATTTGGTGGATGAACAGATGTCAGGCTAGGCAATGTGCTGGACTCGTGTTTCTACACCAATGATCTTGGACCTACAACTCAACAGGATAGAAATAAATCATATTTTCTCCCTTTACTGGTCTTTTCTTACCTTGACTGTTTGTCTTATCCACATTTTAAAGTGTTACAGTAACAGCATCTCAGTTATTCTTCCCCTCCAACAAGGACAATTGATAACATCTTTCACCACCTGAAAGACTGCTAAACGGGGTTTCACAGATAAAAATTCTCTGAAAATAATGAGAGAGGGATTATGAGATGCTATCAAAATGAAATATGCAACATTTAAAATCTTTCATTGTTTTGGTTTTTCTTCTCTAAAAGAAATTTTATTAATTCTTTCAGTGACTCTTTGGCCTACTAGAGCACATTTATTGTTTTTATTCTTTCAATCTCATGTTGCCAGAGTAAGCCCAAAAACAGTCTTATCAGACAGGACTTTTTCCCTCATACAGCATAGAGGAAACCAATTCTGCTTTCTTCGTATCTTCTCCATTCCTTCTCATGCCCACCAGCAGCCATGGAGACCTGCCAACTGCAGACTGAAAGGGAATCTATCACCCAGTAGCTCATCAGAGAAGATCACAAACATCAACCAGTCAAGTATAAACCATTGCAGAACAATTGCCACAGCCTCCATTTTCAGGATGCAAAGCAGCAAAGAAAAGAAATTCCCCCAAATCACCCAATTCTGCTCAGATTGATGCAAATGGATGCATTTGCTTCCCTTTCAGGCAACTGCAGAGGGAGGGGCTGAACTCTAAGTGGCAGTTGTTTCATTGGAGGGCAGAAGTCTCAAATTCCATCCATGACTTTCTTATTGCTAAGCATTCTTTACAACAGCAAAAGTATTTGTTTAATGGGAACCAGATTTGGGTCATAAACCTTAAGCCTATTAAGCTTTATGTCAGCTAATGTTTACCTTATTGTGTTTGGTTTTTTAACTGTTTCTCTCTGGTGAAAAATACATTGCTGTAAAGGGAACGCAGGGAAGCAAATAAAGCAAAG
The DNA here is from genome assembly GCA_013397245.1 of Thryothorus ludovicianus. Classification (NCBI taxonomy): domain Eukaryota; kingdom Metazoa; phylum Chordata; class Aves; order Passeriformes; family Certhiidae; genus Thryothorus; species Thryothorus ludovicianus. Next base: position 813,954 of record VZTB01015539.1, on the reverse strand, counting down.
GAAATCAGGAAATACTATGAACTGCATGTGACTTTCAGCTGCAGGGGTCCTCACAATAAAGAACCCTGCCTCAACAGAGTGGCTTATGTGCTTTAACAAATATCAGCTGTTTGTTTGGGGTGTAATGAACAAACTAGAGCCAGAGTGACAACTGCTTCAAGTAATTATGAAGACAGCTTGCAAACTATGGCCCCACTTGTTTCAGATTTTAAATGACGACAGTCGGGCTGCTGTTGCTGCCAGCTTTATTTCTGAGCACTTTTATTTCCATATTTCAAAGGTCAGTGTGTGGTGGTGATAGCAGCCAAAGAAAGCCTGTGTGAATGGGGTGTGTGTGTTTATGTCTGTGAGAAAGAAAAAAAAAAGGAAGAATAGCATTTTTCAGCATTACCAGTGAGTGCTATATTACTAGTAAACTCTTAATGAAACATTTATAATACGTTAAAGCCCAGGAGGCCAGAAGGGTTTGGAATTTCCTTGCTGCAGTCATCATATGTGTAGTGAAGGGGACTCTGCCCTCAGTAGTTTACAGTGTTAATGGTAGAGATGGCAGAACAGTGATGCCAGGGAAACTCAGTGTTGGTCTGCCCCAGAGAGCCACAGAAACATAAATCACTTATCTGGGCACATTGATGGTTTTACATCCAGGTAGAAACTGAATTAATTTGAAAGGCCCTGAGTCTCAGGCCATTACTAGGGCTTCATCTTTTGCTTCCTCTGATATCTATCATTTCTGTATTACAATGCTGTTGATTTACATTTACAGTGAGACTGAGGCTCTTTTGGTATAGAATAATACAGGTATACTATATAATAATATAGTATATATAATGCATAATGTATAATATACATTCTATAATATATGTTTTATAGAATAATATATATAGTACATATAAGGTATATTATACTAGTATGGTATAGTATAGTATAGTTAAATAAAAGAGCGAGCGAGCCCTTGTGCTGCAAAGATTATCACCTCTGTTGACCAAAGCCTGATAGAACTTCTACTGGACTACTTTTTGAGAAATTTTATTGATGTACTAGTCTGATTCTTCTACAAAATTATCTAATTTTTATTTTGCATTCTTTCTTTTTTAAAAATTAATTTACATGCTAAATATCTATTGAGATGAATGTCAAACAGTGCAGAAATGGAGGTGAAGGAACAGTGACACAGTTGAAAGGAATGGATGAGAATGAGATGAATGAGAACTGGACAGAACAAGTAGACTTGGTCACAGAACTGGGGTCTCATTTCGAGCATGCCTTTGCCAGCACAGGGTTTGTGGAATAAAGGTCTGAAGGGTGTATGAAAGGAATGAGCAAGTTAAGGGTCTCTACACAGGAATGGCAGAAGGTAACATAAATTCTGTGGAGACTTGAAAGCAATAATTTTGTATGTGATGCCATGGGAATCATGTGCTGATTTCCAAGGAAAATATTGTGGACTTATGTGAATCACCTGGGTAGACTGGAAAAAGAAGCCAGGCAGGGTCAAGGCAGCATCTTAGCTGCACCAAGGATGACAGGTCAGAAAGTATGAAATTGAAAGAGGAGAAGGGTTATGAAAACATAGAAAATAGTGTGGCAAAAGTAGAGAGGCATTTTTGAGAGGACATGGACGTAAAAGGGATAGCAATTATCCTGGGGTTTCTTGGAAAGAGTACAGCTGACAGCCCAATGGCTGAAGACCTGGATACAGGGGAGCCTAGAGATTATCTTAGATGCTTATGTATGTGATCTGAGATCACAGTGGTGGGGTAAGAAGGAAAATAAATGCATCCTATGCTCCCATCAAGCTGATAATCCTTTACAAAACAAGCTTTTTGTGAAGTTACAAGAAATTAGGAATTTCTTCAATCATATCCATATATAAATGTAAAACAATTGATGAAGAGCAATAGGCTGCAGCCGGTTCCTTCAGTGAACTCCAAAGTGTTTATTAATCAGATGTAAAAAGCCCTTTTTTCTAATATTGTTTAGGTTTGGCAGCTGCATAATCTTATTTTTTTCCATTTTTGAAAGGAGCAATTTCATTTACTTTTAAGCCCCCTCCCAGGCATCCCTTTGATTCAGAAGCACTTTTAAATACTTATCGTATTGTAAATATCTGCATTTCTCCAATACTCACAATCAATTTTGCTCCATGTATGGTGTCTTTACTAATTTAAATTTTTATTAATCATCTGTTTAAATTATGCTTTCATGCATTCAAAGAAAGAATCTGTTAAATATTAAGAGGTTTCCTTGTCTTGGTGCTCCTGCTCTTTTCTGAGAATTGTCTTTACCATAACAGATTTGTCCAGTTCACATGTGAGGTATCCTTGCAGACAAAACCCACACTAGGCTACATGTGCCTGAAGAAAAAAGCATCAAGTGAAAAACAGCTGAGGAAGGAAATAAAAGTGCTGAATTATCTGACATCATGCATTTATAATGTATAAAACATTTAATCTGAAAACCTGATATCCTACTGACTTTGATCGTTTTCTATATAACATAATTTGTGGAATCTACTTGCAATATGTTCGTAGTAAAATATGTATAAGTAAAATTTGAATCTCTTTTCTTGAATCACTTGGCAGATCTCCCAGCCTGTCTTTTTGTAGGGGGATACATTGAACTGAGCAGAGAGTGGCACATGCCTCTCTAAAATAGCCAAGTAGTGTTTAAATTTCTTCTAGTGCTCAGTGCATCTAGTTTCTGGATTTTTTTTTCTGATAGTCTTAGAGCACAGGCTCACCCAAAGGCAGTTCAACCTCAGCTGTTCCAGTGCTGCTGAAATGAGGGAGGCAGGCAGCTATTGCTCTAGCTGTCTCTCATGGCTGTCATTTATAGGTTTCTTTCCCATTTGAAGTCCCTGGATATTTTTGCTGCTTAGCAAACAAGCTAATGCAGTGTCATAACTTCCCTCTTCTACTGCACAGTGTGTAGGAACTGGAATATTAAATATAGATATGCATTTAAAGTACCAGTAAATCCCAAAATAGCATAAATAAAACCTTGAAAAATAATCTGCTATTTTTTTCTGCTATTAATGAAGAATTAGGTTTGTTCTTAGTAACATTTCCACAGGTTACAGTTGTAAATGATAATAAAAATGCAATATCACTAAGCAAATACCTGGTAGATTGTGGAGATAAATGCGATTTGTGCATTTCAGAACAGATTGAGAAGGACACTTAGCAACACCTCAGTAGAACACAGTAGGATTTAATAATTGGTTTATTTTTTTCTTGTTTTATAGAGCTGAGATTTTTACTTTGAAGTTTGGTTGTTTGGTATTTCCTTCAAGGACAGACACGATAAAAAAGGCAGATAATTGGTTGTCAAGGCCACTCAGTGACTAAATGATTGTGATGAGACTAAAATACACATTTGACTTGCACATTTATTGAGGTGAGCAATGTTAATCTGGGGTCTTGCACCATATCTATGACTCTATAGCTGACACTTTCAGAAAGACATTGCCATCTGAAATCAGAGTTGATCAACTATGTCGACTAATGTGTTGGATTCAGTGGAAAGTAACCTAAAAAAATGTTTAAATACAGGCAACTGATGTGGCTCAGGTCCAAATAAATTATAAAAAAACCCAGATCACGGATTTCAGGGTTGTCTTATAAAGTAGGCTAGTGATAACAATGTTATTCTGTTGTTTTAGTTTGTTTTTTTTTTCTCAATGAAGAGAGGAAAAAAATATCCATTTCCATTGATTTACATCACCTAGGATTGTGTGGGCCAGGACAAGGGAAACCCTAAACTTTGTCTCCACCGTGTTAGACTTGTGCATGAATAGCATCTTCCAGGCTATTTGTGGGCAGAGTGGTGGCAGTGCAGGGCAGCTTGTAGGGAGGCTGTTATTTTAGGAACATATTGACTATGCTGGGAGACTGCCATTTTCTCCCTTAGGTATCTCTATTTTTATTATTCTTTTACAAGAAACTTAGACTTTGATCCCAAGAAGCACAATGAAAAAAAATGTTTTTCCCTTGTCCATTACCTTCCTCTGTTGAACATGAGAACACACCCATTTATTTCTATGAGAGGTTAACTCAAGTGTGGCAAGATAGTTTTTTATTTTCATTTGCTTTCTCATACCCACTTCCTGCTTCATGATGGAGAAGATGTAATTATTAGGACTTTTTAAAACCAGTTTAAAAGAAAGATATGTAGACAATTGCAGCATTACGAAAGTTGAGAGAGTCCTTGCTATAGCTGTCATTCTTGCAGCATTTCTAGTTTTTATCATAATATCCTCCATTTTCAGTATCAACTACATTTGTCATCAATATTAGCAACAGAAAATGCAAAAACAAAATAAAAAACCCAGCACAAACCAAAATAGTACAAAAACCTGCAGATTAAGCAGAAAATACTGATATATTAATAAGGTATTTCCCAAAGTTCTGTTTCTAAGATCCCAGTCTTGAAGCATTTAGGACCTTCAGTCATAAGAAGTGTCAGACATTTATTGAGCTCAAGGTTCTTAGTGCATTCTGCTTAGCACAGGCCTTACACTTGCAAAAAGAGGAGGGAGAGGAACCCTCATTTGACAAAATATGTCTCACTTTCACATCTGCTGTATAAGGTAATTCTACTCTGCAAATAGACTTTCAAAACACAGATTTTTCTGGGAAGATTTATGCCTTTCTTCTGCAAATTTAATCTAATGTGGAACAGTACAATATCAAATTTTATTGTGTAAAGAGAGAGAAGGGCTAGGAGATCCTTAATTTAAAAATTATTTTGAAATTCCTGACATGTGGTGAAATCAGAAAAAATCAAAATATTTACCCAGAAACCCCTTCAAATCTTTTTATTAAATTTCATGTCATTTATTTCCTTACTAACAATGTGTCTTAAGGTGACCTGAGGACAAGTCCTTTTCCACAGCAGATACAGCAACAGCATTCAAAGGGGAGCAATACCACAAAATGGAGGAAGAAACAACCACTTCATTGTTGTGTTTAATATGTTCATAATATTGCTCAAAGCATCAACTAAATTTCAGATAAAAATGAAAAGATCATAGGATGAAATACGGTCATTGTTTATGATCCAGGACAAAACAATATTGTATTGGAGCTGCCAGGAGAATGAAGAAGGCATTTTGCTGAAGCCAGTGTCTTCACATCTGTAAAATGACAGGGTGAAAATGGTTATGCAAGATTTTTGATTAAAAATAGCTGGACAAAACCGAAGTGGTTCTGACCAGTGAAGTGAAGTAAAAAGCTGATTATACATCATCTCAGCCTCCCCACTGAAGGCATATACCTATTTGTCAACATGCGACAAAATCTTGAGAAGATGACTTGTTTATCTGCTGATGAAATTGGTACAAACAGATTGTGTTGTTTTCTAAAGAGTGAGATAAGAGCAAAGAGATGTCTGAGAAACATCCACTTAAGGCATCACTGTAACCATCAATGAATATAACCAGTCCTAAAGGAATCACCAAAGCTGAGCAATGAATGTTAGGCAGCAGGCTGATGACACGTATCTGATGCTTAATTGCAAAAGCAGTGTTAACATCCATCTTATAGAGAATATCCCCACACAGCAGGGACCAGATGTTCCAGGTAAAACAAGCATGGCACATGGCATCCATGCCATGTGGGGATTTTGAGGACTATAGAGAATTGGATACTGAAACATATCTAAAACTGAGTTTATTGGAATAGGTGAGTCAGACAAAATCCCATTACTTTTTCTAGGCAAATACAAAGGCTGACAAAGGGTTGCATTACTGCAAAAATTTGTTAAGCCTATGGATATTTACCAGGATTAATCAGGAAAGACTGCTCCTTAAAGCTTGGCCCCAGTGAGCTGTCCTGCCTTCCCATTCTCTGTGCAGCCTGTCCTTGCAGCTTTGGAAGGGGGCACACTGCAGAAACAATGGGCTGGTGAAACTCTTGCCACTGAGGCAGCGCAGCTTTGGCTTCAGGCTTGCAGTCTGCAGGGAGGATAATAACCTGGAATATCAGTGGCTGTTGTGTGTGAGCCAAGGGGCTCAGATTGCTGTTGGTTTGGGGGTCTCTCTACCTCAGTTTCCCTCATCTTGATAGCCACAGTGCTTCAGCCCTTGTCTTCCCTGACCAATGTATAAAGGACATTTATGAGCTGTACACATCAAATCCCTTCAGAATTGTGCTTAGAAAAATCTGGCATGATCATTTCTCTCATCCTCTGCATTTGCCAATAATTTATTACTTATATTAATGTTTCCTTTCAAATGCTATATTGCTATTGAATTAAATAATCGGAGGAGGTGAAGCTGGAGGTATTATAAAATATTAAAGTTATATTCATGTGGATTGAAGGCAAATTTGGAGGCTGGTGCTCTACAGATAGGCAATGAAGGTAATTATATCTTTAATCTTTTATATTAAAACCTAGCAATAAACTAAGGAAAGATGAAATTTATCTAAAAGAACTAAATGGGGACAAAGCAAGAAATCCAGATAATCAGAAATATTATACATAATTAAGAGAATTGCTAATTATCACTTTAATCAATGACATTAGAGATGGAAAGGCTGCTAGGTCAAGCAGCTATTTCATCCAAGGCATGTGACAGCGTTCCTTATCACTGAGAAAACAGTTTTGAATTTCATGCCTAATTTTGGCTCATCCTTCATTTCTAGCTAAACAACAAAAACTGAATTTCACAAATCTCATCTTATTTTTTTGAGAAAGCTTGAGGCAAAATGAAGTAGGCATTTGCAATAATGGAGGGTTAAAAATATTAAGGATTTACATTAGAAAATACTTCCATAACTCACTCTAATCTGTTATGGCTTTGCCTGGATATATTTATTTGCTTTGCATTTATTCTCTGTTTTAACAGTATCTCACATCATTGGCAGACTACAAGAATTTGGGAGGTAGTGCTGTGGACAACTGAGGTTCTCACTGAAATAAGATTGTGCTGTGTTATGACTTGGGCACTCTCCAGCTCCTTAAACCACCAATCTTATCCTTCAGATAAGCAAATGACATCACTAACATTTGGGCACAGGCTTCAGCAACGCTGAATAGGAGCAGCTATCTGTATGACATTTTGCTGGACACTGGTGCATCCATCTGACCCACGTTTCCAGATTCTTGTAACAAGGAGGAAGAAGCACTGAAAGTGCTCAACTAGTTCTGCCTCTACTGATAAACGACCTTGGAACTGATGGATTTTGGGCAGTGAAGGTTAGCACTCCAGTGTGTGCTTCGGCATCCAGGTAAACTGAGATTCATCATGTTAAATGTAAGTAGGTCTGCTGCCTTACTAAAGCAGCACATCTCTATTCCTCTATAAATTAGTTCTTGAGTCAATTTTTTATCAAGACTGCATAGGGAGGGAAGGACTATATGGAAAGTGGTAGAGAAGACGTGTCTGACTGTGCATCACAAAATTCAGCTGTAGATCCATATCAGCTGAGAAACCTGGGGCTGGTTAGCCTGGAGGAAAAAAAGTTGAGGGGAGACCGTATCTCTCTCTACAGCGACCAGAAAGGAGGTAATAGACGGATGGAGGTCCATCTCTTCTCCCAAGTAACAAGTGATAGGACAAGATGAAATGGCTTCAAATGGCCTGGGAGGATTTTAGATGGGATATTGAGATATTCTTCACCAAAAGAGTTCTCAAGCCCTAGAGCAGGCTGCCCAGGGAAGTGGTCATCACCTCTGGAAGTCTTCAGAAAAAGTGTCAATGTGACACTTAGGGACATGACTTAGTGCTGAACACAGTGGTGCTGGGGTTAGAGTGGACTTGATGGTCTTAAGAGTTCTTTTCCAACCTAAATGATTCAATGATTATATGTATAACCTGAAAGATGGAACAAATGCTCGAATCCTCCTCTCTGTTCACACCTTGGTCTTAAACAATAGGATTGATGGAACATATAAGAAAGAAAGCTGAGAAATAGGAATAGGATTTGACTGTCTCATGCTATGAGTGTAAAGAAATTAAATACAATTTTAAGTACATAGTCCAAATACTGCACTTACAGAGAAAGACACTCTTTGAATTCTGAAAGACCAGAATGTTTTTCCATGAATACCAGACACGTCACACTCAGAAAACAGATTTATGCCTAGGCTAGATAAAAATGAGAACCCCTAAATTGGAGTATGTACAAAGAATAGGTGTGGGGAAAGGGGGAAAATTTCAGGGGCAAAGAGCTGAATAAGAATTTTATTCAAGGTGAAAAAAGATTTTGAACATAAACACAGAAAAAAACCCCTGAAGAGTAGTATTTACTTTTCCTGTCTAAAGTGACTATTCTTCCTAGAGCCCTAGGTCAAATTCTGGGCAGGATTAGCTTTGCCCTTCATCCTCATTTTTCATCTCTATTGGAATAGATTAGTATTTAGCAGCCCACACTACAGGAGGAAAGTCTCAGTGTGTGTCATTCCTCTGATAAAGAGCATTTTCTTGCTCAGTACACTTAGTGCAGCTTAGTCTATGATTGACTAAGGGGTTTTTTCTTCATGTTCAGCAAAGCCTTCTGCAATATTATAACCAAATTATGAAGCTGCAGAGCTATATTTTATCACTTATACAATTTAATTAGTGTTTTTGCATCTCCCTATAGGAGAACTCTCTCTCTCTCTTGCTCTCCCTAAATATATATATGTATGTGTGTATGTATGCACAAACCCAGGCTTTTTCAACTTTTGTTCCTTTTTTCCTGCACTGGATGGAGTCTAAGTATTAAACAATGAGAAGACCCAACAAATTATATCAATTAAGACAATTTAACTCTAGGTTTTTACACAGTACTCATCAATCCTACTTCATCTGACACACAGGCTAAGGTAATTTTTCACTTGCATTAATATAAAATTAGATGAGTAAATCAGTGGTACATATGTTGTTTAGATTAGATACCACTTAAGTCTCTCAACTTGCCAGACATATGGATTAGCAACACAGATTAAAAAGGTCTGAGTTGAATTAAAATCCTATTTCTGTGGTAAATATTACAATACAAACAAGTACAAGGTAAATGTGACTAAGACTGCTTTCAGCTTCATGGTAACATCAATGCAACCCCAGAACTATTCCTTATGATTCTATGAATCTGTTCAAGGCTCATTAGCAGAGGACAAAAGAAAGCAACAACAGAAAATGAAAAGAGCCTTCTTTTAATTGTCTCCCTTGGTAGATGTGGAAGAATTTTATAATTTTTCAGTTTCAAAACACCAATCACCCAATAGCTAGATTTCTTTCCTAGCTTTAAGAGGGATTTGGATGGCAAATTAAAGGACTGCCTTTTTTGAAAAAGGAGTCAAGTTCAGCCTTGGAAAGCCATCTCTTCCTAATAATAGAACATTGAGGTAATCATGAAACATTGCAATAGGGTTTTTCTTACTATTATTTGTAGGCTGGAGAGCACAGGAGAAACAGCCTGTGCCCTAAAAGCTTTTAAATTCAGAAACAAGTGGAAAAATCACAAAGGTGTCCTTGAAGATACACGTTTATACATCCTTAGGGCCTTATTGATTAGTCAGTATGGTGGGTGTCTGTACAGAATACCAACACACACCCCTGCTCCTCTGTGTTGGCAGGAGCACACTCTGGCCCTGCTGAGACCTGGTGTGCACCTCCTTCATGATGTGCCCGTCAGCTCCTCCTCAGCTGTCGCTGTGGCTTTCACATGTTGGGCTTGCAGAGCAGCTCCTTTTTGTGCTCATAATTTGTGAGCTGTGCCAGCTCTGGTATTCATATATTAACTCTTCTTCTGGGGTAAATGCATTCACCTCTGCCGACAGCTGTGTGCCAGTGTTTTATTTGATCTGGTACTGGACCCAATTTTGCATCTTTGAGCTGCTATTTGCGATTTTCATTTGCGATTTGTAATGTTCTTCTCTATGGTAAGGACATTAATTAAAAAAAAAGTTATTATATCTGTTTAATCATGTCATAGTGGTGGCACAGAGGTGCAGCAGTTTGTATTTTTGAGCTCGTATTTCCTATAGCAAAGAAATGCTTTGCTATTATTAATTTAGATTTCCTCTCTAGACTCAAATTACAAATTCCATCTGAGAAAACATGAGAGTGTTTGGCTTCATCTTTTTCTCTTTGTTGATCATTAGAAACTCTTGTCACAGCAGTGACACATCTGGAAGTCTCTGCCCTGGCCTGCAGTAATAGGGGTGAAACAGACCGGATTCCAATAGGAGTGAAACAGAGGCAGGGAAAGCTTACAACTCTCTTGCTGATGCCTTGCCCAGTTTTGCTAATGCCATTAGCTTCACACATGAACTCCAAACTGCAAATATACAGATCCATTATCCCATATTGCCCTGTGTTATTTCAAGGTGACATTAAGCTACTGCTCTGCATTTTTAAACTGAAGCGTGGTCAATGGCCATACTTTGCAGCTTTTGCACAACTCTAAAATTGCAGCTCTGAAAGAGAAATGTATCAGCCAAAGTGCTGAGCACATTCATAGACTAACTCCCTATCACAGTGTCTATGATTGTAGGAATGTAAATGTACACTTGATTTAAAGAATTTGCTTTTGAGGTGAAAGCTCTATCCAATCTACTCTTCGTTTCTAAACCTCACTCTTGTAGTTTGTGTTTCACCTGCTTTATAATTAGGTGCAGCAAAAGGATAAAATATTTATGACTCTTTCCTACAGTCAATAAGGAAAAAGGGCTTACAACACTGTGCTGAAAGCATTTCAGCTTCTTTCCCCTGAATATCATAGCAATTGAGGTTGTCAATTACTTTTAAAGCAAGCTGTTTATAGGCCATTATTCCCAAGGCTTTATTTTCCTGCTTTCTTTACAAGTAAGATGATGGGAAGAGTTCAGCTATTTAAAAGTCTGCCACTATCTCTTCTAATGAGCTCCTACCATCAAAAGAACCTCTTTTTCTCTTCTATTTCTTCTGTCCCCTAGTTTCCCAGGGATTTTCCTACAGACAGGAGGGTTTGGGAATAACTACATCATCATTCACACATGGATCTGAGTACCACATATGGAATATATATTGAACAAAGCATCTGAAAATTAGAATCAAATATTTTTATTTGATTTGTTTTGATCTTCGTAAGGGTTCCATATTGTGACCATCATGTTAAATAAAGAAACATCTTCTCTTTTGTGTTTCTGATTGTAGAATAAAAAAGGACTTTTGATGGCTGATAAACATTTGGTTTCACCAAGGTAATTTGACTTAGAAGAGATATTTTGATAAAATATATTACCCTGTAAAGGGAAGTGGTGAAAACCAGATAAATTAAAAGATTCAGTTCTAATTTCCATGAAAACATGTAATTCTGTTGTACTCTTTTTCAGCATAGTTTAGCATGGTGTTTTCAAACACACATGTATTGGTAGAGAGCCCAAGAGAAGGATTGTATGATGATGTTTTCCGTAATTTATCAATGGAATTATTCCTAATGATGTGAAAGACTCATTAATCCTATAAAACAGAGTTCAGGTAAACCATACTTGGACTTTGTTGCTGTTCAGTGAGAATAGAATTACATGGGAACAACTGACGAGGACTACACAATTGTAGACTACAGGAATAGAAGTGAAAGGAGAGTAAATGTTAGAAATAAAGATCAAACCCAACTGTTTAGATTCATAGGACAAAGACTGAGGAGGGAAAATAGGATTCTGTATGACTATGTGATGATGCTTCTGACACCAAAGAGGGAGAAGAGTCTTTTAAAATATAGACAGTACTTGCTGAAGAAAGGTAGATAAGACCTGGCAACAAATAAACTGGAATGCAAATGGGAAGATGTTTTAGAGACATCACAGAATTAAAGCTCTGGGACAGCTTCTTGACAAGATCATAATTGCAAAATTCGTAGGTGTTTTAAGGAGTCCAGTGTTTTCACATCTTTGTTTACACAAGTATGGTTGCTTGAAATAGCTGAGGATCACTCTCATTAACCCAGAAGGCTCTTCTGCTGTCAAGTAAAAGAAATGGCATTTGACCGACTAGTCTTTTATTTTTGTGTGTGAGGAGGGAAAAATGCAATAGTAATTGTTTTTCTGTAGGTTTCTTTTAGTTTTGACTCTGATTTTTGAGCATGCAATGATGTGACCTTGATGTGGTCCTAAAATTCTCTCCAAAGAGGATATGTATTATAAAAAGATATACGTGCTAATTAATGCCACACATAATACATTACAGCTTCTGAGTAGAGAAAAACCTCAATTCTAAATAAAAGAATGCATTATTAATATATTCTCTGAGTTCAACACCTTTAAATAGATCCCCAGATTTCTTTTTCTTGTGGACAAAGAACCAGTGCCCTGATTCATCAGTCTGCTTAAATTATTTTTTTATTTTCCTTTTGTTTGTTACCATAGTAACATTAAATAATTTTCCCCCATTTGTTCAGTTTCAGAGGAATTCTAGAAAACTCAAATGGATGAAAAGAAAACAATAGTTGGGGAAAACACAGCTGAAGCTATAAGGGTGATATCTATATCTATAGATATAGATGGATAGATAGATAAATACATACATACATACATATAGACAACATGATAATTTGTAGACATGCAGAGCTCAGGTTTTGTGTGTTTCTGTAGCTGCCATTTGATTTTTCTTCCAGTAAATCTGTACCATTTGAACAGAAAGCAATATGTAGTTCAAATATTTATAAGATAAATGTATAATTAATTCATGAAAGTATTTTCTTTTTTAAACAGAAATTCTACTATGGTAATGGAAAAATAATGGCAAAAAAGTATTTGAGAAAAATCATTAATGAAGATTTATCTGAATTTTCTTTTTCAATTAGGATAACTCTACAATTTTTTTTCTTTCTGTATTTTATGTATGGTACAATAAATATCGGTATATTAATTTGTACTGCATGTACTCTCTGTTTTTTTCTGCTACCAAGTGCTAGAGCTGAGTTGGGTAATACATTTAGTATTGCCCTGGCATAGGCTGAGAGCAGGAAATGAATGTCTGCTGTCAGGAGCGGAGTGGTTCAAAGCCCTGCAAGGTCAACAGATGATTTTCCATTTACTGCAGAGGGTTTGGTTCATTCTGTTTTTCTCTGATAACTCATTATGATTTCAAATGAGGTAAAGGAGCTGCAGAACCAGATCCCCGTATACATGACTATGGAATGGCAGCTTGCAGGGTTTAATATACTGTGTGCAAGGGGCAGCTGGGTGTTTTTCTTATCAAAGTTTCAAATTTCAATTTCCTTATCAAAATGTGTGATGGAAGGTCGAGGGTGGACATTAGAGAACAAAGTACCACCACGGAGGAAGGAATTTAATGCAGTAGTAAAGACAAGAAAATAAGCTCTATAATCAAATCAGAAGCAAAAATTGTAAAGGATTGTTTTTATTATATTCTTGCAATAAATTCTGGTTTTGATTTATAATTTCTACAGCTATACTTGCAAAATACTGAGTTATATTATTATACTTGTTAGGGAAAATTACCTCACCTTGTATAATTCTTTACCTACTGTAACTATAAGCCTGATTAAAATAACATCTGTGTGTGCAGAGTAAAATCCCACTTACCTTATTCTTTAAATTTGCCGTATTTGATAGCATTAGTAAATATATTATAAGGAATACTGCTTCTATTTATTTCACTCACTTTTTCAAACTTTAAAAATGATATCATATTTATGTTCTAGAATTCCCCTTCTATTGCTTATCTTTGTAAAGGGATCTTATTTACTTGTAACATATGTTCTGCTAAAAAATTTTTTTTTGCTAATCTAAATGGTTTCTTCTACTTAAAGCAAATCTACTATTAACTAACTCATCCTGGAGAAAAATTACTTTAATCTCAGGGACTGCATTAAATTTAGAAGGAAACTAAATCAATAAAGGTGAAGGTCGTGGAAACAGATGATTAAAGCAAACAACAGGCTACCTACTGTACAATAGGGTTATAAAATAAACCAAAGCAAAAGTCTGTCAGAATACATCAAGAATGAAGTTTATGAATAGGTTCCTCTTCAGAACACCAACTGGTTGGATTTATCTCCTGCAGGTTTTTTCCCCCAATTTTCTACTTCCCTTCTCGTTAGCTCCTTTCTTTCAGTCCTTTTCCTCTTGTTTCCTGCTATGTTATAAACTAAATTACCCTGTGGAAAATCAGTGAGCCCTGATTAACTAATGTGTCAGGTTTTAAATGCCCACAAGTACCTTGTGCTGACATATATATGATGTGAAATTAAAATTATTCTGAAACAGGTGAAAAATGAACCACTTTGTTAACTGTGCAGCTGGATTTTATCTCCCTAGACACATGTAACACAAATTCCTGCATGAAATTTTGAGCTGAATTTTTTGAGTGATATTCAGAGAAGAATTTGGGGGATGAGGATGTAGGTAGGAGGGGTGAATAGTAGCCACAGTGATTGAGGACTTGGTTTAGCTCTTAGAGCTTAATAACAGTTAGGGTTAATGGTTTGAGGTGATTAGCTAGTTCCAACCAGTTTTTAATCTGCAGGAGGTGTCTTTAATCTTGCTCACTAGTGTCACCAAAGAAATGACACTCTAGCATTTTGCTTGAACTTTGGTCTTTTGTTGTTGACAAATGAGTCTGAAAACAAATGAGATGAAATCAAATCCTATAGCATGATGTCACTTTTCTGGTACCCATATCAAGGGTTGTCCTGGAGCTGAGGTGGAGTTCTGACCTGACAGTGCTGGCAAAAATTTGACTCCTAATTCTGCATCTCAATATCTGTTTTTTTCTGCATCAGTGTATTTCATGCCTAGTAATTCTAAGCACTATTGAAAATTGGGACATTCACTTAACGAAATGTAGATTTGAGTCATATCTTTGTATTTTAAAAGCGGGGATATTTATTTTTACCTAGAACTAAATTCAGAATAGTGATGTCATTACCTCTGCCTGCTCGCAGCATATTCCATTTGTAGGTTGGAAACACTGAAGGGAATTTGCAGGAGCTGACAGGAGTTTTAATCTCTGTGCCCTGCGCTAGCCTAAGCCAAATGAAAATCTTGACAATCCACTTCAGCAAGGATGACAAGAGCAGCGCTGGAAATTTCACTGCAGCAGACCCAAAGCCGTTGATAAGAAAACACAAAGTTATTAAGCTAAAGCTGAAGAAGGCATCAATCATTTCAAAAGGATACTATTTGATTCTTTCCTCAAAGCCCAATCTGACCTGACACCAGCTTAACAACAATCCTTTTATTCCATACAAGTCCATCACTGTCTCATTCTGCTACATTTTTAATAGGGCCAGTAGCAAAAAATAAAAAAAAAACCCAACAAACCAAACCAAACTAAACCAAACAAAAAAACCCCACCCTGCAATGTCAATGCATATAAGGGGAATGAGCAAAGGGGAAAATAGAAGAGGTTAAAGGTTTAAAGGTACAGAAAAAAAGTACATTTCAAATACTGATTTAAACTTGCTCTATTATTGAAAGCCTGTTTGTCACCTCCGCAGAAGCATCTAAAAAGTGACTGGCACATGCAATTTCATTTTGAGATAAAATACATTAAAAAAGCCTAGCAATATATTTTATCTGAAATATTAAATCTACCCTTTCTCTCTCTTTTATATCACAGTCACTGAAAAGAAAAGAAAGGAAAAGAAAGGAAAAGAAAGGAAAAGGAAAGAAGGCAAAAGGAAAGAGCAGGGAACTGGTCTTATTCATGAATGAAAAAGGAGGCATCCCAATGAACACACAGCACAAAAGAAATTTTGGTGGTAACAATGGATGTCATGGATAAAGGACAATAGCTGGCAAGAAATTATCCTGACTCTAGAATTGAATTCCCTTTGGTGCAAAATATGCTCATCTTTTTGTCAAGCTTAAAGCTAATATCCTATCAAAAATCAGGATACAGGCACTGCTGCATTCTGGGCTCCCATGGCTTCTGGAGTGGCCTACTTATTTAAATGACTGGACTTTGTGCATGTACAATAGACTGCTTCCTGGGAGTTGAGAGCTTTGTAAAATTACTTTACAAAATCAACACTGACTGTGACAGACCTTGAATTTCTCATATGGTGGAACAAACAGACTAACACAATATTGTCTTTCAGGTGCACACTTCAGAGAGAGTGACTAAGTGGGTGAACTTCTATATTTAAGTCAAAGGCAGTAAGCCCTGGAAGCAAGTTAAATTATAGAATCACAGAAATCCTGAGTTGGAAGAAACCCATAAGGATCATCGTGTCCTACTCCTTATTCCTTGCAGGACTACCTAAAACTAAATCATAGAAGTACAAGTGTCATCCTTGAACTCTTAAGAGCTTGGTGCCAAGTGACTGCTTTAGATCTGGTCTGCCTGCTGTTATGATTAAAGTTTATTGTGTAAATAACAGTTTAGCCCTAATGCAAAAGGTATCACTGCAGATAGTGGAAAAAGGAGTGTTTGCACTAGTTCACATCCAGGCACAAGTGACCCAGGATAACTGGTTTGATGTGGCTCAAGTGCTGCTGTGCATGGGAAGCCTCATCACTCTCTCTTTCTAAAACTGCAGACCTGTTGTGCCCAGGAGATGTTTGTTTCTCCATAGCTTCTGTAGCAGAATTTTCAGGAGCACCTCTGCACTGGCTGTCCCCTATGACCACATGAGCATATGACTACACCAGCCAGATAGAGAGAAATTTCTGATCTTTTCTGGGCAATCTAATAATGATCCTGAGGTGGTCCATGTTCCTCTCAGCATGGTGTGGGAGGAGAAGGTTTGGTACGTCTTGTACCAGACATATCTTCGCCCTACTGCACTCCCATAGCAGTGGCTTTAGCATCTGTGTGCAAGTTCATGTGCTATTTCTGGGCTGTGGATCACATCCAGAGGTTTCCATGTCCCCACTATGTTTCTGTGCTGAAGGCAGAGGAGGCATTGTATGTGCATAAACTGCTACATGCCAAAAGTTAATTGCCAAATAAAGAAACATTGGTAGCATGGGAAATGGGGTGCACAAAGCTGTGGTTTGCCTGAGGCTCACATGCACATGGCAGTCTGGTCACATTCCTGGTGATCTGTGGCCTTGCCTGGCCATGTGTTTTTTGAAGGGATGACTACTGAACATGGAAATTTTGGCCATCAGAGTAGCTGAAGGTAGCCTGAATCTCTCCAGAGCCGTGGGCAGAACAGCGGTGCTTCCTGAGCCTCTTCAAGAACATGAGGAAGGAGGATGTTAGAGTGAAATTGAGGATAATTGTGCTTTTTAATCTTAATTGTGCTTTTTAATCTGGTGCCCCTTTCACTGTCTCTTATATCAGCTGCCCCCCTTTCCACCCCATTAACTGTATGAGCGTACCCTTTTATCAGCTTAAAGGCCTTAAAATACAGTATTTCACATGTGGATTAAGGACAAAATGCAGCACTAAGTAACCTATCCTGATGAATTCCTCTTTGGGGTCAAGTTGTAGAGGAATGCTGCAAGGTTGCCTGGCTTTTCTGTGTCACAAAAATAACAGATAAATAGATACAGTTTGTCAAACCCCCAGTTAGAGTAATGCATTTATGCTTGAATACAGTATTTCCCCAAGTGTTTAAATTAGTTTGCTTACATTCAATCTCAGAAACCAGAATTCATGTACTTGTAGTTTTATAACCAAATCCATGACAATTTATTTTGTATGAAAGCTTAAATGACTTAATAACTTTCTCAGAATGTTTTTTCATTTTCTGGATGTTGGAAAAGAAGTAAAATTTTTTTGCTCCTTGATAGTGAAAAAATACATCATTATGTTCTTGGTTTAGCTATGTAAATGACCTTACTGATAAATAAAAATTGATATTTTAAAGCTATTTTTTATTATAGCCTGATGGCATGTTAGCCCTTATCATTCAAGACAGTACTTAACTCTGAATAATACATCAGGCTAAGTCTCTGAAATTGTTATTATGAGATATTAATGCACCATAAAACATGTCTTATGATCTTCAGCATGCTCAAATGCCAGTGTAACACATTAATCTCACATACATCTTGGAAAACTGTAGTTTGGTAAATCGTCTTCATATATAGCATTTCTTGTAATATGTTTCCTACATGGATTTATGTATAAGTATGAGATTTGCAATATCTGAATAAAAGAATTATCTTTTCTGTACACAAAATAGCAAAATGAGATCTGAGATATAACTGGGAATTCTAGATTTTTTCAAAATATCCTTATTAAATAAACAGTGTTGTTGACAAAGCAGACATGATAGTGTATGAATATATTTCTGGGTTTGCATTTGGTCTATTCATGTTCCCTTCTGATCGGAAATTATTGGTCTTAGTTTAGATGATGCTATTTTGTTTTACGTTTCTGAGGAAAATGCATTAGCTGATCTTGAACTGGAGGGTGATGGGCAAGAACAAGGACAGAGAAATAGATTCTTCTTGGCTCAGACTATTGCAGCATGGGATTTATGCATAGTACAGAATAAGTGATTTGTGAACTGCTGTCTCCAGCCAGGTGGGCCAAGTTTATGCCTATTCACATTTGTGTTCACTCAGTCTCAGAGACCTGTGCGCCTTGTGAGGACAGCTGCTGAAGCAGGATGTACAATCATTCTGCTTCTCTCAAAACTAGAGCTGAAAAATAGCAAGTGTGGTTAGCCAAAAATGTTTACTAACCACCACATTCTGCTGGGGCAAGATGGCAACTCCATTATACCACTTTGTTTTTTTTTTTGGTTGGTTTTTTTGTTTGTTTGGTTTTTTTTGTTTTTTCATGATAGTTCAGGTGGAAAAAGAAGCTTT
This sequence comes from Thryothorus ludovicianus, assembly GCA_013397245.1. NCBI lineage: Eukaryota > Metazoa > Chordata > Aves > Passeriformes > Certhiidae > Thryothorus > Thryothorus ludovicianus. The sequence continues at coordinate 795,249 of VZTB01015539.1, read as the reverse complement.
CAGAGAGATGTTCAGTTATCCAAATGGTCCTGTGGCTGATCAACACAAATGGAGGAGTTCTCTGCAAGGCTTACAGTTCAATTCCTGCAAAGCTACACGTTTAGCATTGTACCCTTGGACCATAGCTGGAATAATCACTCAAGGGCTGTATTCTAAACTTTGCAAAGGGAAGTCCTGATTTTAAGGAGCTGGTCTCATTTGTGTCTGTATTAATCAAAATCTTTTAATTCTGGACTTAATTTGATAGGCCCTATATGAAAAATGGTTTAGAAGTCATGCCTGGAATATATAGCTCACAAATCAGATTCGACTTATTTCAAACTAAACTAAAAATTCAACATGTGTTGTTATATATGTTCTGCATGTTCTTCCTTAAGTAAAGAAAATTAGTGACTGTAACTTATATCTATTCAAAATGCAACAGATATTTAAATGAAGCAAGGTGCAAAAAAATTCTTATTTATTCATAACGGTTATTTAGGCAATGGGGTCTGGTCCAGAAAACTCTGTACAGAAACATAATCTTCATTCAAATCCCAGTGTTGTTCAACTGCCAGATCACATTCTTTCTCTAGCTGTGGGATAGTTGCAGTTTTTAACAGAGTAAGTTCTTGTGAAATAAAAATATAGCAAAAGCTGTTCTTGAATGTGTATTACATTTTCTGGTATTCAGCCTAAAGGGACTGACTACTGCCATGTTTGACATTATAATCATATATTATATCTGTCTCACCAGGTTTAGAATTTGTGTTAAAAACGCATGGTCTAAAAGCTCTATTGAAGTCTGTATTTATACCATTTAAGGATATATGCTCAGAAACATCTATCTTAATAAGTTCAAAATGATCTGATTTATATTAGACTAATTTATATTAGACTTTTATATTTAGCTGGTCAGATTTTCTAAAATTTATCTAGCAGCCTATAGGAACTGCTTTTGATAGTCCTGATTACATGTCTGCAAAGATCAGAGACAGTATGCTCTGATTTTAAAGGGGTAACAAAGAGAAAGAAGGACAGAAATAATGACCAGATATAATGCTGAAGGCACAATAATTGAAAGGAAGAGCAGTATTTCTTAGTATATTGCAAACTGAATGGAGGTTGTGCAGTTTAAAGGAGAGGTTACAGGGTCTATTGCACAAGAAAATTTCAATTCAGGGCCAGCAGTGGCCACCTGGGGTAAGGAAGATGCTGGAAAAGAAGAGGAAACGAGTAGTGTGATGCATAGATAACAGGCCTTGTAAAGAGAGGATTCAATAAAGCAGCAGCTGGAGAGGCATTGTGGCACTTCAACAGTCTTTATTAGGTGTGGTGCTGCTATACACTGCTGTTCTCATTTCTGTTGAAAAAATCAACAAGAGACTAAGTCATGCTTAGGAAAATTAGACTGCATTTTCACCTGATAGTAGGTAATGGGCTTTTTGTTCAGTAGAAAAACCAGAAAAATCTATTTGTTCTTAAGGGGGCTTGTGTATATCTTCTTTCATTAAAAAAAAAAAATCTCAATGAGCTTTTTTCACAGAGAATTCAAGGAAATTGTTGCCTGGTTATATGTAAGGGAAATTTCTGGATTGTTACCTATCAGAATTGTTAGGGGGCAGACATAGACTTTTGCATTCCAAAGCAAAGATTTGCAATGTGTTCACAATGACTGATCTACAATAGATCTAAGAATAAAAGTAGATATAAGAATATTTATAGGTAAATAATTTAACCAACCACAGGCAAATGGCAGTATGTAAAAATATGTGATGATCCAGTCATCACCAAAGAGGTCAGTGCCAATTAGTTAATTCAAGTGGATGGTTCTTGAAATGAAGCATATAAAGAATTTTAAAATTCCCATATTCAAAACATAATTAAAGGTGAATAAAGATCCACTGGAATGGCTGGAGTTGCTCATATGTGCAAAAAGAGGGGTTCTTAAGCTTGAATGCTTGGCATAACTACTGAAACTTCAGGGATGCATTTGTACCAAGGTCCAAGTCAGGGCCACGCACTGAAATCAGCCATGACACCCTGCAAGCGCTGGTTGACCCCGAGGGGAATATTTAAAATCATTGATCTTCATGTTTCTTCTCGTACAGAACTGATCTCATCATATGCTTATAGATGTATTTCAGTGGCACAGTACCCAATACCAAACCAGCCAAATAGCCCCTTATCAAACGAGAGAGTTTTGAATCCTAAGGTGAGAACAGATAAATTATCTGCTGAGATTCCCCGAGATGACATCTAGGAAGATGTGAATCACAGAATATTTCCATCAGGAAGTTGTTGACAGTTTGAGGAAGGCGAATAATTCAATGATAAGTGAGAAGTCCATTATTTTTCTTTGTTGCATATTATTTATGAGGTGTGATTTTTATTTTTATACTTTCTGAGCAATAGTAGATGACAACGGATAACTAACATGACAGAGAGAAAAATGCCACTTTGAAATAAGTGAAAGATAAAGGTTCCTAATGAAGGAACTGAGAACACTTAAGGGGCTGAAAAATAATAATTTTAAAAAATGTGGATCTGTGTCATTGGATGAACAAATGCCTCTATATATTGTGTTTCAAGTTGACCCTGGGGTAATCAATCATGGTAAGATTGTCACCCATGAAAGGTTAAATGTGATATGAGGCAGCTCCTCATGAGAAAACATGTGGAAACTAGGAAAATATTCCCCATATTCAGCTCAAAGTGGAAAAAACTATTTCTGAATTTAATCCAAATTAGATCATGTGAAGTTTCATGTGTTTCTTTTTTTTCTTTTTTTATTTCCTGTGTGTACATGCACATCATTTTGGCTATGACAGTCCAAAAGGTTTGATTTTTCATGGCATAGATTATCATAGATCTCTTGAAATCAGTGACATTACGGCAAGATACCTCCAGTCATATATTTAATCCATAATGCAGAGTGCCAGTGTTTTCTACAGGTTGGAGCTGATTTTTGCCATCACCCTCTTGCACACAGCTGCGCTAACATAAGCACACGTAGTGCTGTCCTGTTTTTTTCTGCAAGCAAGCAAGAAAGGACAGCAAATATTATGACCCTCACTTCATCTACACAGCTGACAACAGAGGAAGGGTTTCACTTGAATCACAGCTGTTTTTGTTCTGCTCTGACTAATTGGTCAGGGAAATTACGCAGGGAAGTTTCTTCACAGAACTGACACATCACGTAGATGACTACGTTAATAAAACATCACTCTTTCTTTCCATCCAGCAGTGTGGTACTATAGAAAAAATCATCTGGATGACCCAAAAAGGGAGATATTAGAAAGACTAGGGCATCTTCATTTAGAGCAAGGCTGTTAGTTCTGGTATTCTGGCTAAAGTAATGTCTGGTGTGCTAGTCTGTTGAGGTTTAAAACACATTATCAATGTCTGGCATCTCATTTTTTTCTCTCCTATCTAGGTCAAACAGTTCTTGCTATAAGCTCTTTATGGTAGGTATATTTCATGATGCTTAAACCAGAAATTCTTAGACATGAGAAGGAATCTATTCAATTTACAATATTTATTCATAATATAGAGGCATGCCTGTTTGCAGATATAACTCCTCATTTTCTTCACACACAAATGAAGGTCATCTTGGCTTTCCCTAGCAATAACCATAGGTAGAAAATCTACATACATTAATTTTTGCAATTTCAAAATATTATATGTCATATTTTCCATTTGTGCTGGGATCAGTATGGAAAATATCAGCCTTAAAATGAAATTATATATTTATTATTTAGTAAAATGATTAATAATGATTGCTTGTGAGCTCTTTCTTTTTAGTACTGTTTTTAAACTTTTTTTTTAAACTATGGTTATGTTAGATATGCATTGAAACTTCCCTTATAAGTTAGGCATGATAAGCATATAAATAATTTTCTCGCTTAATGTAGCATAAAAAAATGTTTTTTCTGGCTCTTCTAATTTAAAACCTTCTCTTGCTACTGATCCCCCTGCAAATAGTTTCATTACCTTAATTTCTTTTGGAAATTGGAGACAACTTGTGACTAAGAGTCTGCAAAGCTTGATTCAGTGCTTATTTGGAAACTAAATGATGAAGGTCTTTATAATATCAGAGAGTTTAGACACAGAAAGGACAGTTTTAACTTTTACAATTAATGTTCCATTACAAATCATTCAAAAGAACTTATTTTACTTGACCATCATTTTCTAAAAAGCAGGCTCAATTAATTTGTCTCAAACATGAGTTTCAAAGTCCTTGGTTTAGAGAAATCTTAACATATGACCTTACCAATGCCTAACACACTTTTTAGTCTGCTGTTCTATATGGTAAATTGACCTTGTCTCTCAGTGCCCTGTTTAATCAATTAGTAACACTGCTACTGAAGCTTCTAGACCATTTTGGGAACGCTATTTCTGGGGTTTGAGTTTGGATGGTAGTGAGCATTCCAAATCTCAAATCATGACAGAATATATTTTTGATGTGTGCTATGTTTCAGACTTCCATTCATCTATTTTTCTGGTTTCCTGAAGGTCAAAACAGGATTTTTACAATGTATAAAACTAAAAAGTTGCTGGTTTATTTTCCTGTGCTGGTGTTTATGAAACTCATGCCATGAAGGTCAGTAAAACAAAGAGAAGAATTCTCAGTGTATTTCTTTCCGGCAGTTTTTCCAACAAAATTCAATGCTCATAAACATTTAGATAAAGTTTATTTCTTGCCACCTAAAGGAATCATCTCCATGACCAGAAATTCACTTCTTTCAGCCTAAAGGAGGTGCCAATATCTTTCTGTATAAGTGTAAAACTCAGCACATACGTGTGAACTTTTTTTTCTCTACAGTCTGGTTTTCATATGTAAGACTTTTCCTCCTTTCCTAAATTGCCAAAACTTCTGCAGGATCCTAAGCAATGATAGCCAGAACAGGGAGAAAGTGTAATATTGCCCAATATTTTTGTTAAATGTGTCACTTAAGAGGAAACAAAGGAAGAGGAAGCAAGCTTTGGTAATTTCTTTTTCAGACATTTATTTGCACCATGGAAGCCAACATTGCATCCCCTTAGGTATAAAATGCTAAAGCTGAGAGCTTCTCTCTCTGACAGTCAAACACAGCTGCATGAGCTGGAAAAGCATTGTGTAGGCTATAAAATGGGATGTACAAATAATCACATTTTACTTTCCAAAATTCTCTCTCCTCTGCATTAAAGGCCAAGCAGAACAGCTCTTTCACCTCCTAGTGTTCACACCTAAGGACATGTATGGTAATCTTCCTCAACACTGAGCAGTATTACTAAAACCATATTATTCATACTAAGCACAGAGGCCTTATAGAGCAGCTGCTCTGTAAATTCACCAGAGGAAGGTGATTAAGTCCTTATATGGCCACTGTATGATATGCAGACCTCTTGGTACTCTCTTGCTGTGCCACTCTGAATGTGAGGTGTCAGTGATTAAAAGTCAGTGTGAGATGACTATTTGCAGCTCAACACTGATGGGACACAGTAGTTAGCCCGACTGTCATTGAAAAGGTGCCAGAAGAACTGGGGGCCCTTTGACATGTCATGAGCTCTTTAATCTGGTGTAAAATTGTGTTTGTTTGCTTGTGCCTATCTTTGCACCCTTTCTGACTTCTCATCTTCTATTTCTCTCCTTTTGTGGTTTTTCTGCCGCTTGATCCTCTTTCATTTCTTGTTTTGTTGTCTCAGTCTTATGCTAGCGATCCTTCTTCCCTTTGTCTGTGTTAGCTCCCCACCCTCTTACACTGAGGGCTGCCTTGCAATTGGTATTATTATGAGATTAGTAATGCTCCCAATACAGCGTGGAGCATGCCACTCTTAGCTAACCAAGTCCTTTCCCTGCTCTCTGTAGATGACTTCAGAACAAAGAGAGCAGAGAGAGGCCTCTGTGAGGGCAGTGTAATGATCCACTTCCATATGGGGTATAAAGATCATTTTTTTTAAAGAGGGCTATTATTTTTCCATTTTATTGTTTTCTGCCTTTCCCATCCTACCCTGCCACAAGGCATACAGATGCAGATCTGCCCTGCTTTCTGGAAAGGGCACGTTTTTACAGTCTAGGAGGACTTTAAAATTAGCCCCATGTGCCATTCCATCATGCCTGTAACCCTGCGTGAATGATATATATGTTATATACCCAGAGGTGGCAGTATTATTTTCATGGTGTGATTTCCTTGCTGTCCTGTAACAGCTGTGTCAGGTAGCAACTGTCTTTGCAAGGATGCCCCTCAGAAATGAGATCTTTAGGTCTTCATTATAAGCAAAATCCCTTGGGGAGAAATACAAGCAAACCAGTCTGCCCATGAGCTTGGCCAAAGACATGAAAGCTGAAAGGGCTGGCTTGGCATAACTTTCTTGGTGATATCAGGTTAAGCAGAACCTGCACTTTAGCCTGACAATGAAAAACTGTAGAAGGAAGAAGGGATACAGGGAAGCCGAAAGCAAAGCAGTGACAGAACAGATTTCCATTATGGAAGAAATCTCACTCCTAGGTCCAAGGAGCTCTTACTAAATCCTTTAGTAAGACTAATATGGTATAGAGTGATGTACTGTTGAAACTCAGATTAATTCATTGGCCTTTATTCCTGGTCTGTGTTCCCTGAAATTTGATTCCTAATTCCTAAAGACAACACTGTTTTACTTGAATTGACACAGCAAATTGATATAAATAAAGCTGAATATAGAATCACAAGCTAAACTGACCAGTGTTGTATTTTGCTTATCAGTAGTATTCAAAGCTTTGATAGATACACCTCTAATAGGGAATTGCTTTGTGTGAAACAATCTAGTTTTCCAAATAACACCGTAACAATTTTAATGACAGCACATCTACAGAAATCTCTTTGGCTGCAAGGGGAGAAAAGCATATGCAAAACATGGAACTAAACACAGTCTGTGTTTTATTAACACCTGTAACTTGATCAATGCCTCAGTTTCTGGCATCCAAATTGAGGCACTTCTAAGGAGAGCTTGGTGTATCTGAGAATGCAGAGAGCTTCCCATGGAAAGCAATGGCTTAACTGGCACCATGGTTTTTAGATGTGGTTTTTTTGGGGATGGTGGTATCGGTGTTGTTACTGTATGTAACACAAAACTGTATTTGTTATCTCTAAAATACAGCTACTTGGCTTACACCTTTACCTGTGCCTGCATCACTCACTCTCTGGCCTTTTGGGCTAAGCTTCAAGTATTTACAGTTGATGCTCCCATTTAAAAGGCAAACTCTACAAATGTGGTTTTCCTTCATAATATTCCATACAGGCTAAAGGTTCAATTTCCACAACATGCTACAAGACTGAACAGGGTTTATTTTACCTTCTTCAGTGCTGATTTTGTTTCTTTAATAAATAAGCTTCTGTGTAGGTCAAGCTTGCCCAGTGCATATTAGAATTCCAGAGGCCTCTGATTTTCTATCTCATTTACCAAACCTTATAATTTCTATGAGTTTTTAGGCACTTCACTTTTGTGTATTGTTTTTGCAATAGATCAGTTTATTTCCCAGAAAACAATTTTCTTCTGTTACCTGTTCATTAAAAGGAAAGTTAGTTTTCTCCTTAACTTCTAAAGAAGGTAGAACTAATCAGCTATGAATTTTTATTCCACTGATCATGTAATTTATAAATTGTATTGTAAGGCAATTTCTTGTTTCTGCACTACAGAACTATAGAAACAATGCAGACCAAGGACAAAGACATTTCCTACATAAGCAGGCAGATTCCTGTCATCATAATCTGTAAGTAGGAAGTTAACACTTGGCTTTTTGAAGCAAGTTCTGACCTCACAACAGCAAAAAGCTTCTCACAGCTGGGTCAGACAGATGGAAGGGTCTAAAAATTAATTAATGTTCTCCTGAAACAACACAGTTTTGGTACTGTTGAACACGCAGTCACTTTTTTGCTCCTGATCTAAAGTAATATACTCAGAAAAGTTCAGGATCTCTACTGATCCTGAATAGAACATAAGAATATTTTAAAACTATATGAAATCAGTGCTGGTACTACTTTAAGTACTTTTAGCTCTTTTTCTTTTTCTTTTTTCTTTTTTTTTCTTTTTCTCTTTTTTTTGTTTTTTCTTTTACTTATCAAGAGAGATAAAAGAGGTATCCATCTCTTCATCTCTTGAAAATGATACATATGTCTAAAACATTCATGTTTTGGCTATAGATTTCCCAGCTGTGCTATTGTTGCTAATCACTAAATGTCTCCATGACTAAATAAAATCTGTGGCATTATGTCCTTCTAAGTTTGTGTGGAATGATTTCACAGGGACCCGTGAAGTGTAAAGATAAAAGGCTCACCTGAATACAAGGACAGGAGCGAGCTCAGTTACCTCTGCCCTCCGTCCCCTTCCTCCTCCTCCCCCCTGACATCTCCTAGAGCAGTTGTAAAGGCCATCCTTTTAATTTGGTTTTATCCATCTGCCTTGTAGTGTCAGTCTGCTTACTGTCAAGCTTGCAAGTGTGGACTTGTACTGCCCCTTGTCTGGATGGCTGGTGTCTCTTAGGATGAGAAAAGCCATTCTGGGGCTGGAAGTGTGATAGCAGCAACATATCTAAACACAACTCTCCCATAGGATGAATCACTTTATCAGCCTGTTTAGACATGAGTCATGGAGGCTCATGAAAGAGTTCCAATGGCTTGTTGTTGCTTTAATAAATTGTCTGTTGTAAATTAATTTATGTTCCTGGTTTGTACTTTTTTTTCCTCAGGAGAAATCTTATCTGGTAAATATCCTGCACTGATAGAAGATTGCAAAGTATCTCTTGGACACTTTTTGCTCCAGGGTCTTCAGTGGTGTTGATTTACAGTAGAAGAAGTAAATCTGGGGAGCTGCATGAACCTTATAAGAAATTCAAGTTTCTTATTTTGCTGTGGATTGGTCCATGGAATATTAAGTGGTCCACAACAGAAAGGATAAAGAGCAATGCTGATGGGACTGAGAGGAAACAAGGAAAAAGGTTCAGGGTGTAGGTGGTGATTTCTTGGAGCAAGCGTACCGCGATGCCTCTGCACAATGAAATGGGGAAAATTGAGCAGAAACATCCCTTTCTTCTTTGGCTTGGCCCGTGGGAATTTCTTAAGGCAGTGCTCTGTGTGTGGCCCACAACTCTACCTCAGTGGGCTCAGGGCTGGGTTGGAGCTGGAGGGAAGGGCGGCTTCAGGACCAGCCTTTCCCCAGGTCTGCTCAGCAGGGAGGGCTTGGCAATGGCAGCCAGCACCACCCTGGAAGGCCAAATGGAGCTTGGCAGCTGTCCTGCAGTCCCTCCTCTGCCACGGTAAATGGATCTTCCTGTTGGGATGCATTCACTGGAGACCAAGGACGAGGGTTTTTATGCATTTGTTGACTTTTGTGCTGCTTGTGTGAACACATGCTAGCCCACGGCACACTGTGACTAACGCCCAGGGTATGCGGTGTTCATAACTGGGTGTCTGCACAGGGCTACTGCCCTTGAAGTGGCAGCTGCCAGCTCTGTTGCCTGGCAGACTACACAGAAAGGAGCCCCTTGTTTGGGGACCTCAGCTGGTGCTTCCAGAGCTCACCCCCCACACCATCATGAGCGGGTTTGTGATGAGAAGCCAAACAAGTGCCAAGCGCTGCGGTGTGTGCGGGCAGGCATGCACCTGCCCAGTATGCACATGTGTGCAGCTTGTGCTTGTGCAGGAACACGGGCTCACAGGAGGCTTGGGGTCCTTTCAACTCTTTCGGCCAGCTGTTGTGGGAAACATACTCTGTGAACACCTGTAGGAGCAGAAAGATCTCACACGTGCTGCTGGCTGATAGACATCCTCCAGTGCTCAACAGAGTAAAGATTTTTTCTGTCTGAATTTTTGTAGTTTTAGGTGGGATGCTCTAATACAGCTTGTCATGTCTTTAATCAGACAGTTTTAAACCAAAGAAGTACTTGAAGCTTAAAAAAAGAGTTTAGTTTATATATTTTTAATTATTTGTTGGCAAACACTTATTTCCAGAGCCCTGTAAATTAATGAATAATATACTACTCATTTGAAGTACGTTCTTTTGGTTTCCTTTCCAAACAGAAGCAAATGCTTTAAATGCTTTAAATGTGCTTGCATTCTCACTTGCCATCATAAGAGTTGCTCTCTATCAACTACATAAAGATGCTGTTTCAGGGCACTTGAGTCTTACTGCAGCTTGGGTGCTTTTTTTTTTTTCCCCTCTACTGAGTTCATAGTTAAAGTGCTAGAGTCTTCTGCAACTCTGGAAAAAGCTGTGTTTTCCTGCTGGCCAGGGTCAAAGTCTGACTCCATTCAAGTCACATAAGCTCCAAATTTTGTGATCTGCTACCAAAACTTGACTAAACCACCTTTTTCCTAATCTGCCCCTCTTCTCTCCCACCATGTAAGATGGTAAGAGACTATCAGCTTAATATCTAGAGGAGAGGGATTTATTTTGTGCATGGCTCAGGTAAAACAATATTTTCTTAGATTACAGTTACCCCAAGTAGACATACTGCAGTTGGCTGTGCTTTATCTGGAATAAAACCAGTTAGATCCATAGCTGTGACAGTAAATGAGGATTAAAATGGCATCCTGTGGTTTCAGCATCTGTGCTCTGAAAAGAGATACAGGAGTATATATTCTAAATGTATAATCAAGGAATGGGAAAGATTAATGAGCAATATCTATCCTCTGTAATCAGCTTTGAAAACAACAGAAACAATTTTCACTTGCTTGATAATTTTGATAGGGTCTAGTAAATATTTGAACTGAACAGTAATATGCAGTTATAAACAACTGAAAATGCATGACTTCAGATAATCTTAACCTCAAGAAACAGGAGTGACTAAACACCTCCTCTTGTATCTCCTCATTCAACCAGTTTCCATCTGTGTACCACCTTTCTGCTGTCTGTGTCCTGACTTAAATAATATCTTGCTGATGAGGCAAAATTGGGATTTTGTGAAGCTTTGTCTGGCTGGCCTGAGTGGGGCTATGCTGGCATTATTAGCTTTGTCAGATGGTGGGGCCACTTAGCGCTCTTGCTCTGCTCCAGACACCTGTCTCCTGAGCACTGTTTTTTTTCTTAAAAATCCAAATATACTGGGTAACAAATTCTCGTCTTATTTACTGTCTCCATAGCCATTACCAAGTATTTGAGCCTCAGAGCTCTGATATTGCAATTGCCACGTGGTTGTGTTTGTAGAAAGAGGCAAAGTCTCCATGCTCACTTAGCAAGAGGAACACTTTCAATTTTCAGGACCATACATAGGCCAATATAATTACATCAAAGTTATATGTTAGTTCTTCAAAGGTGAGTCTGCAAGGGAAAAACCCATTTTCTCTTGATTTACTGGTTTCATCCATTCTGGATTTGTAGTGTCTTTCAGCAGTTTTCCCATAATCCTTAGAAGTCCCATTCAAAGAACAGTCAAGAACAACATTTAGTTTCTATCTTGCATACACAACGCAGAATTGCATACATTGAGACAATTTAATATATAATTTAATATATTTTTTGACTTTATATAATCTAAATAAGTTTCATTCTTGTGTTCTTGTAGATGAATATGCTTAAAAAATTATTCTTTACTATTTCAAAGAATATCAATGACCAAAAATAGAGAGTGGTGTGCATATACAAACTTGTACTTTCATGTTCTTTGGGGTTAGCTCATTATCCATGCTCCAGAAGTGACACAAAAATGCAGGATTATTGTGGGAATTGGAACAGCATGAGTACCAGAACAAAATGATTGGAAAAAAGATTACTGTGACAAACAGTAATGGTACAATTTAATGGCTTTAACTTGGATTCCAAAATCACTTTCTATCTGTCATTCACCAGGAATAGGAAGGGAGGGAAATTTGTATTCAGCAAGAAGCCATATGCTGGTCTTTAATAATCTGTAGTTGGAGACTGACCCTGGGCCAATTTTTGGAGTCTTGGTCTCATAATTTTTCAAAGTCACTAGATTTTGCATAAACTGTAAAACCACAATTTCCCCATCATTTGGTTATGCAATGGCTGACAAGAAACATAGCAAAAATCTAGTGTGGAATCTTTGAAAGAAGAATATAGACCTTACAGCATGCCCAGTCCAAAAAATGATTGCAGAAGAAAAATGGGCATGATTTTGTTTTTGTTATGAAACCCTTTGAACCCTTTGGGTAATGTTTGTCCATGTTGAATAATTTCAGGTCTAGCTTCTTCCTGAAGACAGTAATTTTTCTCACTGTGTAAAAACACTGACACAGTAACAGATGTATTTAAAGCATGTTCCATTACTAGGACACAAACTAAAACCAAAGTCCTCTACTAACAACACAACTAAGTATTTGACATGAAACATTTGAATCTCCCTTCTGTTGTGAATTGCTATTGACATAAAACACAAAAAAATGCACTGGACATAGACCACAGAAGTTGAAATGAGCTTCCTCTGAAACAGCATTTGTGATCTGGCCACAATTATGGGGTTTCTTTGTGGCTGTACATATTTTGAGCAAGCTCAATATAAAAATCTTTGCTTAAACAGGGACTTAAGTTCTGATTCAAAATCAAAAACTAAATCTGATGCCTTCACAAAGATGCTTAAAGTTAAATAAAAAGGTATATTTCACAAAAGAATAAAACCAAACCTGTAAAGCAACTTTCAAATTACTAAAAAAATAGTCAATGAATAAATTCCCTTTGGTTTACAACTTGATTTTGAAATCATTTACAAAGCCATGGTTAAAGTCCTACTAGACAAGCTATAGAGCTCTGCACTATTAAATACACATTATAAACTGGGTTAGTCTGTTCTTCAGGGCATTGCCACAATAGTTAAGGCAGTGCCAAAAAATCACACATTTGCAGAATATTTACTTGGAAATAAGGAGTGTATTGAAAGATAATGTCAGTGGCTTTAAGATCCTTTCTCACCAATCCAGGGATTCCTGGCAGTGGGCTTGTCTACCTGGACAAGTCTCCAGAGGCACAACATGAGAACAGCATTATGCAGGGGATGGGAAAGGCTTAACCTCATATGGCTGTATGGTTCAAAAAGTGTATCATATTTGCTTTTTTTTTTTTTTTTTTTTTTTTAAGAGTTTAACTTTGTTATGTGATCAGGCAATCAGATGCTAACAGGATCAGCTCATTTCCTTTAAATGGGATGGCATGGCACAGCAGTTCCCAAGCTGTAATATGTTGATTACGGTTGTGTGTAAACTGCAATCAGATGATAGCTGAACTGGTTTGAAATTATAAAATCAGAGGATGAATACATTTAAATGCATGATTAAGAAAGCTGGTATAACCAGGTATCTAAGCCTCAAGTGCAGTGTGTGCTTGGAACGATCCAAGAGCTGCTGATAAATGTCAGAGTGGAGAAAAGGAGCTGAGTTGGTGCTTCTCTCCTTGGTACAGTGCTGAGCACTACACATTATAAATCTTTCTACAGAGAGTTAACTTATTCCTTAATCACCACGAGGGCTGTGGTTGATGTGCTTGAATCCCAGATCAAGCACTGGAGCTGCTCTGACATGTATGTCCTTGGAAGCCAGACACTCCTTCCCAAAAAGCAGTCCTTATTTTTTGTCTTTCTGTGCTTTCCCTGTGCTTGGCCTCTGAGGGAAAATTTCAGTGTAGTTTAAGAAATATCACTATATTTGTCTTGAAATACTACTTCTGTCTTGGAAAACTTTGTAACAACAGCATTTGAGCCCTTAGAAAATCTGCTAGTATTTAGAAAGTTTACCTCTGTGTGTGAGAGCAGATATGTGAGCATGCATTACGTCAAGATAGCAAACTGTGAAAACATTTTCCCAGGAAAAACAAAGGGTTACTTGAAGCTTGTCTTCATGTTAGCAGCAGTTGTTTAATTTTGTTTTAAATTGTGCAATACAAAACTCTTAAGAACACATATACTCGAAAGCAAATATTGCTCCACATCAGCCTTTTTTCTGTAAAAAGAGTTACCACCTTCTCCATGAGACATGTATGTGCTAGTGTGCAGCTGGCTGACATTTGTGCTTATCTATGCTGTTGTCATCTTTGATTGTTGGATTAAATTTTGGAAAAGGCAGGAAGGAATATTTTTGTATACCATTTATATAGGTCAGAAATTACTTACTTTATGTACTGGATGTTAGAGAGAGAAAACATTATGAAAATCATTTTGGCAAATACTGTATGAATGTCTAAATTCTTGCATAATCATTCAGTATCTTAAAGATCATACAAAATAATAGCATGTCATGAAAGTAGTGATATGCTTTATTTCTGAATTAAGTTACACCATGGGTATAGCTTTTACTTTGGTACTGCTTAACTTCAGGTGAAAGATAATTTAAAATAAGGCCATGTCAACAGAGATAGAACTTGTTCCAAGTTCTTTCATTTTTGGTATGGCCATGTTGGTGTCTGCAAATATATCAATGACCTGGGTATATATTTGCTGCATGCAGTATCACTCGCTCACCCCAAGTCACACTGTCAAACACCTCCACAAAGTTCAGACAGGAAATAAGCAACTCAAACAAATTTCCAAATAAATGCTCTGACATTCATGAAATAAGAGCCAGTATTGTTTTGCATGTGAATGTGTGCATATACATTTTATCTCAGACCATCAAGCCAGAGCTCTGACAACACTGAAGGTAAGAGGAAAGTACAGATGTATTGTTGCTGAGAATACAGCTGAGGAAAGACTTAGATTAAAGCTGGTTTGGCTGGGAGAACACCTAAAGACACACTTCTGAAGATCTCATTAACATGACCCAGTCGAGTTGCAATGCATGTAAGGAGTTTGACATTTAGATGTGCAGGCAAGCATGTACAACCTTACTGTGATAGAAAACTGTCAGTTCAATCCACAATCGTGAGGCTTGCTAGCACCTACAATTTCCTTTAGGTCATCGATAGCAACTGTCTGCTGTAAGCAGAGTGAAAATAATGTCTTCCTAAAGCTTCAGTGAATACAGTATTGTTGTCTGCTTCCTACTATGAGCAACTGCATTATGTGAATGAGTTATAAATTCTTAATTTACTTTGTGCAGTGTATGCAGTTATACAGGTTTTCCTGTGTTTCATCACAGAGTTGGTTTCTCTATATCCTATCTGGAGCAGTTGTTACTAATAGCAGTTGCCCTAATAAGGTGCTTTCAGCTTGTCTGGAAGCAGGAATAAGAAGTAATTTTTTTGGAATAAGAAGTAATTTTATTCATGATGTGTCCTCTCAGCAGAAGTTTATGGCAATTACTCAGACTTGCAAATAGCATTTTTTAGCTTGGATCAGCCAGCACTCATGTAATTTCTGGACATAATTTCTGAATGAATAATATTCTTCTTTTAAAGAATGCACTTGTACACCTATAGTCAGGGACTTAAGTTTGATCTGTTCCTATCAGTGGGACAAATGGCTGTATTTGGGTTCTCTGATGACCCAGAATTTGTTTCAGGCTGGAAGTACAGAAGGCATGATGGACTGCCTGATTTACTCTGGATCTGTTCATTCATGTTAGGGAGCTACATGTGCAGCAGGTTTTAAATGTCCTTTCTCTGTGCATTACACAAGATTAGTTTTTACATTCTTTCTGGAGCTTCTTCCCATTAGGATGTACTCTCTCTCTTGACCTGAATCAGTGGAAAGGATCAGTCCTCCAGCAAAACTATGTCCATATGATCCTATGGTGTAAGTGCTGCACAGCTCAGTGATGTGCACCCAGATTTTACAGCCATGAGAAGATGAACTCAGTTCCCTCAGGACATACATGGTGTAAACACTGCTTTCTGTCTTTCAGCACTTTCTCAGTATTTCCTCACCTCAAGAAGTTCCACCTAGAACTGAAGTCAGAATCATGTGGGAGGATAAAGTTATGTGTGATACTGCAGATGAAAACGCATCTGGGGAGGAAAATAAATATTCTGCATCATCCCTCTCACATTTTCATGGCATTCCCTTTCCCTTGCAACCTGGTTGCTCAGCACCAGGCTGAACAGCACTGGTAACTAAATAAGTCTTGAAGATTTGAGGGCTCTCCTCTTCCCAGCAAATATCTGATCTTTGGGTTGCCTAAGATGCCACAAAGGCAACATGCTAGTAAGCAGCTCCCTCCTCCATCTGGCTCCAGCTCTTCTCTCTCTGGTCAGATATCCCCCATGGCTCAGAAACAATAACTGGTTTGACAATAAACTTTCACGCTTTGTAATGCAAATGGTTTCAAAGGCTACTTTGTTGCCATAAAACAATTTGAACAAGCTTTTGAGCCTTTCAGGGTATTCTTACCCTTCTAGCAGAACTCAGCTCTGTTTTCACAATTGCCTTGTCTTATGCCATTATTCAGGGACAAATGGTGAAGGCAGGGCTGTGAGGGGGTAGCTGCTCCCTTGTTTAAAAATGTGTCTTCTCTGTGCCTACAGCAATTGAACATGTAATGACAGCGACAGAGGGGTGATAGATACTTAGAGCAAGCTTGGGATGGATTGTCATTGTTTTAAGCAGTGCTGTCCTGGCTTACTTTGGAAATGAGTGGATTTTTTAAGGCTTAAGCAAAAAGCACTGCCTGATCTTTACTTTTCCTAGACTTGGAGTAAGTGATTTTCTTACTGTTACTAACCTTTAGTGCTATTCTTTAGTGCATAAACTCTACCCACATTAACAGTGGGAACAGCTGTTAAAGAAAGGGTCTCAAATTTGGAACCCAGAGACACCAGCCCTTTCTGAAAATTGTCATCAAAAGTCCATAATATTTTTCTTCAAACAGGGAAAACAACTCAGAATGTACTGCAGGTACCATCTGATGATTATTCATTAAACATGTAATATAATTTAAACAGTGATGATGAAAGAATGAAACAGTAAAACATCAGGTTTTCTCTCCCCTTTTGTTCAATTAAGTACAGTTAATAATAAAACTAAGATGCTGTTAAGGACTGGATATGAAACAGTTTAATATTAAAAATCTTTTTAGTAACAGAATACGCTTATGTATTCTTACAAATCAAAATCACTTACATGTGATTCTCAACTTCCACCAACATATATTAAACCCAAGTGTAGTTTAGAAAGAGCTTTCTTATGCTTTTTAAGTTCTACCAGTTGACATCTTGAGCTTTTTTGTGTTCCTAAAGAAGGAAACCATGTATATTTAGTAAAAAAAAAGGATAAAAGTAGGAGCTTTACTTCCAAGCAAGGAAATGTATGTATATATGTAAAATACAGAAGAGACGATCTCATGGAAAGAAGTCTCATTTCTGTTGGTGCCTTCTCATAGCTTTTTATTTTGTTTGCCGAATCTGGCCAGTTCTATTGTTCCCCCTAAAAATAACAGAAACCAAAATGTACAGTGATTGAATTGTGTGTTGCTCCACACAGCACCACATAACATGTTCTGCTTCTGAGCTCTTTGAGTGGGATCCCAAATTTGTTGAGGGGTTTAAATACCTATCACAGGTTGTAGGTACCTTCTCTCTTCCCTTCCTTCAGCACAGAGTACCCATAGGCCTAAATGTATATAAATGGTTCCCTATGTGGAAAATGGTTGATTTTTCTTTCTTTTTTAATTGAGCTGGTATTTTGGATTTCTGTGTTGGAGTCTCCATGCTCTTTTACTGAGCTTCCCATGAACACAGTCAATAGCTTGCTGTTCCATGCCATATGCTTTCCTCATTTGCCCATGGAAAGGGAAACTCTACAGTGGTCAATGCTCTACAAATGCCTAAATAAATCAGGCAAATATAAAATAGAACATACATTAAAGAAGCCTTGGGCAGCACTACAATATGTTAATGGAATAACTGCACAGTACAGTGACCATGAAAAATAAGATTAATGAGGTCAGGCAGCATAGACATTCTAAGGAGGTGCAGTAAAATCCAAGAGCCAGCTTTTTCACTAGAAGTGAATTACTTCTTATACAATGCTCCTGCAGAAGAAACTCGTACAAGATCTAGGACCCTCACTGCTGTCCTAAGAAGGAGGTTGGACATTTGCATAAGGAGATAATTCCTTCCACTTTACACTTTGAGATATTCTGTAACTCAAGAGTTTCTGGGAGAAGATGATGAGCAAACCAGCTTGCCAATTATCATTGCTTTTAAGTCCATTCAGAGTTCCTCCCTGGGAAAGTTCTGATCAGTTTGATCCTAATCAATGTTGTAGAGTAAAAAGTGAGAGAAGATAAAGCTATCTACTTTTTAAAATCTCTGTTTTGAGAGAGGATCTGTATGTAGATACATGAGTGACAGCTGCTACCTGACTTTCCCTGATAGGAGCTGAGAATTTGATGCCTTTTTTAGTCCAATCATCCAAAATGAGTACAGCCAATATTGTCAATGTTTGGTTTTTTTGTTTGTTTTTTTTTGGCCATTATTTAATTAAACAACATGCCTGAGAAAAATAGAGATCTTTAAATACATCATGTCAATTTCTTTCTTGATCATGAAATTTACTTCACATCTTTTCAACAGATTTAGGTATTTTCATGGGTTTCAGGGGATAGGATTTGTTAAACATTTTTCTGAGTATTTTTTCATGTTATGTGTTTTTTTCCTCCTCTGAGTTAGAACAGGTATTGCAGAGCTCTTTATTCAGTACAAAATGAATGTGTGTTAGTATAAAAGCAATGTGCATATGTTTTATTTATCAATAAAATATTGTTCTAGTTTCTTATTTTCTATTTTTTATTTACTCCTTAAATCTTAGGATCAGGATGATGATATTTCCTTTTGAATACACTAATGATTTTAAGTGTAAGTTCCA
Organism: Thryothorus ludovicianus; assembly: GCA_013397245.1. Lineage (NCBI taxonomy): Eukaryota > Metazoa > Chordata > Aves > Passeriformes > Certhiidae > Thryothorus > Thryothorus ludovicianus. The sequence continues at coordinate 776,564 of VZTB01015539.1, read as the reverse complement.
TTTTCTCTGAAGTCTAACATTTGGCAGTCAATACTTTGACCATACAAGAAACCCTGCATGTTGCTGGAACTTTACATGACCTCTTACACATCCTCTAAACATGTCTGAAATCCTCAGACTGTAATCCCAAATTCCATCTAAATCAAGCCATTATTTGTGCTTTTGTTTTCCCCCTAGGCTCCAAATGCAGGCAATGCAAGTAAAATGTATGCCATTGATCTCTTCAGGCTACAGAAGGCCATTTAGAAAATAGAAGTAATCCTTGGCACCTCAAGTGTCTAAATCCAGTGGCCTATTCTACATCAAGGACTGAAGAAAGTCAGATAGAAATTCATCAATAATTTTATCATCTCCTAAGCAAACTAATTTGCTTCAGAAGAGGAATCTCATAACAAAAAGACTACTTAAATTGTTTATATGCCATTAATTTTTGGCAGTTACATTATCAGTAGCAATAGTATCTGACTCTTGCTTGCTCTTTGCTTTAACTTAAGGCCTTAATTGAATTAAAGAGTATGAACATGGAAGAAGTTTCAAGGCTCCCCTGTGTGTAACTTCATGCTAAAACAGTGAACAATTAAAGGAATAAGGTCTTCTTTTTCTTGTTTGCCAATTCCCAGTTGCATTTATTTGGAAAAGATAAGGCAACTTGTTCTCTTCTGAATGAAAAAATTGCAGTTGATTTTGACATACCAGCAAAGCAGGTCATTGCCTAGGGAAAAATGCATGAAGAATTGAATCTTCATAATTATACTGGGGATTTCTGAGGGAGAGCAAAGGGTTGTTCATCAAAGCAGCAATTCTTTAATTTCAGCTCTGGACAGACAAGCAATTAGAATGGCTTGTTCAGGATCACAGGATCAATTTCTGTCCCCTGAAATGTATAACACAGATAAAAGAGGGCCCTGTATAAGAGGAGGAGGGATTATCAAAACAGGGTATCTTATGCATCATTACTGTAGTGGTGATAAAATGAAATGCTTTAATGTGAGCTTTTGCTTAAAGTTTCTGATGATACTTTATACAAAATTGTAGGGGGTTTTGTTGGGTCTTTTTTATGTGTTGTGTATTTTATTGTTTGGTTGTTTCTTTTCCTGTTAAAAATACAAGGTGGCACACTCAAAGCCATCTGAAGCATTAAAGAGACGACCTCCTAATCATGTTGCCTGCTCCACCTCAATTCAATTTACAGAATTACAGGAAGCCATTCTTGGAGAAGGGATTACATTTGTTGTATTCCACTCTTTCAGACAGTCACCCAGTATATTTAAAGCATGCTCTAAAAACAGTTTGAAAAAACAGGTCATAAAGTTCATGTTTGTGCTGTCATCAGGCCAACCGTTGTGCCTCGGCTGGGAGATATAGAGCTGTGACTTTAATCTGTGCAGGGTAGCCTTAATCATGGATATATTTAGACAGCCACATTATCAGCTGCAAGGGGGACCTGATTGCTGCTGAGAGCCCAGATCCTCTGTTGCACCAGCGCCCTGGCAGGTTAGCTGCCACAAGCAGGCAGCAAAAATATTCTGAGATGGCTGACTTTGCTCTGTCCTGTGAGCCCCAGGGCTCTCCCGAGTGCTTCCCACATCGGGGCTCCCTGGAGCAGAGCAGCGCTGTCTTTGGCAGCCCCGTGCACGCCGAGTGAGCGAAGCAGCACACGCAGAGTGCGCTGCTGCACGTCCAGCCCAAGGGATCAGAGCAGAGGGTGTCACGTACAGCCCGCAGCACCAGGCACCAGGAACTCTGCGCTGTGGCTTTCGGGCCCTCAGCGACAGAAATTCTGCTCTGCAGCTTTTATTCTCTTGGGTCACACAGGCCCAGTAACCCTGTAGACAGAGCCAAGGGTTGTAATTCAGGGTGAGGAGATGCACAGCAGGATAAAGGAATGTTAGTTACACAGTGGTTAAACAGGCATCACACAGGAACAAGAGCACTCTCCTGGCCTGGCTTTTCCTCTGTACACATCTGTGGATGATGTTTGCATAATCTAAACCCTCTGCAGCTCTCCCAGAGGGGGTCAGGGGTCTTGGTTATCAGCCCAATGTCCTCTTATCTCTGGAGGGGACACAGAACTGGGGCCAAGCAGAAGGTGCATGGGAGAGCATGCATGAATCTGAAAGAAGGCTGACTTCTATTTTTTTTTCTTTTTGGAAAAGGCTTTGCTTGGCGGATGTGAGAACAATTACCCATCTTTTATGAGCTCTTGCATGTACAAATGGCATACTTAAATAAATTTGAAATGCTTCACTATCTGCAGTTATACATTGTCCTTACTTTCTGTCCTGGCAGGTTAATTTTTTTTTTTATTTTTTTTGTATCAGGGAACATATTTAATTCTCTTGAACTTAGTACCTATGTGGATGAAATGAAAAGTAGGAATGCATTTAGTCATCTTAAGGAGTGGGATTACTTGTGTTAATAGAATTGGCCCAATTTAATGGAAAAACTTCATATACCGATAACTGAAAACATTTTCAAACTTCTTAAGCATTTTAAAACTCTGTTTGTATCAAAATTGCAAATGAACTGTTGAAGAAAGTGTTTGTTGAAGTGTGTTTTATGAATGCTGTAATAGATATGGTAATCTGCAGGTTATTAAAAATGAAAATTTCTTGGATTCTGTAACAAAATATAGCATTAAAAACTGTAACTATTCTGGGACCAATTTTTAAAAATGGATCTTAGTTCTTTTCATATTAGTAGAGGGGGTCAAATAATTCCAATCAGCATAGGGATGATATTCATTGCTGTTTGTATTTCTTGATTTCCAAGGTAAAAACAGGTCATTCAGCTCTCCTAGAAATAAAAATAGTAGCTTTTCCAACAATGTATGTGTCTAAGTACCTTTGAAGTGACCCTTCAGTATTCCAATAAATCTGGTAGCCTTTAAACTCATTCGTCATCTGCAAAGGGTAACAAATGTTCTCAATTCACAGGCCTTAGAGCTGCCTGTTAAAGGACCACTGAGAAGATACAACTCCGAACAAGAATACTCTGGACTCTGTTTCTCCTCAACTCCTAATCTCATGCTCTGCTATTGGCAAGAAGGAACTCATCTAATTCCCAGAATTTGAATATTTTGTCAGTTCAAACTGAGAAAAAAAAAAACCCAAAACCCAACAAAACAAAAACAAGCATGAAAGTCAGCCAATAGATTAAAAGTCATCAAGTGAAAGAAAATAAAATAGGCGTGATAAATTTTAAAGGCAAGATTCCTAAATTATTCAACACAAAAAACTTTCTACAGAATTTCATGGCAAAACTCCTTGGACACCAGAAGAAAGCATGTTGGATTTGGGATGCGTCTGCAGCAGCAAACAGCCGATACTTGTGCACTCCAATATGTTGACTTTATGCTTCTGGAAGAGGAAGGTATGGATAAATAGGCTGGTCAGCTTTTTTCTAAGGAGTTAGTGTGACTGATACCCCAATGAAGAAGTTAGTAATGATAACTATAAAACACTTGGAGACAACTCATGGCAGTTATAAAACAAAAATATGCCACTACTTTTGTTTCATTTGCTTCAGAAATCGGTGCATGTAAAATTGTCTTCCACTCTCCATTAAGCAACTGCTTGGTCTCCAATCCTTGGAGTTAATGAGCAACATTACTGCATTTTTATGTGACCATCCATAACTTTACTGCAGGTAATCTTTTATTTATCTGTCTTCACAAAGAACGGTTTTAACCTTCATCAGGAGTAGCAAAACCGTTGTTGCCTTTGTTCTAAAACCTCATATCATCAAAACTTCTCAATGTATTGAACTGTCATCAGTGTAGTGTTAGCCTCATCAGTGTTGTGTTAGCCTGAGGATTATAACTACTGTTCTCTTCAAATCCTGAGCAACTCAAATTCATCCTTGTTGTACTTTTCCCCATTGGGTGAAATGTTGAGTTTAAACCAACAAAGCAGTAAAGTATGGCTCAGGTCATCCTTCTAAAGCTGTTCTGTGTTGAAATCACTGCATTAGTCTAGCAATTTAGAACATGTAAATGAAAAATTCTGGTTTGAATCACTATTTCTTACTACCTTAAGAATGAAAAATAGGACCAGTCTTCAGGAAATGCCAGCTATTACGAAGCTTTCTTTATAGAAACTATTGAATCTACTTTCTATGCCAAGTAGGAAATTGCATAACTGATGGACAGGTAATTTTCTGAAAACTGAAAGAGTTTTCTTGCGATCATTCCAAGACATCTCTAGTAATTATCTTTGTACTATGACATCTATATAGAAAATCCAGGGATATGCACCCACATTTGGAGGTAGCTTTGAACAGATCTGAAAATTTCAGCACATGGAGAACAATTAGGAAATTCTGTTGGGTTTTTTTGTTTTTGTTTTTTGAACCTTATGTGAAACAGAAGTGTTTGAGTGGTGGCTTTACCAGCTCTGACATGGCTCTACTGAAACCATGCTGCCTGGTAGATGAGACTGAAGCTCTGAGTGGGAGGAGATGACTCTGCAGGAAATATCCTACAGCTCCAGGGTAACAAAACTGAGTGGAAACAATAAAGACATGTCTACACAGAGGAAAGGAATGTGTGACACACATTCCCTGCCTTGGCCTTGCACATGTTGGTTTCTTGGCATGAAGCAGCACTGTTTTGGGGCCTGAGCTGGCTGCAGTGAGTGGCACCAGATAGGGCTGAGACAGCTGATGGCACTCCACCTGCTTCTGGTGGAGCACAGCCCCGCGTTCTTGTTCCATAGTGTAGATGTACATGACTCCAGTTCTCCCTTCTCCCCCGTTGTCTCAAATGAATTTCTACTTGTTTCATTCCCTCCCTGCTAGCAGAGTTTTGGGGCATAAAAACCCAAAGGGAGGAAAATGTGGCTGCAAAGACATTTTATGAAGTTCCTCAAGGGATGCGTTATGCAACTTTGTCTCTTACGTAATATTTTATAAGCAGGCTTTCATAAAGCAGCGAATTTTTAAAAAAACATGCTTAAAAAAAAAACTCCAGAGAGTCCTCTTAAATAATTTAGAAGTGAATTAAGATGTGAGAAAAGAAAAGAGAAAGTTCTGAAACAGTAGGTTCATCCTTTGCAAGCTTGGGATCATGTATTAACTCACTGCACAGTTGTGAGGAAAATGGCTTTCTATCTTTGCCTGTATTATAGATCCTGCTGGAACACTCTGTTCCATGCTCTCAGGAACACTTAATGCTGCTCGAAGTGTGTGTACCCAGCGCTACAAGGAAGAATTGAGCGGCTCCTCCCACAGAGCCAGGCACATCTCCTTGCTATTGTAAGAGGGGTATCAAGCAGCTTTTGTTCCCCTGCCTGTGAAAATGCAGCAGAGACAAACATGGGGGAAAAAATGGGCACTGAAGGTGCTGTTGGAAGCAGAAAATAAAAAGACATGAATCAAAAGGCTAGGAGTTTTTGATTGACAGATGCTATGTATCTCTCTACTTTTTCCTTTTTTTTTTTCTAATAAACTGCGATTTTCTTGTTTTTCATCACAGGCCTGTTTAAGACATCTGGTTAATCTAAGTCAGAACTGATGGCCTAATTTTATAGAGGTGTATGTTTCTGCTGTCAAGATTTTTGTTTCTATTTTAGTTAGTCTTTTCTGATTTCCTTTTAAAAAGGGAGGAAAAAACCCCTTTTTTTTGGTGAAATAACTGTAGATTATTGCCTCTGCTTGTATTCAGGCCCCTCTCACTATTTTCCTAGTGTTATCAAACATGCTTATAGAGTTCCTTATATCAATTATTAGATAGCTCTTGTTTCCTATAAAATAGTACTGTTAAAGAAACAGAACCTTTTTTTTTTTTTTTTTGGTTGGTTGGCTTTGATTGGTTGGGATTTTTTTATTTTTGTGGGGGGAGGGTTCTGTTGGTTTTGTTTGTTTGTTTGTTTGTTTTAGGAATAGGTAATTTATGGGACCAAGCAAGTTCTTCAGTTTATGGCACCTGTCTAAGAAAGAAGCAAAACCAGTGGGAGTTCTCATATTCAAAGCCTTGGGCTATGGGCTTTAAAATCACAACCCTGTCCATTTGCAATTACAAGGATAATCTCATCATTGTCAGGGACATTACTCACACGACTGAATTCAGGAAAGTAAGTTATTGAGTGTTCAGGTTTCTTCATCACATCTGGGGAAAGCAATCAAGTTGCATGGGGAGCAGCTGAACAGCTTAATTTTTGGCATGCGACCTGCACTACAATCCTGTTAAAGGAGTGAGTGACTACACTTTCACACCAGCATGATTGAAGTGTTCACACGTAGATGCAGTTGAACAGCACTGTATATAAAGCTACACAATCAAATAGGAACTGTGCAGTTGTGATTTTAATTTTTTTTCCCACCTGAAAATATCCAGAAAACCTCTCAGTACTCAAACGAAGGTAATAAGACAGACTCTGTATGTGATGTTCCTTCACCCTGCCAAATCAGTCCTAGAGAACTAATTATATTAATTTTGTCCTGAAGAATTCTGTCTGAAACTGATTAAAATGCCTGAGTTAATACCATTGCAAGGAGAAAAAAAGCTGTAACAGGAACAGTGCCATGACTACAAATGACAGTGGTAAAGAGAATAAGTTGTGGCAAGTGTTGGCTAGAAAAAAAAGAGGGGGAAAAGATAAGGGCCTCTTCTTGCAACAAAGTATTCACTGCATTGATATGCAGGATTTGAATAGACAGACCAAAATAAAATGACCAAAAAAAAAAAGCTAAAATGAAATAATTTGACCTTCAAAGCCAGACCCTGCACAAAATGAAACACATGCAGAGACGCTGGATATACAAGCCAAAAAAATCAACGTGTCTAGCTTTGGTGGAGAGATGTTGGGAGTGTAGTGAGGGCAGGTGCTTATGTCTAGCTAAATATTGCAACCAGTGTTTTATTTTTTTTTTCTGTTTTAGTAAATGCATAGTATATAATATCCTTTGTAGTCTGTGCAGACCCGGCTGAAAATCTCCAGTGTAACCATTACATCTCCATGTTTTGCTATTTTGATGCATTTTTGAGACAGGCAGATTTGGTTGCTACTACTCAATAACTGCTCCAAAGGAGCATCTCTTTAAAAGTGTGTTTGATTTCCAAATCAAGAATCTTAATAAAAGCTGCTTAAGAAATTTTTATGACATCATTGGAAAATAAATGTAGGGGGTTTTTCTCAGATGTGTATTAAAATATTTTAAAAATATATCTAGATTTTTAACTACATCATAAATCAAAGTACATAGGGTGAAAATACTACGGGAAAAAATACTTGCAGGATCAATATATTGTTTCCTCTATGTATTTTAATGGAATTTGCACTTAAAATCTGCAGACAGTCACAGTTTTAATTCTAAAAGTCAGGAAACATTGTTACAAAAGTATCATCAAAGATCCCTGTTTTATGCTTTGCCTGACCATAGGGTGACTGAGAGCCCTGTGCTGACCAACACAGGCTGCTCTGGCAGTCACCAGGCAGTGCAAGAGTCCGTAATGCAGCCACTACAGACAAGGGTGTTTGAAATTATTTCAGGTCTTCCTAAAATTTTATGGCAGGCCAGAAAAAAAAAAAAGCCCTGAGAAGCAGAGAACAATAAACCTTTGTATGATCCTTCCCATCCCAGATTTACTATGAAAAGCTACAGGAAAGGTAAAAATTTCGAATTTGAGATGACATAATCTAATTGCAGAGCATAACAACAAACAGTTGAATCATTCTTTTCCCTTACAAGCTACTTTAATATTAATGTTAACAACTTTCATTCAGGATTGTAATGAATGACTGTTTACCTCATCTAGGTTATTTTATCCTGTTTAATTCCTAAGTTCATGAAAATGAAAACCTAAATGTGTAATAATGGTTATTTATGGCTATGTTGTGAGGAGATCTTTCTATTGACAAGCTTCCAAATGATCAGTTTCTACTGTCTTTTTAAATTTTTATTTTTACTGGATCAAAACTATGTTTCCTTTATTAAAAATAAGCATTGCATGTACTGCCACACTGCTACTATCCCATTTAGGAAAAAAAATCATCCTTATAAGCAAAACAGTATTCTATGTTCTGAATTTGCTTTTTATCTGCTACATGTGCATGCTGTCACATGTTTGCTGAAGCAAAAGGAATAGCAAAGGAAAAGCCTTCTGTTGAATCTGTCCTGGCCAGATTCTGGTTTCTGTCTTGGCCAGACCTGAGGCTCATGCCACAAGGAATATCTTCTCAGTGAGCGGGCCCTTTGAAATCAAGCTTATCCCCTAGAGAGCAAACCTTTTTCTGTATGGTGTAAGTGCAGCAAAGTTTGGTTATTTTAGGATGTCAGGAGATGGATTTCCTGAAATGAACATGCCATAGTTCTGACCAATGCTGACAAGTTGCTTTTGCCCCTCTGAATCTTTCCAATCCCTCTTGAACTTCCTGGCAGAAATGTTTGTTAAACAACTGCCGGACTGTAGAATGGGACTGGCTTACAGGACTAGTCTCACTTGCTTAAACAGGACTCTACTTATGAGAAGTCATTTGAGGAATAAATTGCCTGATAGACCAATTTAGAAATGCAGACTGCAGGCATGTGGGTTTGCATTTAAGCTTGAGCACATGGAAGACAGAGGGAAGTTCCCAGTGTGGTCACAAATCAGACTTTTGCCCTTTTTCTGACTCCTACCAGTCTGTCTTATCCTTTCAGATGGCAGGCCAGTCCATTTTGGAAGAATGTATTACTGACTTCTTCACCCCCACACTTTCAGGATGAAACATTCACTGCTCCAACGCTGCAGTTATGTGCAGTGTTGCAATGCTGGGTTGAGAGACAGGCTTACATTTGGAGCTGAAAAGCCCTTACCCCCTCCTCATTGCAGAGTGCTGCTTTGCCAGTAGGCTGGATCCATACCACATTTCTGAGCCTAGGTCTGAGCCTGAGCTCAAGTCCAAACATTTTTAGTGGCAACACAATAGGAATGACAGCCTGCTCTCAAGGCTCCAGGGAAAAAAAAGCTCTAGGGCCAGCAGTCATCCTGGAAGGCAGGTAAGGACACTCACCTGCAGTGAGAGGGGCTGGCCACTGCTGTCTCTGTCTACAGCCAAGCCACAGAGCCAAAGGTTTTCCAGGGAGGACTCCCATATCACCACTGTAGCTTGAGTGTGTGCTTGGAAACTACACAACAAGGTGGGACCTCACAACCAGGCCATGGGGTCCCCTGGGGAGCAGGATGGCATGCAGGGCTGGCTATGGACTCTGGGTTACATCTGCCTCCTGGAGCAGCAACTTAATACCACTGCAGCTGCCACTGCATATTCAAAGACTGAAAAGGGATAAAATCTTGAAAAATGTTTTAACCATCCCATGGAAAGCTTTATTTGGCATAAAGAAATAAATAAAAGAGGCAACTTCTTCCTATACATTTTCAAATACTTGGTAAATGATGAAAATACTGTGGCATTTTAACAACATCAACCTATGCTAAAACTAAACTCTACACAGAAAGTTGTATTTTACGTATTGTGATCAGTACTCTTCAGATTACATATGAGAGAAAGCTTGTGCCAATCCAAGGCATATATACTGCTTTTTGGAAACAAATACCAATTATTTCTCAACTGTTATTTTTTTATTAGGTCAATCCCAAACAATGCAAAAAATTACCTAGAATTGACAGTGAAACAGGAGGAGGAGACCAAACACATTTCTACATTGAAAGGCTTTAATAAGATACCACATAAAAAGCCTATAATGCTTTCACACTTTCTTCCATTTCCTTATTCTGTCAGGAATAAGTTCTCAAACAGGAAAAAATATCCATGCTGAATATGTAGCATATTTATTTTCATAAGCAAATATACATACTAATCCAGGCCCTAAGAATAGAGCAAATTTTTAAAAAAATCAAGTGACTCTAATTCTTCTCCTTTGAAATCTTTGAATCTTTCCACTTATCATAGAGAACACTCAGCAGCTTCCTTCAGAAAAAGCTGTGAAAAGAGCATGTTGCAATAGTTGCAGGGTGTGTATGTGTGTGCACAGATAAAAGAGTATTTCTATTGCTTCTTTCCATTATGACAGAACTCACAAAGTGCGAGTCTCTCCAAATCAATGTCTAGAAACAGATCCTGCCAAAACAACGTGAAAGAAATGTTGTAAAGGCTGGATTATATTCCTTAGAAGTTAGGAAATATCAGAAGCTGGGATGCTAGTACAAGCTTAATTCAACCCTTCTGTGCATAGCCATTATGATCCAGTCTTTAATTACATGATCACATACCCTTTTTCTTTATTTTTTTTCTCCCTAGGGCCTCTGCTTCATTTAAAGTATCAGACTGGCTGAATAAGGCAGTTCTTAAATGTTTACATTTATCTTCTTCAGCACCCTGCCATTAATGTATCAGTGAGCATCTTGCACTATTAATCAGCCAAATTGCCTCTGTGTCTGGGGCTGCAGAGGCAGGAGCAGACAGCTGGGAACTGGCCAGAGAAAAAAGAACCACTTTATATTTCCCAAAATGTGGAAGTGCTGAAAAAGTTCCGAGTGGCACGGTAGATCAGTGAAACATGCTGGCAGCTGGCAGGAAGCTAAGCTACAAACCAGCAACAAGCTATGGTGTGGCTAGTTTGTTTGATGCTCTCCATTAACAGTGCAATCAAGAAAAGTTCACTTTGCTTGTTGCCATGAGCTGCATGCTAAAGTCTTCCTCATCAATTAAGAGCATGCCAACTTCAAAGGTGAGGATCTCTGGGAGGCTGGAAATGGCAGCAGCTCCTCTGCTGTCCTGCCATAGGACTGAGATTGAAATGGACTTGCCTGAACTGGGAAAACAGCATGAGCACCTCCAGTTACCTTGTCCATACCCATGGAGAGGCAGGAGATCCTCCTGGCAGGTGTCTCGAGCCTTGGCCTTGAAGTTACACTTGAACAGCTTGGTGTCTGCAAGCAATGAACACCAAGGTAGTTCATTCCTCACCAGTGCAGTGGATCTGTATGCACAGCATTCTGCCCTTTCCACAGAGAAGACCAATTTATACATGCTGTTACTATTTGGAATCAATAGAACTATGAAAACTTGATTGCTGAAGATTCCTGAATTTATTGACTTTGCAAGAGATTTGAGAGGGATTCCTTGATGGTCCAGAAAGCCTTTTTCTTTTTTTTAAGAAAAAAAAAGATGAAAAAGGATCTTTTAAATTTCTCCCCCTCTCACTGAGTGTGACATGAAGTACATGTTGCCACATTATGTTCTTAAAAACACAACTCAAGGGGGATGATTCCAATCTGAACAGCCTTGCTGTCCATGGCAGTTATGGCTGGGGACAGCTTTTTAAACCTCATGTTTTGGGGTGCTTCTATAAAAGAACCACTTACCTACTTGAGGGTTCCTAAAACATCTTCTGAGCATTTGATTCTGGATGGAATTAACTAGAAGAGATGAGAAAGTGGCCCAGATAAAAAAGTTCAGGTCCAGGAAAACACAGCAAACACTGCATTTTTTTTGCTGTTTTTTGAAGTATTTCCAGTAATTATTCAAGTGTAATTGTGATACTCAAACATCGCTTTTGCACGAGTGACAATTTCCAGTAGGATGGTGGACCTTGCTGTGAAGGGGGAGAGAAGCATCTGCTGCTTCAAGGTTTGAAAGAGCACAGCACTTTCCAGCCTATGAACAGAGCAGAAATGGCAGCTCTGGATACACCTCATATAGGCCACACAAGTACTAAGAGAGGATTTCTGGCACCTGAGGAGCAGCAAAAGCCCAGGCCAGGCTGGCAGCTCTTCCCTTCTCACAGAACGGAGGGTCAGCTCATGTTTGTTAATAGAATACTCAGAAGTTAGTAGGGGGAAAGTGGATGAGCCTGTACTCTAAAACCCACACCAATGCTTCTAGTATGCAGCAAAGCTGTGAGTTTGAGTTCTTAGCATTATCTTTTGAAGGTGTTCTGCAGATTTCCCTTGTGTATAGAGTCAGAGTCCCTTGAGGCTGACAGCCTAAGATAGATCCATGTGAAAAGACCAAAAGCACTACTGAGTTACATTTCTCACACCAGATATGCAAATATGCATATATCCCTTTACTTTCATCTTTTATTCAACTTATTTCACACATGTATTTTATTAGTGAATTATTTTTACTTACAAAGAAACCTTGTAGCGTGTGTGCCTTTGATGGGCTGATTTCTAATCGCTGACTCTAAGAACTGTACATGCAAATATCAGGGATCACGCTCCATTTCACTTGAAGCTTTACAAGGGAGCAGGGCACAAACCCTTGCTAAAGAATAAGGTTTCTATCGAAGAAGCTACACTTCCGTGTTTTTTAACAAAACCAAAACAAACTAACCAAACAGAAATCTGCTGTTTCTTTCATCTCCCCTTTTATTTAGCAAAAAGGGAGACAGACCACTGGAAGGCCCGAGATTTACAGGGTTCTTGGCAGTCACCAGCTGATACATCCCCTCCTCGGGGATTTTGTGACAGGACAGCCGGGGCAGCAGCACAGGGCGGTGGGGAGGGCGCAGGGGGCACGGGAGGCGGGCAGGGCCTGAGCTGAGCTCCGGGCAGGCCGCGGAGAGCCGGGCCGAGGCCGAGAAGGCTTCGCTCCGGGACAAGGGCCCGGGAAAGGCTTCGCTCCGAGAGGAGCTCCCGGCCGGACACCCCGGTGAGGACGCGGTCTGAAGGCCACAGTTCACAAACGTGAGGGGGCACCACGCTCGGGCTCCCGGACCGCCGGGCACTGCGTGGTGCCACCAGAGCAGCCCTGCGCTCCGAGAAAAGGCAAGGGGGCACAGACACATCACCTC